>VZRV01001879.1:421319-655079 GCA_013398115.1 Falcunculus frontatus | reverse complement strand
GCTGCGCCTGCGGCGGGGACACGCTGAGCTGCGGCGGGCTGGCACTGCCCGCCCTGCCCCGGGACCTGCCCCGCTGGCCGCGGCACGTGTGAGTACCGGGGGGGCTCCGCGGGCGGCGAGCGCTGGGGGGGACCCGCGGGGACGGGCCGGGGGCGAGGCGAGGGGTCTGGGCAGCCAAACCACTGTTCTTTGGCTTGTTGTCAACAACAGGAAAACTTTAAACAAGAATCCCCGCGAAACTCTGGTTTATTTATTTAAGCGAAGTGGCCGCTACCGCCTTGCAGGCGCTGGGCTGCGCGGTGCGAAACTTGTCCCGTGATCCGGTGTCCCCTCTGGCGCCCACCCGGCACGGGGACGGGGGTGATGGAGGCGTCGAGTGCGATGCCGGTCCCAGGTGAAAAGTGGGAGCTCGGGGCTCCCCGTATCTCGGTCCCATGCGGGGCTGGCCTCCGGCTGTCCCGGAGGAAAGGGAGCCGGGAGCGGGTTTGGCCTCTCAGCGATGGGATCCGCTGGAGATAAAGGCCAGCGTGGGCTTCCGAATCCTTATTAGGACATCGTCCACCCATCCATCTATCCGTCCATCCATCCGCGCCGTCCTGGGGCTGCGGAGCGGGGCGCGCCCGGGTGCCCGAACCCGGACCCCAGCGCCGCGGCCGCGCCCGCCCTTCTGGCTTTTAATGCTGCCAGCTTTTTAGGCTGTGAAGTTCGGGGGATCGAAAGGGAGTCGAGGGCTTCTGGGGAATTTCAGTAAAATCCAGGTGTTTTCCGGTAAAGCGGCGCGGCTGGCTGCGCTCCCTTAGTACTTGTGCGTCTAGCGAAGTTATTAAGCTGCGGTGTATCGTATGTCCTGGGTGGCAGCTGAGCTTAGAGCCCGGCACCTGGTGGTTGCTGTAGCACCGTGGGTTGTTTTTTATCCCTAGAAGGGTGTTTTAAAGTACTCAGGTTCGTGTCCAGGCGCAGGACGGTGTCACTGCCATTTCCCGGGAAATGCAGCGCGTCCGCTCCGGTCGTGTGACTGCTGCTCTGGGCTGGTAAAAGCGGGAATAAAACATCAGACACTTGAAGCTCAGGAGATTTGGGGGGGAAAGTGTGCTCAGCACTGACAGTTCGAGTCGTTTAACAGTCCAGGAGGACTGAGAGTATGTGTGTGCGCTCACAGACTTGTAAAAATAAGTGCCCTCAACTATTAATTAACTTGAGGAAATCAGGATCCAGAAGGAAAGAGGGGAAACAGCGCTTCAGTTGCGGGGCCTTTCTGCTGTTTGAACAGATTTATATTATTGAATCTCTAGAACCCCTGGTTGTTATAGATACTCCTCAGCTCTGCCAGCAGAGAGGACGGACACTGAAATGTTGCTGGAGATCATCCAGCTCCTTATTAAGAAGAATTATTAGAGATTTGTCAGGTTCTCCTGGTGGTATTTGCTTTTGGCAGCAGAAATGCCTTGTTTTACATGAAATTTTCATGTGTCATATTGAGAGGAACGTGTGGCCTCTGCAATAAAGCCCTGACTCATCCCATTCACCTGTTGCTGAGTTGCTCTGAAGGATCCTTCCATCACCTTTCAGAGCAAGCTTGTAATAATTCCGGCATTCCCATGCGCCTCCGAAAATAGGACAGTGTATCTTTGTTCGGGCAAGGAAGTGCATTAATAGCCCAGACAGAACAAATTTATTGTTGTGTGGTCTTTTCCGGAGTGCTAATACCCAGGAGTGTCTTTTTCAAATGGAGCAGGTTTTGGGGTGTCTTGTGTTCAGTTTAAATTTTATTGGTGAAGTAACAGCACGTATAAATCTGCCATGGACCTGTGGGTTGTTGATCTTTTAGACACTTAGAATACGGTTTGTAACTTTTTATGTTACAAACTAACCAAAGAATTGGTTAAAGTGCTGGCTTTTGTATCTGAAAATGTAACATTGAAGCTTTTTCCCTTCTCCACAGCTGCTGTAAAAAGAAGACGTTGAAGCTTTTGCAAAATTTTTCCTTTTAGAGTAATACTAATCTAATTACTAAATATTACTTAAAACTACCTATTTAAGTTTAGGAACATGGAGATGAAGCATGTTTTTCAGGCTTGGTGGGATCATAAATGTTCATTCTTTGTGCAGAGAGTTGATAACACAATTCTTTAGTAGTTTAACGTCCTCTATAAAAGCAACATGTGCTAGAGAAAAGTTACCTCTGTGGAAGTATCTCTGTTGCTTTTTGGATTTTTTTGTTGTTTTGGTTTTGTTTTTTAACGTGCCCTTTTAAAGAAAAAGAAGGCAAACGTGAATGTCTGCAGTGGTCCATGGCAGATGCGGGAGTGCTGCCCGGGGGGGGTGCGTGTTCTCCAGTTATAAACTGGGCATCCCTCATCTCCGTCCCTTCTGGGCAGGCTGTGTCCCGCCGGAGCTGTCTGCTCCTCGGGGTGATAAGCTTGGGCATGTTCGATCGCTAATAGGAGACGAGATAAATCCAGTTTCCAGTGGCTCTGGTGGCAGTGCTTTAACTTCATTAAGGCGCTATTGAACAATCCCTCCTTAGCAGTTTATCTTTATTCCTAACAAGTGCCACAATGCTGAGGCAGTGCTTGGAGTCGGTTTTCAGTGTGTTTGAGATAAAGCTTTTGTTTGTCGGGTTGGAAATGCGGCTCGGCAGCCGGGGAGAGTTCTGGAATAGACTTAATCACGCCGCGTATTTTGTCAACAGGACTATCAGTGCGGAGGAAAAGCACTGGGGCTTTTTGAAACTATTGTTATTTCTCTGCTGGCAGCAGAGCTCGGAGTTGTAATTTTTCTCCCAGGCTTTCAGAAGGAATAGCTGATACGCAGAGGGGCTGCAGTTGCTCACATTTAATGTAGTGTGGTATGGATGGGTTTTGGGGGGTTTTTTTGGTTGGTTTTGTTTTTCTTAAAAGCAACAGGCAGCTCAGCACTGTGTAGCAGTTATATAAGTGTTCTTGACTTGCTGCACAGGGCACGTTGCAACACTGCCATGACCCATCCCGTCCTTGCACCAGCACCCAGCTGCAGCTGGGAAGGGTTGCTGATCCATGGGGAAAGCCGGGAGAATCAAACTGCTGGGCAGCTGATGTGCACAGCGCTCCTTTGCAGTGCCTCCCTTTGAAGCTGCTGGAGGTGCTTCGTGTCTTGTGGTGTTTAAGTCTGAAGTTTGTTTTTACAGTAGAGTGTTAAGTGTGGCATATAGTTTAGGACTAAGCTGAAGTACAGAATGCTTCGTGCCCCAAAAAAACCAGGGCTCCAGCAGTGTTGATGTGACGCATCCTCCGCTTTTGGCTCTCCATGCATCTTGATTTTTGAGGAGTGACAGAAGAGAGATTTCCTTTAGGCATCATGTATGATTGAGAGTTTTTCCTTTCCTATTTAGTGATAAAGCAATAGTATTTTAGTTACAGATTTTTGTTGAGAAGATTTAGGGGCAGTGAGGCTGTGGCTGGATAGCTAATTCATTGCTAGCATGGTCTGCAGGAAAGAAAGTTTTTATTTTAAACAGATGTATTGTGCATTTTTGACCCAAATGACTAGGGGATGTTTGGGGGATACTGACCATCCGTGCATGGACCCTTCTGCCTCTGGGTCAGTGTGCATGTGCCTGGCATGTCTGGGAACAGGCAGCATCCTCAAGTACCCAGGAGAGCTGGTAAGAGCTGCTCTCTGTTTCCCAGGAAGGCTCTAGGGTTTGGCTATATGGATAAGTTGCCCCGAGGCACCAGCTGCGTGCGTGTTGGCTCTTTGCATGGTGCTGCTGCTCTCTGGAGAGATCAGGGCAAAGTGTCTGAATGCTTTTTAAAGTCCTGTGGGTGCCTGTCAGTGGTTTCAGGGCCTGGAAGTGCATTTGAGCTAGGAGTCAGGAACAGTCACTTGCTGTGCTCAAGTGTATACGTACAAAGAGATTTTGTATTCAAAGGCAATGAAGGCATTCAAGGCAATGAAACTGAATGTTCAAAATTACCTATAAACTTAAATTTCATGCTGAACTGGGGTTTTCGTGTGTCAGGTCGTGTTGCTTTGCTTTCACATGGTAGGTTAGCTTCTTTGCTTGTTTGGTAAGGGGCTGTGCTGATGCTGGTTGCATGGGATTCTTTGGGAGAAGGGCATTACTTGCTCTTGGGCTTTGGAGTAAGTCCGCTCCTGCAGATGCTGGAGGAGGAGGTGGTGTCGGGGACTCTCCTGCTGACAGTGCTGGGAGGGGGGAGTGCTGCTGGCAGTACCTCTCCTGCATGTCCTGCTTCCAGGCCAGCTGAAATAATGGAACAAAGATTAAGTAATGGTCACCCTGGGCTCCTGGCCCCGCACAGCTGCGTGTGCCGGCTGCCCGGGGGGGGGGCTGCAGTGCTTGGAAGGATGGCTTGGGAGAGGGATGTGGATCGGTGCAGGTGGCTGGTCTCTCTCCCTCCTCCTGGGGCAACAGTGGAAACCCAAAGATATCCTGCGAAGCTAGTGGCTCCCTGCTGCGTGGTGCTCCAAGGAAGTTTTCCTGCTCAGGTGGGACAGTGCTGGGAGCTGGTGGTGCTTGTGAAAGAACTCCTGCATGGATTGCAGTGACACACTTGGATCTGGTGCTTCCTGGAGCATTGTCCTTGCCAGTGGCCCTGCTCCAGATAGTGCCCAGCGCCAGGACAGGGTGGCTCTGCACCCTGCAGGATTGCAGTTCCTGCGCTGGAGCTTGGCCCCGGTGGGTAACAGCGGAGCCCCTCCTTGCAAAGCAGTGCCTCTCCGGCCTGCTGCTTAAGCACAAATAAATACATGTGCTTGCGAGTAAATCCACCCTTCCTGTGTGAACATGTGTCGGTGGATTCGCTGACCACCCTCAGCATGCCGCAGTATTTATTTATCAGTTCCTACAGGAGGGCAGCAGTTAACAGCGAGCCCTCTGCATCGCTGTCTGAGCTTCTCATCTCCATCCCTCACCGAGCCACAGCCGGGACAGAAATTGGCTCATCGGACTAGGATTGAAAGTAAATATGAGATTGATAACAAAGGATAAAATACCCCCACTTAAGAAGCCCTTCTGGCTCTCACAGAAGCCCTTGGCTTCTAGGACCCCCTCAGCCTCCTCTGCATATTCCTTTCCCCTTTTGAGAAACTTCATGGCATTTAATCACTTTGAGGCTTTTCCTCTCTACAGTGACTGCAATTTGAAACGCAGGGGTCCCATACAAAAGAAGCAAGTGCTCAATGGGCTGTGTTAATATTCAGTGCTATTTACAATGGGTGCAGTTTGAAAAGGGGAGAATGGATGGTCTGGGAGCTGGGGGAGGAGGAGCTGCAGAGGGAAAATTCCCAGGGAAGGGGAACCAGCGTCTCAGTAGGCAGTCGGAAAAAACTAACACACCATCAAGTGTTCTCTAGAAAAATCAACTATTATGTGTTAGGTACAGCTTAATATATTTTTTTTTTTTCTTGTGCAAAGTGCTCTACAGTTTTCTGGATGTAAGGTTTGAGGGTGGCTGAGCTTTGCAGGATTTCCTACTTGGAATTTAAGGAGCCAATGTGAGGTTGATAGTCTTATCCCTTTGCTTGTTGGCATCAAGAAGCTAAAGGTGGTAGACTAATACGTTTGGGACCCCAGACACTTCAACAAAGCACTTCAGGTACTTAAATGCTCCCTTGAGCATGGATGAGATTTCACTTCCCTGCTTAAGCTGCTGCTGGAGTCCTGTCTCTGATGGGGATTTAGGCGGATGCAGAAGTGCTTCGAAGTGGGGCTTTATTTGGTGTGTGAGCCTCACCTGGTGCGGGGAAGTCCGAGAGCACTGGAAGGATGCTCCCAGACTGCAGCTTCAGAAGAGCCTGCTTGGAAGGGCTCAAGGTGGTTTCATGTTGAGGCAGATCCCCCAAGAATTGTCCCTGAAATGCCCTCCTGACTCTGTGCTTGCACCTGGGCTCATGAATACACGTGCATCTCCCAGCAGGGCAGCTGGGAATTGCTGAGTGCCACCCTGGGCAAGCCCAAGCAGTGCCTGCGTTTGGGTTCTGAGTGCTTTGATCCCGCGAAGAGGGGTTCAGGTTTTGTCTTGAAGTTTGAGTGGCTGCAAATTGGGATGATGGCTCTCATTCCTCAGGAGCCAGCTCTGCTCAGAACTTGTGTATTGTCCCTGATTTGTGTATTGGCCCTGACTGGTATATCTGCCGCACCCAGAAACTCTCAATTAGGGCTGCAGGGCTTTTAATTGTTCTCATTGGCTGCCCTGCCAGACACCTTGGATTGAGTTAGCTCAGCTCATCAGCTTTTAACACAATCATTTTGTGCTGCTAACCTAATCACCCAGTGTGACTCCCTTGTCTTGCAGTGTGGAGCTGGATGGGGTCATGTGGATGAATGCAGCAGAGATAATTTAGACTAATGTTGCTTCGAAGAGCCATCTGTGGAAAATCCAGGCTTCAGGTTGATCAGCTCTGCAGGACCTGGGCTGGGCAGGAATTAGCACCTCTTGCAGGGTGAGAGGAGTGATTTAACACAGAAGTTAGCTTTGGTGAATAACAGTAAATAAATAAAGCACCTTGGTCTGGATTGTGGTTTCATGCAAACCCGTGCACTCTCTGACAGCTCCCTTCAGAGGTCCCTTGCTGGTTTTTAGTGGCATGTGAAGAAAGAAGCAGAGTGTGAGGCTCCAGGATGTGCAGGAAGAAACAAAGGGTTTCTTCCTGCACACCCTGGAAAAATACCTGTTTCCTGGTACATCCAGCTATTAAATGATGTACTACGATATATTTTTTTTCCTAGCATGCATAGAGGCCTAAGTCAAGGACCGGGGTGCTGTTGTGCCAATGCACCACATGAAATACCTATTATTATTGTAGCTGAGTCATCCATTAATAGTTAACCAAGTCCTGTGCTACAGCACAAGTCCTACAACCCCAGCCTCCTCTGGCTTCAGAGCAGGACCACAACATATGTAGTATGTTACACTCCCTCATTATGTTTTCAGCACGTTGTCTCTCAGGCCACAACCATATAATTTTGGAGATGTCTAGAAGCAGGCCCTGCTATTCTGGGGACACCTCTCAAGACCTGATGACGTGTCACATCCAATTCCAGGAGCATGGTTCACTTCCACGTGGTTCCATTTGCAGTTTGAGTAAGAACTGAAGGACAGGTCTCAAACTGCAGCCATCTGTGTAGCTTTTATTAACCATGCTGGATGGGCAGACAGGATGGTTGGTTATGTGCACCTGCCATGGCAGTTTTGTAGCTTCCCACAGTGGCTTTCTGTGGATTTCAGGAGGAAAAGTATAGGAGACTTAATAATTGAACAATTTGATGTAGAGCTACAGATTCTTAAGATGTTATACACAAGTTGCATTTAAAAACGCATTAGCTGCCTAAAGCTTTGTTCTGAAGGTAAAGGTTTTATGTGCAAGAGAATTTGTCTTTTTTTTTTTTTTTTTTCAAGGTGGGAGGCAGGGTTTGGGTAGTGTTGATATTGCTGCTCATAATGGGACAGTAACTTTTGTGAATTTTCCTTTGGTGCCTTTTCTGGACCTGCTAGGGCAGTCTCATTATTTTTTTAAAATGGCAGAGGTGCAGTCTTAAATGTAATTTTTGTAAATCCTACTCAACTATACTTGGTTGCATATTGCAAATGTTTCCCCTTTGAAGGTGCCTGGTTTTAGATGAATCCTTTCAGATTAGAGAGCACACCCTCTTGAGTTCAGTGGAAATTTGGCTGAGAAATCTTGAACTGAAATGCTTTTCCCTAGACCACCTCCTCCAACTTTTAGGTTTTTTTTGCTCCGTAGAGGAAGGCAGACAAACCCTCAGGTGCAAGGAGGAAATGAGAAATTCAGAATGCCAAGTCTGGGCAGTGCTGCTTCCCACTTGCCCACACACAGGGACAGGGATTCATCTTCACCACTTACATGTTTCTCTGGTTGCCCGAAGCCTGTGATTTTGGGATGGGCACTTGCCAGGATGGAACCGTGTTGTCTTTCAATGCTGTGACTACGCCTCTGCTCTGGAGAGTTTACCATCAACACCAGCTACTCACGAGCCTCTCTCCAAAATACTGACCTGCAAGTTCCAAATACACTTTGCCTAGCTGGTGTTCAGGCTGCTTTATAACTTCACTTATAGTGTGTTTTAGCCTGCTGCATGCCAATATAAACACAAGTTTTCTATGTTATCTGTCATCTAAAAAATACTCCTAAGAAGTGATGGCTGTCCAGCGGGGCAGTGTGTGCAGCGTGTGTGGCAGTGTTTGGCTCATCCCCAGTGCAGATAGGTGCTGAAGTTGAACTGGTAGAAGATACTCAGTTGGAGGTGACAGGTTTGCTGGACATTGATTTGTAGTCGCGTTTACGGATGTGGTGCCGAAGGTGTCCTGTGTGCGTAGGTGCTCGCTGTGGGTGATGTCTGTGTAGGAGTGGGGTGGTGGGAAGCTTTGTGGGTGGGGGAGCTGCAGGTCTATGGATTGTGTCCTGGGTAATAAAACAGTGATCATAGGGAATGGCCTGGCTGGAGGCACTGTGAAAAATTGCCCCTAAATGTGTTGCAGTTGTGCAAACACTGGTGCCTCTCCTTGCTCGGGGGGAGCCTGGAGCTCACTCTGCCACTGCTGCTGCCTGGGGAGCAGCCCTGGGCACCCTTTGCTTGCTTTTTGCTGCAGCTCTGCCATCCACCCAGGTTCCAGAGCTGTGGAAAAGTACCAGAAACAGTCCTTTAGCATAGGTTTAAAAAATGTCCTCTAGCAGTCTGGACAGGATGAGCTCTTCTGCAGCAGCCCAGTCCATGAGCAGGCAGCCTGAATTTGGCTGTTTCCCAGTACAAAGTGGTTGCTTTGAGTTGGAGCTGGAAGGTGCATGGAGCCATGGGATTTCCTCCTCTCTCAGGAGACTTTGCAGCCCCAGGGGAATGGGAGGATGGAGGGGTATGACAGGGGTGTGTCCATGGCCTGTGTCAGCAATGACCTCTGTCATTTGCAAAGGGTGAGTAGGTATATCTTGATCCTGGATGCTCCTCATCCTGTTCCCCTTCTCTCATGTCCAGTTACTTCATTGCTCACCCACCTGTCTGGTGATGGCAAAGGCATGGGCAGAAATCCCAGGTGCTGCTGACACAGGGCAGCTGGCTGGTGCTGGAGGTTTTGCTGCCTGTGGTCTGGCCTTGCTGGGAGCCAGGAGAGCATCCTGTGCTTTGTTTGTCCATGTAAGTCACTGTAAACCTTTGTCCCCTTCTGAAATGGGGCAGAGTCACATCTGCACTTGTATTTCATTTGTTTTGGCAATATGGGGTGACTTCTCCTGTTTTAGGAGATTTAAACAAACCATGTGATGTTTTATTTTGAAAGGTGTCATAATAGTTTGTGCTTTTTCTCTGCTAAGTATATTTTTGTGCTGTTCCTGTCTGTTGGTCTATAAACAACTCTGTTCATTATTTTTCCTTCTTAAACAAGTCATCTAAGTCCGACTTATGGGTTTCGAACACCTTTGGATTCTTTTGGAGTAGTGCATGCATTTTGCTTATAAGTCAGTAAATAAAGGATCGTGTTTATTTTTAGACTTCTCTGATTTGGAAAGATTTGTGATGGTTGTGCCATCTTCATTGTTACACATGGTTGTAAACTTCTTGTGTATCTCCTCTCCCACTTTCCAACCTTTGTTTTTGAGGTGGTGACCATCCAAAAGCTGTTGAGGTTGATTAAATTAAGGGGTTGAATGACTCTGTTCGTAAGAGTGGAAAAATAAACTTTTCCTGTTCCAATAGGTTAGAAAACAATATTAAAATGGGTACCTAGGTAGACTCCACCTTTGCTATGTGAGTGGGCAAGGAGAAGTTTTCTGGTTTGGGAGGAGGTCTGCAGAGCTGAGGCTTCACCCCTGATCTCTGAGCACTTTTATCCAGAGTTGTGTCACTTGTTTTGCCTGCTGGACAAGGAGTTGGCTGGCATCCTGTCCCTCCAGCCCACAGGGATGCAGTGGGACTCCTTCAGCTCCTGCAGTTTCAGTAAAAGCATCTATTTATCTCTGTGAGGCTGAGTCCAGCTCCCCAGTGAGGTTGCTTGGCTTCTGACTCCTTGGTGAGCTGAAGCTCTTCCAGGAGCTCTGGTTTCATCCTTGCTGACCTTACCAGCAGAGACATGTACTGGTCTTGGAGTTAATCTCCTTGGACAGAAACTTGTACAGATTTAACAGGATGTGTTTGGCTTACACGGTCTACTTAAAACAACAGTTGGATTTTCTCCTCCTGGTGCAATAATCTCTCTGAGGCAGGTACTGCTGTTTGCCCAGGTTTCCTGAGAAAGGAGGTTGTGCAATGGTCCACATGTCTGTTCTCTTCCCCCAGAGCTTTTGATGCTGTTGGCCAACTTCACTTTAAGGGGTGAACTCAACTTTGGAATGCCCACCTCTCCCACAGGCAGCAGGCTGAGGCGAGTGGCTGTACCCCACTGAGGGAAGGGAAGCAGTGTGAGGTTATCCTGTATGAGAAATCAAAGAATCTCTGTGGGAGAGCAGTGCTATTTAACCATCCCTGCAGAAGTGGATGTCAGAGACCCAGCTGTGAGACAGGGCTGTGCTTACCTCTGTTGGGAGGTTGGTGAAGGAGGTGTTGAGAGTCCTGCTGGAATAGTGCTGGTGTTATCTGATATCCATAGTGAGGAGCAGAGGGTTTGGTGCTGAGTTACCCTTTGCGTTGCTTCTGTGAAGAGGGGATGCCATGGAGAAAGCACCCAAATCCTGGCCTCTTTGGGGATCAGCATGGTTTTCTGTGTCTAAAGTGATGTCACCAGTGCAGTGGAGGAGCATCTCAGCCAAAGCAGCAAGCTCTTGTGACTGCCACGGCCACAGCTAGGGATTGGTTTTGGTGACTTGCTGCTCCTCTTGAAGCAGAATTTCCAGGAAGAAGGTGCCTTCATGGCCTGCTGGGCATGGGCCTGTCAGCTGTGGGTGAGAAGGAGTGGCTCTGGGTGTCTGCATCCCCCTGGCATCACTGGGGCAGGACAGGGACCGCTGCCTGGGGCTCCTTCCCTCGCTGGCTGCTGAAGGGGTCCGGGATTTACAGCCCCTGTGGGGAGAAGGCAGAGCCCTGCAGCCGGGCAGCATCTTTGGGAGATGCCAAATCGCAGCCCAGGCTGTTTACTACAGTTTTTCTCTCATGGTTCCTAGCACTTGTCTCAAGTGTTACCACTTTGTGGTTTGCTTCACAAGAGCCTAGGCTGTTCTTTCAGTTGGCAGGGACACTGGGACTGTGCTGCATCCCTCTGTGTGTCTCCCAGGCTTACTGCAGCTCCCAGTTTATTCGGACTGCACAAGGTTTTTCCCAACACATTCCCTGCGTGTCCCTGTGCCCAGCCCGTGCTCAATGATGGTTCCTCTCACAGCCACGGTGTGGGTGTGCGATGAGCACGGTGTGCTCCGGCTGGCTGGGCTCCATGTCCTGCTGTTTACTTTGTTTGCTTCTCTCTCCAGCTGGGAATACTCGAACCAGCTCAAAGGCAGGGCTTGAAGCACCCTGTGTGCAAGTCGTAATGCCAGCGTGGGGCTTGCTGGGGAACAGGCTGTGCACCATTAAGCCCTTTAGGCTTGTCATAGATGGTTTTTTTTTCAAGTCAAAACAACACAACACCCTTTGTGGGGAGGAGGTGGCAGCTGAACACTTTTGGGGCTGTGTGTTAATCAATGTTGCTTTGTTCGCAAGATGCATGGTTAAAAGAGGAGGAATTCAGCACAGACTAACAGGTCTGCCCATTTGGAACCAAAATGGGGAAGTTTCCCTGTTCAACAAGTTCCAATTGCTTCCTCTATGGTTTCCTGAGTAATTCTGACTGCTGGTTATAATAAAACAGTCTCTTCTTGCCATTGCAGGGTGCATCATTCTCCAGATCTCCCTTTGGACCACCACCTACCTAGGCTGCTCCATCACATCCCTGCGGGCTCCTTGGGCTGATGGCAGCTGGTGGCAGGAAAATTTCCAATCCTCTGGGAAGTCAGTTTCCTGAACGTGGCTGTGTGATAAACAATAACAGCAACAGCCCTCATGAGGCTGGGGTGGGATTGGGAGTGAATTGAAAATGTGCACTGAAATAATTTGGGGAGGTTATGGTCTGTCATAACTGAAAAGCCTTTTGATGGTTTTCCTGCTTTTTAGGTTTGAAATGCAGAATTCCTCTTGACTTGTTTGGGTGGCTGTGGAGCCACCTGACTGTGTCAAATGTGGAAGAGCAGAGCTGGTCCTTCTCTTGGCATTCCTGTGGTGTTGGGAGAGGGTTGCAGGATGCCTGTTTAGGTCTGGGTCCATGGGGACAAAGGCAGGGGACAAGCCAGGAGGGAGCCCTCCAGCACCGCTCACTCTGCCAGGCCTTCAGTTCCTGGCTCTTTCACTGTTCACTGTGGCCACTTCCACTGAGGGTTTTCAAGCCAAGGTGAACCAACTCTGTGTGTAATATTTGGTGGTGTTTTGGGGCAGTATGTGGCTCTTTGATCCATGCCCAACCTGCCAGAGTGGTTGTTTTCTGCCCTTGCTCTGCATTTAGCCCAGTGCCACAACACTGGTCTCCCTCAGTTGAAAGCATCCCTCCAGCTCTCATCTCATGGTGTCTATGGGGACTTGGTGGGAAGCAGGGCAGGAATAAATGCCAAGCTGATGCAGGCAGGAGCTGGGCCTTGCTTTGGTGAGACTCCTCAGCCTGAAAATGGCCCTGTAATTAAAGCAGTGAAGATCTGTCTCACCTAATGTAACCCTATAAACATTAAGCTTTATGGATAAGCTAGAGGTTTTGTTTTCTCAGTTTCATGGAATGCAATGGGTATTTCCAGAGGACAAGTGAAGTATTGTCCTGGGAGCCATGCAAGCAAAAGACCGTGTGTG
The DNA here is from genome assembly GCA_013398115.1 of Falcunculus frontatus. NCBI lineage: Eukaryota > Metazoa > Chordata > Aves > Passeriformes > Falcunculus > Falcunculus frontatus. The sequence goes on along the minus strand of VZRV01001879.1, from coordinate 642,268 downwards.
GCTTGTCCTTTGGTGCTTGTGGATGGGGGAGCATTGGGACGTGGGTGGATCCTGTCTGGGAGAAGAGACTCTCTGCCCAGAGCTTTTTCACAGCATGATCATCTCTGTAAAGGCCAAGAAAACTTGATCTGGAAGACTGTTTTGTTTTTTCATTCCTATCTCCAGCCCTGCTTTGAGGGGAGCACATGGAGGCCATCAGCCTTGCTAGGCATGCAGGCTGTCCTGGCACAGCCACCTTCCCTTCCTGGAAGAAACGGGTTCAGGGTAATATTTGAAATGCAACAGAAAACCCACACTTCCTTCAGAGTTTTGGCTGTTGCATTTTTCATCTTGGGCAGGGTTTAAAGTTTTCTGCAGCATTCAAGGAAAGTTTTGGTTTCCCTTTGCCCACATGTCAGCATTCCTGAACAAAGCAGCCTCAAGATCTGTGGAGCAAATTCTTGAAATTCTGCAAATGTTTTGAGCCAGAAAATGTTTCCAGAAACTGCCTGACCTAAGAAAGAGTTGGTAGGACTTGGGCATGGCTTAGGAAAAATGAATAAGGCATTTTTATCCCTCTTTAAATTAACAAAATTCTGACCAAAACCACCATTCCCAGTCTTGAGAGCTGCTGCGCTCTGCCACCTTGTTGTTCTTAAACCACAGCTGCGCTTATTTGAATAAACCAGATAAAAAATATACAGATTTTAAAACTGAGGTTTTCCCTGTTCTTGCACTGACTTCTCCAGTGATCTTAGTGTCATTTAAATGTGAAAAGGAGTTTAGATACTTGAAAGAAGGGGAAATAAGGGTGTGTGGCAACTCCTGTACCTCCAGGCACTGCAAACCTGCTTGAGGCTCCTGGGAATGTTCTTCTCCGCACATCTAGAGGTGACTCGGCTGTGTGGCCACCAGCACCCCATAGTTTGTGCTCTAAGCACCCATATTGCTGTCCTGGTCTGTCATGGATGCCCCAAATATTGGGTTTATGCATTGGATGTCTCTTGCCATGAGCTCTCTATTAGAGGCATGACCATGAGTGACCAGGAAGGGGATGTGGACTGTCACAGCACCCGAGGCAGCTGCAGGTCCTCTGTCTGGGACCACTGACTTGTGTATCTCATAACCTTGTTTCTAAAGGTGAAACCCCAGAGCAGACCCATTGCTATTTTGTCCCAAGTATAGGTTTTGTTTTAGTTTTCTTCTTGTTGTTGTTTTTTGTGAGCACATTCATGGTGCTGGGGAATTGTGGTATTAACATTTTCTCTTCAGAGAAGAGGTTTGAGTCAGACTGAAATTGCTGATTGATTCCCTCTTTTGCCCTCCCCCTTTTTCCGGTTGAAGTCAAGAACCACTTCAAAGGCTCAGATGTGTTGGTGCCAGACGCCACACAGTTATTGTTAGAAGAATTTGAAATATAATTGAAAACAAACCTTTGTTCAACCAGGCGTATCTGGCTGTAGACTTTCACTCACGACAGAGGTGGGTGCTCAGCCTCTTCTGCTAGATTTGATGTCTACACACTTGTCATGGCAGATGAATTGCCCATGAATTTACATCTGGTAAAGGTTTGCAAAATCTGGAAAATGCATATTTTTAAGGAGGTTTTTTCCTACCTAGGAACCCGCATTGATGCTCAAAAGTTGCCAGCATATTTGTGGAATTCCTTGCAGTAATAAAACACATCAAGTTGGTTTTGGCAGGCTGATTTCAATAATGATGCTCCAAGTCCAGGTTTCTCAGCTTGGCAAGCAGAGTTGTCCCACTTCCTTTCAAGACTCGTCTCTTCTGTGGGATATAAGGATATTGTTTAACGTAACATCGAAAACATTTGTAAAAGCATGGATAATACAGATGTCGGCACTCATTTCAGCTTTATTTGCTGAGAAAGCAGAGGCTGGTGTAGGAGGTTTGCAGTCCAGCTCAGTCAGTTCTCATGGTGAAGTCCAGGAGGCTGGAGGCTTCCGAAGGAGCCCAGCAAACCTTTGCCCATAGCAGCCCTCGCTTGCCTGGTGCCGAGTACAAGCTGTTGCTTTCATACCCTATAAGACTACATTTGCAAACATGGTACCTGTTTGCAAGGTGCACGGTGTGTTTTAGGTTCCTGTTTCTTGTAGTTATTTCCTGTATCAATTTAGAAGAGTGCACCAGGTCTGTCTTGGACCAGAATTTGAACTGCACTTGTGCACATTAACCCAGAGCATTGCCCCAGGACTCGTGTGCCACTCCATGCTGTGTCAGGCACCTGCCTGGTGTGGCCACCTGGACATCACTTTGTCCCTCCTTGCTGCAGGTACCTGGGTTTGGCCTTCCTTTGTGCCAGGTCTGAGACCTGTTCTGAGACCTAAAAACATTAGTACAGTGGGGTGCAGGGAGCTGGGTCCCTGCTGGAGGTTACTTCTGCAGCCAAATTTGGACAAAAGGGTCTCTCTGGAATGTAATAGGTCCTTTAGCTGTGATTAGGTTGCTGGATTTGGTGTTTCTTTTTAATTTGCTTCCCCTACCAAAAACACCAGTCTCATTGCATATGGCTGCCTGGCTGTTGTTTATTATCTTTGCTACACTGTGGTTAGTGCTCACACATGCTATTTCTTTGGTTTCAGTGCAGACTGAGCGGGTTGTCCGCCCCTGGATCCAAAAAATGTAAACTATTTATAAATGAAAAATACTCTCCAGTTTGAAAGTGCTGTGTTGTCCCCTTTCCATCCAGCATGTGCACATTTGTCTGTTCTCCTGTAATCCCACTGATATAAGTCCAGATTTCTAACAATTTATGGGACTGGGGGCCGTCTGGAGAAATTTTGATGGGACCTTGTGCTCATGGGGGAGAACGCAAAGCAATAGTGATAAAAAGTAATGGAAAAATGTTATTTGGCTCTGCTGCATTCAGTGCAGATATGGCCCCAAACTCAGATAAACCTTCCTTCAGAGTTCAGGGATTCTTGATTTTGATTTTCCAGCTGGGCTCATCTCCATAATAAGCAACTCTTGAAAAACTGGGACAAAAACTTATTAGTGTGGCTTAAAATGACCAGAGTGCTTTTTCTGGTACTCCTTGCAATTAAACTATGTTTGATCTGTCTTGAGCATGTACTTAGTTTTATATTGAGCTAAGAGCCTATGTTTAGTCTCCTAGGGAAGAAAAATAAGACAGGATTTAATAATGTATAATGGGAGGTTGGAGTAAGTTTTCTGTGCCTGTTTGGACAGCAGGGCAGAAGGTGATGCTGGGTGGGCCAGGAGGGAATGGGCTGGACCAGAGGCTGAAACAGTCAAGCCCAAGGGCAGGAGAAGAGGAGTCTGTGAAGGAAATACAAGGTGTTTAATTGAGGAGCTTGTTAGCCAGCAGCTGATGGGTTGTTTTTGTAGAGAACTACAGGGGGAACTTGAGCTGTGTTGGTTTCCTGGTTGAAATGAGCGTTGCTCGGTGAAGGAGCTGGTAGGAGCAAGGCATGTGGGGAGCAGAGCCGTTCAGAAAATGCTCCCAAAAGAGCAGGAATTATTTTGATCTATGGTGACATGGTTTTCCATGCAACCACAGCGATGGTAAATGAGGCAGGGCTGTCCTGCCTCCTGCTCAGATCTGGAAGATTAGAGAGGACAGATGAAAAAACAGGTGGTATTTTTTGGAAGACTGTTCACAGCATCCCACCGATTCATCATTCAAATGCAAGTGGTGGAAACTGGTTCTCACTGCCAGTGTGTTTGGGCAGCCTTTGCCATGAAGCTATGATCAGTCAGTCTGTAAATGGTGCAAAACATCAATGCACAGAGGAGTAAAGCATAATGAGTGCAAATTCAATATCGTTTCCAGGTTTTCTCTGGACACTCTTGGCACCGATGGTGATAATTCCTTGTTCTGTAAAACCCAATTGGTGGGAATATAAGGCTTGGAGTTTTAATTTTGACTGTTTGGGAGCACCAAAACGTATTTGCACATCTGTCCTGCACAAGACAGCACTTGCTGGAAAAGGCTGTTGCAGCCTGGCTGGGCCTGTGGAATGAAGCTTTTAATGTACTGATTGCATATTAATGGACAGCCAAGAAGGAGAGACGGTGCCAAGAAGCAGGGAACAAGAAAGCCAACAATATCAGCACGAACTTTGCACTCCAGAAAGTGTGAAATGATGTTGGTGAAAGAAGTTTACTGCACAAGTGGAACACTGTGGTCCTCTTTGATGCCCAAATTTCTGTGCTAGTAAACTGAGGGAGGATAATTGGCCAGCAGAGCTTGGTGGGTTCCTGTTAACCCATTCTGCACCCCTTGGAATGCTCCCCACTGCTGAGTGTGTTTTGGCGCTGTGGGTGCTTGCTCTGGAGTGTTTGACGTGCTGTGTCTGACGTATGGAGCTGTAACACCTCTCGGAACACATGGGGTTACCATCCACATCTGGTTTGTATCACCTTCAGTGGTTTTATTGCAAGCTGTAGTGCTCCATCTGCACCCTTTCCCTTGCCCAGTTCTTTCCCACAGCATCAGGAAAGTGAAATCCCAGCCTGGAAAAAGCTACAAAATAGGCTGGTGTATGAATTAATTAATATAATGGCTACTGATAGCAGTGTGCTTTTCCTGGTATTTGGCAGAAATTGGATATCTTGGCTCTTTCCTCTTCATTAGCCTGATTTCCTAATCCCAAGTTCATTACCAAGTCCCTGGGATGTGGATTTTGGGGTTTTTTTAGGGCTCCCCACCTGCTTGGAGTGGGGGAGGCTGTTCCCTGCCAGCCTCCCACAGAGGCTTCCCTGCAGAGCCTGAGCGCTGCCGTGGGTGAAGCCGGTGGTGGCATTGTCCCCATGGAGTGTTTGGGGACAGACTGGCAGCTCTGTGTGGTGGTTTGTCAATTCTGACTCCCTGCTCCACAGCTCCCTCCAGGAATGTGCAGGATTCAGCATGGGGGCTTGGATCGTGCAGCTGGGGACTTTTCCATCAGGAACACTGGGAGTATTTAAGATGAGCTTGCAAATATTTTTGAGTTTTTGGGGGGGTTTTTTGGCCCTGGGCCAATTTTTGCGTGTCTCTGATGCATAAAGTGGGTTTGAAAAAATGTTGTTTCTCTCTCTTCCCCCATTTAAACATTTCAGGAATGTCAAGTCTTGTCAGCCTTAGCTTTGCTGGGAAAAAAAAAAGAAATCCCTTGAGGAGCTTGGGGATGTGTTTTATATGTGATCTCAAAACCCTGAGGGGAAGGTACATGAGGGAGGGAAGAGCAGGTCATTAAGAAAAGCTTCCTTTATCCCACATTTTAATGAGGCATTGCCATTAAATGGCAGCAACCACACAAAAATTCAAGCAACCTGTCTTTGTTCCCCAGTGTTCAGCCCCTCGGTTTAAATCATGCTCTCGGTTTGCAGGTTCCCTGCTATGACCAGAGTTTTCCAAGGAAGATAAACCCCAAATTTGTAACATAAACCTGTTGCTGAACATGGACACATTAAGAGAAGACTTCCCATGGAATTTTTCTGCTGCAGTTACTTGTAATCTCAGTAATGTGCATGGAAATGGGCACAAGAAGTCTGGTTTCCTGAGGATTTGTGTCTCCCGGGCTGACTAAGATTTTAATTGACTTCTGCAGAGTGTTCCTGTTATCTCTGGATTGTATTTTATTATTGCCCTCCCTTCCCACCCTGGCTGTCTGTGGTGTATTTTGGGAGTGGGGGGGCTCCTGTTTTCCTCAGTGATGGGCCCAAGCCATCCAAGGGTGAAGGCTTTGTGCTGCCCCTTGGCTGCTCTCCCTCCCTTGCCTGCCCCTGGTTTTGCAGCCTGGCAGGAGCTTACCCTTCCCAGCTCTCTGGTCTTATCCCAGTTTTAGACTTATTTGGGAAGAGGACAGACATCCATGGCCTTGTTTCCTCTGTGAGCATGGCTACAAACACGTTCCCCCCACTGATCATGCAAAAATGAGCAATGGGGATTTGGTGGCTTTGGTGCATTTATTCTCTCTTAGTGGGGCAGTGGGATGGGTGCTCAGGGTTTCACAGAGCCCCTCTCCCGTTTTCTGGGTGGCTTTCTGTGGAGGGCTCCAATGGACACCTGCCCGCCCCAGCTTTCCTCCTGCTTTTCCCAATGCGAGGGCATCTGTGTGCTCCATCACCACCACCGCCATGCCATGGATGCTTTTGGGGGCTCTTGGAGGTGGTGGGGAGTGTGCTGACCTCTCCGAGCTGACAGCTCCACCTCAATCCTGTGCCTGCTGCTCAGCTGGACTTTGGAGCCCAGCTCTGGATGGGGCAAGGGGAAATCCCAAGAAGGAGGAAATGTTTGTTTATTGCTGACGTGGTGTAAGGTTCAGAGCGAGCAGATTGTGAAACAGTGCGGACAGAGCAGGGAACGGTTTTCCCTGTGGTTTGCAGATAACATGTGTGGAGCAGGCAGCCAGCATGGGGCTGGGGGGGAAAGACAGTGAGGTTTATTTGTTTGTGTGGTTTGTTTTTAATTTAAATAACCTTTATAATTTCCCCTCCCTCTGAATAGTAAATTATTCCTTATTTATAAAGGCCTCCCCTTATTATTCGGCCTGAAATACAGGCTGCCCTCCAGCTTTTACGATTGGGATTAATTTTTAGGATAGGTACAGGCAGGGGGGCAGGTAGTGTGAGCCCCCTGTGTTTGCATTTCCTCTGCTGTTGGAGACTTTTGGCTTCTCTCCGTGAATAGCTGGGGCCAGCTGCCTGCTGCCCTTGCAGCTCTGGTGCTATAAATGAGGCAGCAATGTGTTCCAAGCTGGAATGGGGCTGGATAATTGCTCTGGGCAGGTTTATGGTGAGGAGGTGTGAAGTGCCCGCTGTCTGTCTGCCCCCCTGGAAGTGGGTCTGCAGATGGGCTGGGAGGCTGGTGTGGGAGAAGGGATGTGGGGGCAGGGGGACCTGCTTTGGGAAAAAGTGGTGTTATCCATCTCCAGAGTCATGGAATCATTGAAGTCACAGAAAGGCTTGGGTTGGAAGGGGCCTTAAAACCCATCTAGTTCCAATTTGGCTTGTGCAGGGAAGCCACCCACTAGACCGGGTTGCTCAGGGTCCCATCCATAGAATCATCCCTTCTCATATGGATCCAAGTCACAGAGTGTGGGGCTCTGGTGCCCATGCTGAGAGTGCTCAGGGAGTGCTTGGAGAAGGAAGCCTCACTGGGATTTCAGAGTGCATCTCTGGATTTCAGACTGTGTTTTACTTATTAAGGGGCAGGGGGGGAAGGCATCTAAGGAGCCATTTACCAGCTTTTCGTAAGTATCCCAGGGATTTCACAGCAAAGTGCAGAGACTGTTGAAGCTGGCTGGGCATACCACAAACTTTATTAAATAGTTGGATTTGATCAACACTTAATCACACACTCAGGCTGTTTGGCTCAGTCTCGCTCGCCCTCTCCCAATCCCAGAGGAGGTGGGGGGTGCTGGGGTTGGCCTCGTGCCCCTGCTGTCAGCTGCATGTGCCTGTGAGAGGTGGGTGATGGCACACGAGGACGTCTTGTCAGTGCCCAAGGTAATGTTTAGTGCCATAATGAGCGCAGTTGGGCTGCACCAGGTGACTGATGTCCCTTAGGTACAGGCCAGTGAATTGAAATGCTGTCTGCCCTCTTCCACCATGGTGTGTGGAGCATTGCAAGAGAGCTTTATCAGTTAGCCTTGCAGAGATTTTCTGCAGTGGCTCATTCAGGGGCTGTTGTGGTGAAGCTGCATTTTTTTGGTGCTGTCCCACGCACTGACTGCTGTTGCCTACAGGAGCTGCAGACACCCACCAGTGTGTCTGCACCCAGTGGCAGGTGAAGGTAGAAGGGTGAATTCACTGAGTGCAATGACCTTAACTGCCAATAAGTATTTTGGGTGTTTGCTGTCCTAGAACCCCTTGCTAATGCTTCCTGTTGGTCCTGCTCGTGTGAACAGCTTCCCTGCTCCTGGCTGTCCAGGCTTATGGCGTTTCCTAGAGACTTGTTCTTTTTGGGTTCAGAGGAGTTCTGTCTCTGCAGACACACACACACACTCTGACATATTTCTCTTCACCCAACTCCTTCCCAGCCTGGATTTGTACTGCTCTTGCATTGCCTTATGGGCCAGCATCCAGATTCAAGCACAGGAGAGATATTTGCGGTTGATTCTTTGTGCTGAAAACCAGCTTGCTTTTTCCCTACAAGAACTAAGCAGAAAACTGCAGATATGGGTAGGGGTTTTAAATTTACAAAGTTATTAGTAAACAGAAATGGAATATTTTCAGCAGCAGCAACATTTTTCAAAAGTTTGCCAACGAGCAGTTTATTGCTTTAGCAAATAGGTGGATAACACAAGCCTGGAGGTGTATGATGGTTAATGTGTAACCATTAAATAGACTTATTTGGGCACTTTTTATGGGTTCTCATAGCAATTAAAGCTTATAAACCTGTGGAGAGTGTTTTTTATGTGGAGCAAAATGAGAACTTTTATCCCAGTGAAGGTGTGCATGGAAAAGGTACAGTTTATGTAATTGTATTCATGTGACTTGACGTAAGCATGGGGCTGCAGGAAAAGAAACAACCTACTAGAGCTAATTCCCAAGGCTGATTGCAATATTCCTGTGTATTGGCCTCCCTCCCAGTGGCTGTTTCAGTATATTGAATTCAGTGTCATTCCATGGGGGGCATTTTATTGTGAGCCTCCCTTGCTCTAGACTGATTTTCTGGCTCTCTCCCTTATGGGTGTGGTTTTTTTGGTGTGTTTTTTATGTGTCTTGGAGCAACTTTGGTGGTGGTGTCCAATTTGCTGAAAAAAGAGCATGAAATGGTTTCCTGCTGGCTAATGTGATCAAGCATTATTCTGTAGCTCTTGAAGCTCTCTCCTGGTTAAAGCAATTACACAGGACCTAAGCTTTGTGGGGATATGGAAAAGCCTTGGTTTCTTCTCAGATTTTTTTTTTTCTACCTCAATACAGTGTATTTAATGGAAAGTGAAGACTGAATGAGATGTTGGGGATTCAGTAGATGTGTGTGTGTGTATATAGCTGTGTATATACATATATGTATATGTGTGTGTGTGTGCATATATATATATATATATATGTATAAAGCTGTAGTTCTTCCTTTTCAACTATAAGAAATGAAGGCTGAAAACCAGACTTGTTTCCTGTATTTGCAGCACCACCTTCTCCACTCTGGAGCATGTGGATGGTGGGGGAGAAAGGATGGAGGGCAGCTTGGCTCAGTTTGTGGAATTGTGTGATTGCAGAGCTCCAGGCAAATATTGACACCGGGTTTTTTGGCAGATGTGCCATTCCTGAGATGCCTTGGGAGCAAAAGATCCTTCCCTGGTGCTTGCTGCAGCCCCTCCTGGGGTGGTGGAAGGGGTGAGTAAAGGGAGAAAAGCTCAGTGAGTGTTAATGATGAATGCTAAGAGGTTTCACCCAGAAATACTCCAATATCACATTATGAGATCTTTAACAACTGGATGGATGGTCTGGCAGATGTGGAGAGGGATGGGTCACCTTTGGTATGTCAGCACTTTCAGCCTGGCACAGGTCTGAATGCAGGGCATGCAGGCATCTGCTCTGCTTTTTGCACCACATCTTTAAAAATCAAAATAAAATCCAATTGCCAGCCACAGAAAGGGAAAATTGTAAAATGCTGTTTTCCATCAGCAGTTGGCTGCCTGGGCTTTGTGCTGTGGCAAGGGTGAGCATGTGTGAGATAACCTCCTTTCTTTGCTGCAGTTCTAGAGAATACACCAGAGGGTTGTTAACATCAGCCAGATACCTCTGTGGTGTGGCTCTATAGTGCAGTCTGGACAAAAGGTTAAATTGGGCAGTCATTTTTGCAGTTATTTCCTATACAGCATCCTGGAGAAAGTTCAGTATCACTTAGTTAACTTTTGCAGAGCCATTTCCTGTAGGTTTTGTTAGAGAAAAGGAAGATTATGTGTTTCCAGTTGCAGTAGAGTTATTTTCCCCTATAAAATGCACTGCAACTTATTTTTACGCAATTTTGATTGGTTTGCAAAGACTTGGAGGGTTTGGAAGATCTGGAAAGTTGTTTTTTTATTTCATTCCTCACTTGCTGTGACAAATTGAGGAAAATGTGTTTTTTAATGTGGCATTGCTGAAGTCTGGCCCTGCTGGGGACAGGGAGTGTGCCCAGCATGTGCTCCCATGCTGCCACTCTGACCCAGGGTCCTGCCCCTGGCAGTGCTCAGTTTTGGGAAGCACTGAGGAAGTTTTTCTCCTTCAGGCAGGTCACAGCTTGGCAGTTTGCAGCAGCTATCTGCTCCTAATGGCTGTACAGATGTGGTGATGAATTGCACAGGGGTTCCCTTCCTATGGTTTTTTGGCCGTGTGAGGTGCTGTCACCCTCTGGTCTCCTTGGGCTTGTCCACTTTCATCTCTCCCATGTCCCCTCTTGTGGGGTGCTTTGGCTTCTCCATCAGGGTTCGTCTCAGGATTTCTTCATCTTTTCATGTGAATTGCTGCACTTCTTTTTCCCATTGCTGTCCATGCTTAGAGCAGCAGTGCTTTCCACAAGCCCTAACTATTCTTTCTATGATGTACTTGAAATGGTGACATTTCTTACTATTCTCTTCATAGAGATTAATCTGTCTACTCTCAAAAGGACATGGTTTGAATTTTCCAAGCAATGAGTGCACCCATGTCCCTCACTGTGCAATAACAAACCTTGCGAGCACCTTCCGCATTCATGTTTCCCAAATTATCATATTTTGGAGCAGGAGCTGGTGGGAAGCCAAGGAGCCCTTAACCCTGTGAGAGCTGCAGGTCATGTAGTGAATGGTGAGCTCCTGGCACGGTGCCTGGGCTTGCAAGGACCACTCGGAAGAGGGAAAGGCCTTGTATTTCTGTTCCTGGCCAAATTGCAGCGTTAGCTTTTCTATTTTCAGGGCAGCCAGGTGGCCACCCACATGGAGTTTCATTATGGGACTTTTATTAAATCTTTTTAGAGGCCATTAGGTAAGTTTAAGATGGCATCTACTTTGGATTATGCCCAGGTGAGGTGGGCTCAAAGCAAGAGGGAAGGACCTGTCTGCCTTTTAACACCTTCCTTCAAAATTTTTTGCTTGACTGCAGCATCCATTCAGATGAAGGGCTTCCCTGTCCTTGGAGCTGGGACTGGAGCTCCTGTGACACATATACATCCTCTGGTGAGCAGAAACTAATATAGTTATAACAAAAAATCTTATCTGAAATGCCAAGTGGAGCAGCATGAGTCCAGTAATAATAGTTAAAAGAAGAAGAAATTAGTTTATCAAGTACCTTCTGAATCCAGCAATTTTGCAAGAGAGTGGGTTCTCAATTGTTTCCCATAGCAAAAGAGTGGGGAAATGTTCCCCTCCCCATCCCCCTGCAACATGGAAAGGATAAAAATCTATAGAAGGGAAAGTTTGTTCTTTGATTGAACTTTAAACATCTACATTCCCTTTGAATTAGCTGTGATGCTTTTAGCTGAGAAACTGTGCAAATTCGAGGGAGTTCATTGAATAATAAATCAAGGCATCCATCCAGCAAAGTACATCATAGCCCTTTGAAGTAGATGAAAAAATACCTTTTTGATCTGAAAGAGAATTGTGTGCTCAGCTTTGGTACCTGACTGATGCTAATGCAGGGTTTGAGCTCAGCTCCAGTTCCCCCCAACACAGAGGTGGGGAGCAAGAGCAAATGTGGGCTCATGAGCAGCTGCTTCCCCTTGGCTCTGCCAAGGAGCCCAGGACTCCTGAAAGGTTAAGAGACCTGAAGAGCAAAAAACTGCAGCTACTAGAAATAAGGACTGACTTTTAATCCTGCAAAGTTCTGAGATACCAGACTTGAGGAGAAGAGCAAGCTGATTTGAAGAACTTTCTAAAATTTAATTGCCTATAACTTTTTCTCCTTCTGAGGCTTTCTGCAGTCTGAGTTGCACTAATACAGAAATCTGGCTTTGTAAGTGGAAGGAGCTGAAAAACAGCACCAATAAAAACTGTAAAGCTCTCAAAGATTTTTAAAATAGTGCTTCTGTAAAAGATGTGACATTATATGCTGGGGCAGAGTGCAATAAAGATTTTTTTACTAGCACTCTTCACAGCTTAGTCATAAGTTGTACAGCTGTCCCAAATTCCCCTGATAAAGCTTTTCTAGCTGTGTACATAACTGTAATTGTATTGCCTCGTGCATACATGCATGGGTGCATGTTTGGGTTTAGAACTGCCTTTGAGTCTGTAAATGCCCATGGTGAATGTCATGTACATGTGCAAGTTATTTAAGCATGAATGTACCCATGTGAGATTCTGCTGTATATAAGGAATGTGAAGGCTGGCATATAAAGCAGCAATAGGTTTAACTGTTCTCTCAATGACTTTGTGGCATTCTTTGGGCAGAGACTTGAGCTTCAGCTCCATCTGCTTTGACATTGTTGCTGTCCCAGTGGCAAAAACCAATACAGGAGTTATGCCAAAAAAGTCTGAATGCTTGTTCTGACAGCTGCCCCTGATGTTAACATCGAGGTAGGAAAGTACTTCCTATAGAGCGCACTCACACTCGTGCTTGTGCACACTCATATGCACACACAGTTACTCACACGCTCACACTTTTATTGCTCTTGATCTAGGTGGAAATGGCTTGTTTTAAATGCAGCCTTTCCATCTTGAAGGTCAATTAAACCAAGTTGGAGGTCAGATAAAAGGGACGGAACATTTGCTTCTTGGTGTATCTATTTCTGTAATGTTATCAGCATATGTGGTTTTATTTCTAGCATTTTGTTCCTGGGGCTTCCTCTAAGGCTGAACAAATTGAATCAATTGGATGTAGTATAGCTTCCAGTTCGGGGTTAGAAATCCATTAAATTGCTTGGGGCTTTGTTGGCAGTACAAAAGTGCTTGTAGTGGAAATGCATTATGATTGGCCATTGATTACTCGAAAGGAAAGGGGGTGGATGCTTGTGTAAACCACACACCTCCAGCCAGGATGGCCAGCTTAGGGTTTTTTTTTAAAATCTTCAGCTTTCGCCCTTAAAATACTGTTCTTTATTACAGAGAAGAACTATTTTTAAACTGGAAATGGAGAGCTGTCTGCCATGTGTTCCTCACACCTCTGGGGGATTAGAGCTGGCCCTGCAGCCCGCAGTGCTGCCAGCCATAGACAGCCCATGGGTAACCAGTCCTTGAGATGGTCTGAGGTTATATACAGCATTCCTTTCCACACACAAGATGTTTGGATTTGGCCAACCTCTCAGTTTTGAGCCCATGGCATTGGAAAGTGCTGGGAATGTCCTTGTTCTGGTAGATTTCAAACTGAGTATGTTTATGGTGGGCATAGCAAGGAGTCCAGCGCTGTAATTCCACTCGGACTGCTGCTGGGATTAGAGAGGGCTTTATTTCCACTGTGCAAAGTTGCAGAGTCGCCTGGGTGTTCTGTGAGACCAGAGTCACTGCTGCCAGGTGGGAAGAGAGGAGCAGAGGCAGGAGTGATGACCACTGCCTCGGTCCTGGCAGCTCCAGCTGGGTGGGCTGCACTGTCTCTGGTCCCCTGGCCCGTTAAACTTTACAGCAGATCTAACAAGGCAGAGCTTCAGGTCCATGTATCTGCTGAGAGTTTTCCTGGATGCCAGCACAGCAGATGCACTGGGTGGCTGGGGAGGAGCAGCCACTGGCGAAACAGCCATGTATTGTGGCCAGCCAGGTGGAGAACAGGACAGCAGTGGTTCTTTCTGGGAAATGCTTCTAGAAACACTTAGGTACCGTCACTGTGTGAGAGCAGGAGGTGGTGCAGCCCCTTTGTGTGTGTGAAGAGCAGCGTCAAGTGCAGGAGAAGCTGGAGCAAGCCTGGAGTGAGCCCCTTGTCTGAGCTGCAGGAAAAATCTGCACACTGTTTTTTTTAACACAATTCTTTGCTTGACTAGTTTTAACCAGTGCACAAATATTCCTTTGTGCCGTTTCTAAGCAAGCATGGTTTTTGGGGGGAGATGAGGCCTTCCTGATTAACTATTAATAAGATCCACGAGCGAGTGAAGCACTGAGCAAACACAGTGGGAAGAGGGTTGTGTGCCCTCTCCCCACCATTAATGATTGACTGGGCAGGGCAGGGCTGTGCCCACTGCTGTCACTGGGCCAGGCATGGCCAAGTCTCACTCATGGTGGGCTGTGCAAAGGGGAGATTCCAGCTGTGTGCTGAAATTTCTTCCTCAGGGCTTGGTGATCCCCCATCCTGGCGTGCAGTAATGCAGATGTGGTGCTGCTGGATAGTGGCACCAAGAGTGTTGTGCCTGGTTGTGCATTAACTAAGTTAATATTTCTGATGAACAGTGGTGTTGGAGCAGTGGAGAAATATAATTTTGGCTGGTTAAGGTCTCTAAGCTTACCAGAAACACTTGCAGATGGGACTGAAACAACTTGAATCCCCAAAGAGAGCAGAGCACATCACAATTCTGTGTTCGGAGAAAACTTGATCTTGAAATATGGATTATACAGTATTACTGAATGATTGACCTTGGAAGTTTTCTAAAATCATAGAAACTTTTGAACACTGTTTGAGGAATTTCTGAATTATCTCCCTCTCTTCTCTCTGCACTAAACTTGTAACCCACAGCTGGATTTTGCAAAGTCACGTGGTGGGAGGGCTCGATTGCCAGCAGTCAAACATGCTGCTGTGGGTCTTCCCAAACATCTGAAAAAGCCAAAGGTTTAACATGGTTTATCTGCTGTGAGTTCTTGTGAAGAATTGCACAACTTTCAGATGAAAATATTTGCTTTGCAAAAGGAGCCATTTTTGAAACTGTAAATAGCACTTAATGATGATTTATCAGTGTAGCTTGTTATTGTTAATGGAGGCTGAGCAGTTCTAAGGTAGGTATGTATAGTAAATTATATCGTTGTTAATCCTCAATAAATTGGTTTGATATGTTGAATACTCAGTGGGGAACCTTAACTGAAAATGTTAGTAAAGAAGTCACGGCCTTTATTGATTTACCAAGGAAACACAGCAGTGATGGAAGCAGGAGCAATTTGTTTGGTGGCTATTTTGTTTATGAGCTGGGCTGTCCAACCCTTGCTTCAGTGGTTTAAGACACAGTGTGCTTTGCTTTGTGGATGCAAAATCAGCAAGAAAGAAATTTGCTATCAAATTAGAAAAAGGTGAGTTTGGTCAAGCAACACAGTCAAGCAACCAACTTGCAGGGTTTTGGTTTTAGGATATGTCTTTCTCATGGCAGTAGTTAGCACATTAATTAAAGCAATAAACCCAGAACAAACCCTATGGGTGGCAGGGCAGATGATGGGTCGAGTTTTATTTGAGGGTTAAAAAACCTTCCATATCCTGCTTTTCCTTCCAACTGCTTACCTGTCACAGGTGGCAAAGCAGGATTGCTTTACGTGAAATTAAATACAGTTATTCTTTTTTAGATGCTCATGCCCCCTTTGAAATGTGTTTTTGCTTTGAGGCAATCCTTGGAGCTGATGCCTCGTGTGTTTTGGAGGAAATCAGTCTCCTTCAGGCAGTGCAGCTTAATAAAAGAGGCAAATATAGAGAAAGATTGCTGCAATTAAATCCTGCCTGCCCTAAGCCTTGCAGCATCCCCTGTTCCCTGCATACAACGCTGCCTTTGACTGGGCTGTGTTGTTGGGAGCAGAGGAACGTGTGACCCTAACAGGAGGGTTTGCAGCCTCAGTGGCTGTGGGCTGTGTGCCTGTGGCTAATGCTCTTCTCAGAAGCAGAGAAAGCATTGTCAAATACCCTGTCATTCATGCTTCCTTTGCCCTGCCATCCTCAGTTGGTTTGAGTCCCTGAGTAGCTGCTGGTGAGGGCTGTTCGTGCCCCAGCCACGAGTGCTGCTGTGACTGGGGGGGGTCTCACTGCAGGAACAGGGGCTCACAGTCCTACCCCTGCCACTGAGACCACTGGATGACTTTCAAATTACTTCACTTCTTGAAATCTCACTTCACTTCTTTTGAAGCATGGAGCAATTGAAATACTGAGAAAACTCTTGTTTAGTGGGCCAGGATCAAGCTCTGGTGAAATGAGTGTCCTCATGTCTCTTCTGATGGTGCAGAGTCATAGCATGAGGTCCATGAGTACCTCAGTTACCCAGGTGCTTTGTACGTGTGTTGTGTATTTGCATATATGTGTGATTATGAAGATTAAGTTACATCTAAGCCTTCTATCTTAAGAAAAAAAATTAGGGGTGTTTGGGAGGACATGATCTTCCAAGAAAAATAAAAGAAAAAAGCAGACAAGAACTCAACTTGAGTTTTGCTAAGGTTATTAAAATAGGAGGAAATGGGATCCTAGATTTTGTCAAAACACATTTGTGTAAGCTAAACAGGGCCTAAAATAACCTGACACTGCCCTGTTGAAAGAGACAAATAAGCCTGTAAAAATCCTTGGTGTGGGAGATGTGGAAGCCCCAGCAGCAGTACAGTGTTACCCAGTGCTCCTGCAAAGGACTCCTGCCCTTCCTCAGCCCTGAGAGTGTGGCTGCTCATCCTGTGCTGCCTGTTGGAGTCTGTCAGTCCACAATGATAGAGATGTTTACATTTACAGCCCCGTGTGAGCTGACCAGCTGTGGTGGGTGTTCACCAGGCACCTCTCTGCTAGATGTGTGCTCTCTGTGAACCCAAGGCTGTGAGTGCAGAGTGGCAGAGCAGGAGGAAGGGCCAAGGCTGAAAGTGTGTCCCTGAAAGTTACTTGAAGGTAAGATAACTCCCAGATTTCTTGAACCATACCAACCACATGTTAAATTAAATTGTGGCACAATGCTTCTCAGTGATGTGGTTTTAATTAGTATTCTTTGCATTAATGGCTGCACGCATCCGCTGGAATCGGCATGGTATCAATTCTTTGGGGATCATGCTACAGGAATTTCCTTTAGATGGTATCATTGGTCATGACTGAGAGTGATTCATGGTGCAGTTTTCTTGGTGTCTGGATGACCTCTCAAAGTTTGTCTTCACTGTCAAATTAGCTCATATTATGGCTTGAGGGTTGCCCTTAAGTTGACTCCCTCATGCACATAAAGCCCCTTATATGAGCAGGCTGTTAACCCAAGCCAGTATGATGCTGCTGCTGCTATTTTGAACAAGGACATAAGTAAAGCCTGAGTGAGCACATCAGCTGAGCCACTAACAGAACCTCCCAGTGGTGGGGCACAGCTTCACCCATATGGGTGCTGTGTGGCCTCCTCATGTTCTGCAGAGTCCCTGTCTCTCCAAAGCACTTAAAGCAGCAATCTGGGACATTCACCCTTCTGGTACCCAGTGTTTTGGTGCTGTTACCTCCTTCTAGGAGGTAACTGTTTCCCATGCTTGGTGTGGGCCATTTCTGTGCTCCATTTCGGAGTCTTTTGTCAGCTGGATGCTTTGCACTTGTAGGCAGCACATTGTACTCGGAGTACCCTGTAGTAGAAATCACAAGGGGCTCAGCTTGGGGCACAGGGGCTGAAAAGCTGCCTTTTCCTGGTGGAAAAGGACCAGGAGGTGCTGGTTGACAGCTGTCTGAACATGAGCTAGCGAGCGCCCAAGTGACCAGGAAGGCCAGTGGCACCCTGGCTTGTACCAGCAATAGTGTGGCCAGCAGGACCAGGCCAGTGATCATCTTCCTGCTCTCAGCACTGGCCAGGCCACACACTGAATTCTGGGTTCAGTTCTGGGCCCCTCACTACAGGACACACATTGAGGTGCTGGAGCAGGTCCAGCGAAGGACAGTGGTGATGGGGAAGGGATTGGAGCACAGGTCTGATGAGAAGAGGCTGCAGTAGCTGTTTGGCTGCTCTTGCCTCATGGGAGTAGAATTTGGACCTGTCCTGTGCACAGGAATCAAAAATAGACTAAAGCTGCTTTTTTTCTGTCCTGACAGTCCATACAACCACCTGAATCCATGCAGTCTCTTTGATGGCTTTGTGCTTCAGCAGTAATGCTGACCTGTTACTGCTTACAGGGACTCTGCCATCTCTCTGGCACTTCACAAGCTTGTTTAAAAGAGACATTTGAGTGTGCTTTCTTCCTGCACAGCTGTACACTTTTAGCATGGGCAGTGTGCTCCCTCTCTTGCTCCCCTCGCCCCCATCGCCAAGCTAATTCAGCTGCAGCCATGCTTTTCATACCCACTCAAGTGTGCATGGGGCCTCCATTCCAGTGCTGTAAAGCCATCTACAAACATGTGGGTAGAGGATGATGCCTATTCAGTAAGCTGCAGACTAGGCAGCTATCTTTCGACAGATGAGCCAGAGGAATTTCTACTGCAGGGCTCAATTGTTCTGGGCCCTCGGCTCCCTTTTGTGCAGGAGCAATGAAAAGTTGTGTTATGACAACGGTTGACAAAGTGTTTAATGAAAGCCACAGTTGGCAGTGACAGAATTTCAAGCCATCCTCCTTTTCTCCAATGCCTGTCATCAAAAGGTGCAGAAACACTTTTGACATAATCTTCTGCACTGACAGATAAATGGTTTTGACGTAAGGGTCGGAAACCTTCACCTTGCTGAACAGAATTCAGCCATCATTGTGGTAAGCAGAGACCAAGAGCCATGTATGTCTCTGTTTCTTTGTCTGGTGAGCCAGACAGGCACCTCTGTTTTCAACAGAGAGGTGGCTTTTCTCTGCACTGGTCAAGGTCCCAAAGCAGAGCCAAAATTTGTACATGAACTCCTGGTCTACCCTGCACCTTGCCCAAGGGGGCAGGGTTGGCTTCTCACAGGTCAAAGAACTGACTGACTCCTCCTCGCTGGCAAGGAGGACTCTTTCTGTGACAGCATTGTTTCTTTTGGGAGGTAGTTGGAAGATGCCTGGTTATTTAACAAGACTTTCATTTCAGTCTCTGCGGTGTTCAGTGATCCACAGTGCCACTTTCACAATGCCAACTGAAGGCAAACACTCCTTTCTAATTTAGAGACTGGAATGGCTGAAAAGACAGAACAGGGCCCTTCCCCTATTGATTTAACAGCCTCTCAGTTCCTGATCATGGGCATCTTAGTGACAGGAGGGGAAAACCCTACATTGTTGGATTAGCCGGTACAAGGAAGACTTGAAGTGTGTAATGGATAAATAATATGCAGAGCACTTCTCATGCCAGTAAGTCAGAATAAGGTTTAAAAACATCCACCAACTTTCCCTGTTCAATAGAAGCTGATATGAAAAAACAATCTGAATGTTAGGGGTCACTCAGGTTGGTGGTTCTGTTCTTTCTCCTCTGCCAGCTGTAAATTCTAACCTTCGTAGGATGCTTCCCTGATGCAGCCCAGACTCTTGTCCTGAATTTATATTAATTGAATTCTGTTTTCTTTCCACAGTTGCCTTGGAGGGATCAAAATATCCTTCCATGAGTAATTGAACAGAAACATGCAGAGGAGGAGGCCCAGCACACTAGGCAGTTTGTGGGCAGTCCCACATTTGGGGTCAGCTAACCTCACGTGTAGGTGCCAGGAAATGGGCAGAACACGCACTCAAAGACATGGGCTCTTGGAACTGGCATAAAACACTGTAGGTGATGCTTTATAAACGATGGCTTTGAAGAGATGCCCAGGATGAGAGAGAGCTCAGATGGTGGGACAAGTGCTGATTTGGGAAAGGGCAGGGTTTTGATGGTGGGAGTTGATGGCTCTTTTTCTCTGAGGAAGACATTTTGGAAACCTGAAGGCAGAAACATTTGTTCAGTGATCATTGGGCAACTCTGTGGCATCATCCCAAGGGGCTCCTTGAGAAGGAATGCATTCTGTGCTACAGAGGAATAGTAAATGTGACAGCTTTCACTGATAGGACAGCTGTGCCCTCAGGCTTGGCATCTCCAGTCAGCCTGCACTGCTGGTCTGCTCAGTTCAGAGAGGCCAAACATTAAAGCCCCTGCACTGCTTCGTTCACTGCTGGACATTTGGGACCCACGCTTAGGGGTAGGGGAGCATCGTGTGCACCCATGACCTCAAGTTTTGAGTTCCCTTCTTTATTTGCATTACTGGAGCCCAACCAAGATTGAGGCCTCATTTCATCAGTATGAGGCAAACCAAGACAATACCTACCTCAATTTTATTTACAGTCTAAATAGACAAGACAGACAAAGGGTGGCTGTGGAAACAAAAGCTCTGGAGAGGTGATGTGACATGACCCGGTCACACAGCAGGAGATTAAGAGAGCCAGGAATAGACAGAGGTTTCCTGACTCCCAGTCCCAATGATCTATCTATTGGAGCACGTTAATTCTTTCTCTCACTTAAATGCTGTGACTGGCATGCCAAATACAGCCTAGTGAGGGGATCAGAGTTCTGGGAAACACATCCTTTGATTGCTAATGCTTCAGGCTAGAAATTCTTGGGTATTTTAATATAAGTTAAAATACAGCTAGTGTCGGAAACTCAGTAAACTTTATTTTGGCATATCTATGTAATTTCAAGTCTCCTGTTTGTGCTGAGTATATTTCTAGCTTTTATTTCCCCACTGATTTTTGAACAGTGTATTGTACATTTAGTGAGGATACTTCTGGTTGGAGTGAGTAGTGTTGGGAGAACTGAAGACTTTGGCATGCAAGAAGATGGAGTTCACCTGCATTTCTGCAGCAGCTACTAGAAAGTCTTTCTGTTGCTGGAGCAGCAAAATCTGCCTGTGCTATCTGACGAGCCAGCTACTTGTGTAGTGACTTAGATGTTCAAATGTCCTGAATGGCAGCAACAATAATCAGAAAGTCACCTTGGGTGACGTTAAACTGTGGCCATGAAATCCTTTAATTTACGCAGATCTTTGTTTTTTCACTTGTGATCTTCTGAGGTTCATGTCAGCATCACTCAATACTTGAGCACAAGGCTAAGCTAGGGATCTAGTCCCTCTGGCAAGTGTAGGGTTGATCAGTTTTGGTGCATGTGTTCTTGTTTCTTGCTTCATAAAATAGCCTCTTAGCCTATTGCAGAGGAATGTGTTGAAGAGAAATACATTACCTTAAAAAATGTAAAGATTGGCTGCAGTAGAAGGCATAAAAATACATGAAAACAGATGGATTCATGCACGGTCATGTCTGGCTGCATTTCCCCCTTACAGTTTGTCACTTGTATTTCTGTGTTGGCTTTATTGTGCTGAGCCTGTAGGACATTACCTGTTGTATTTTCTTTTTTTGCCTGTAGATCAGGCAGGGACAAGCTCCAACCTGATCTTACCCTGTGGTTTAAAAAAAAAAAAAAAGTAGTAATGTAATCTGTGGGCAAATTGCACTTTAATTCGTAATTGTGCTATGAATATGGACTTGGCTTTCAAACACACTCCGAGTTTAAACTGCAGTTTGACTTTTATTTAGATAAATGCCTTTGAGTTCATAGTGAAATGGATATCTACTGTAGGCTGGTATTGATTTAAAGGTCTCTTGAGTGTTTTAAAAGACAGTAGGGGCTTACAGGACAGCATATTTTAAACTGAGATGCTTGGTTAGGTTTTACACTCCTGTAAAGCTTCAGTTCTAGGCTCCGTTAAGAGCCAGCCTGTGTTGTTGATTTGTAGAGCATTCTTCCACAGCAGCTATTGGCAAAAAATTGAACATTTTGGGCAAGATGCAAGGAGCTGCCTTCAGAGCTGGCTGCTCTGAAATGATGGGGAATGGTGTGATGTGAGAGCCATCAAATGATTCCCTCGTGCAGGGGAATGCTTTGAGGACTTCCCATAAATGCATTACAAGAGGGCAGGTGATCAATATCTGCTTTTTAGCTTGAAAGAGGTGTTTATCACTTCCTGCTAATCATGCAGAGTTGGTAAGCTTTGTAGTCTTTCAAGTCTTGGTATTTGTAAAGCTGCCCTGAGCCTGCATTTCTCTTTTACTTTGCACACAGAGTGCAGTGTGTTAGTGTGAGCACTTCAAGAGGCATTTTCCATCAATGCTCTTCTGGCAGCTGCCTTTTCTTTGTGTGTTCCTCAGCTCTCGGGTCATGGAGCATTGGTAAAAGTTCAGTAGGTGCCTCGGTGACTTAGGTCCTGTTTATCTGTTTGGGTTCTAGACCTGCTTGCTTTCTGTGGGCACAGTTTTAAAGTAAAGAAAAACCCAAACCAGGGAAGATTTTCTAGTCAGACTGGCTTGGTGGTTTGAATAAGCAGCTCAGTGTTTGAGAGCTTATCTAAAATCAGGCCATGAATCTTTTGGGTTGTGTTCAGAGGTGCAGTAAGAGGGTGTAACCTCACTGCAGAGGAGGCAGGAGGGTTGAATTTTACCCAGGGTAATATCCTAGAGCAGGGTGTGGAGCAAAGTAAAATTAAAGAAGTCCCCCTCACAATTTCCTTACAATTTACTGTGGTTGCTTTTCTGCTACCACCCATCAATTTGCCTCCTCTCTCTTTAGATTACAGACTAACAGAAACATGCCAGCACTGCATACAGAATGGTAATTAAAGCACTTGTTACTTTCTGCACCATTAGTCACTTAGTCTTAATTCATCTGTGTTCTCCTGGTTAGTCCCTAGCTGCCGGTTTGACCTGTCCTGTGTGGTGTGCTGAGAGTGCATATCTTGGAGGGAAGACTCTGCTTTTGCACTGTATGATGCTACAGCAGAGCATGGCAAAGCTCTTGCTTGTGGTTTCTGGAGGTGGCACTTAATTTGCATTATTTTGCCTGTTTGCTGTCCCTAGCAATCCTTGCAGTGTGTTCCTTCCTGAAGCATGTTGAGCTCTGTGTGTGTTTCCAATCAGGGATGTCCTGTGAGACAGGTCTGCTCTCCCACCAGGCTGCTTTCAGATAATACAGCACAACCCATTTGTCATCCATCAGTGCTAGAATATGATTTAGATTTAGATTTGAGCTGTTGGATAGTTGGAAGGTGTTGGCTGGGGTTGTTGAGGACCAAAGTGTGAACTACTGTGTGTCTTGCAAGCTGTGTTCACTGATTAAAAAAAACATTTAGTGATATACTAATTATATGATCTTGTTAGAAAATGTAGAATATATTTTATGTTTACACATAGTAAGTGTGCATACCTATATATGTGTATTTTGTTTGTAACACACAGTGATATAAAAAAATACTCCATGTGAATATAGCTATAAAATATTTAGTGGAAGGTTTGTTGATTGTTTCAGTGCAGACTTTAATTTGTCAGGAAATATCCTATTCATCTGTGATTAGTTTTGTGGTTGTGAATAACCAATAGTAGAATAATAAATGTAATTGTGTAATATGAAGACAAATTAAAACCACACTAATCTAATGCAAAAGAGGAAGAAGCTTGGGGAGAGCTAGATAACATTTTTGTCATGGAACTAAACTCACTCGTGTATTCAGCAGAAAAGTGCTGCTCTCTCATTTAAGCTCTCTTTTTTAAAAAACCAAAACCCAAACCCTCCCAGTGAATCCAGAAAATTAAGATGACTCTGTTTTTCTGAGCAGGGTGACTGCAGTTTGCTGATCCCACTGTCTTTTATTTTAACAGAAATCTGAGCTACAACAAGTTGACAGAGATTGATCCTTCTGCCTTTGCAGAGCTGTCGAACCTGCAGGAAGTGTAAGTATTCCTTCAAAGGTTTTAATTGTATTTTGCCAGGGCTGCTTCTGGGCCAGGAGGAAATTGTATCTCGTTTCCTAAGACAGTATCTTCCTTTAGCTAAGTTGAACGAGCAGGTCCGACTTGCTGTGGAGGTTTTTTCCCTCCACGTTGTACCTATGCTGCTTTTTTTAAATGAATCAATTAGCAGAACACAACATCCCAATTAAAACAGCAGAGCTGTTATTGGAAATCATTGGAGTTTGCCTCTCTCAGTGTTGTGCAATGCTCGGAGGGAGCAGTTCAGCACACCTGAACATACACACAAAGCTCCTTGCTGAAAGCATAACCCTGAAGCAAGGCAGAACAGCCTGGATTGTGATACCTGATGCCAACCTAGCCCAAATCTCCCAGGAAACAAAGGTGTAGTGTAGTGGATAACAAAGCACTTAACTGTGTCTCCTCCCCTCTTGGACATTTGTGCTCCTTTTGGAACCAGAACAAATTCTGTTGGAGGTCTTGCTAGGAGAGGCTAAACCAGCAGAGCTGGCTTCTTCTCTGCTGGGGAAAAGAGGAGCTGGTGAAGGTCTGAGTGGCTGTGCCAGGCCCTCCTTGCTGATAAAAGAAACCTATTTCAGGGAACTGCAGGTTTTCCAAGCTCCCGATCTCTGTGAAGGCTCAGCAGTTTCACTCAGAGAGGGGCTGCACTGTCAGCCCTTCACAGGGATTCCTGGAGCTCCGATTTTGGGGTTTGAAAAATGAAAGTGACTGAAATTGCAGGCGGTGGGCTGAGGTAATGAGCTCGTGTTTGCCTGGTGAATCGCTGGCATACTTGAGGTTTGGGGTATGTTTGAAGAGCTACTGATGCCTCATGGGAGACTGAAAAAACATTTCCTTTCAGAAACAATACTGTGCTCTATCAAGCATTTTCTGTTGTCCTCTGTCTGTTTTCATTAAGTGTTGGCTCAGGGATTCATGGATGGGCCAGATCCTGTGATTCTTAAATAGGCAAAAAGTGGAATTCTCTCTGACTGATGCCTGTGGGATTGGACTATGGGGATTAATGTACCATCTCTCTCCTGGCCTGATTGCCCCTGCCTTCTCTGTTTACATGAATAGCAGGGACTTGCTGGGGATCATGATTAAGTGAAGAATATGTATCAGAAGTGACTGCAGGGCTCTGAAATCAGCTCTTCACGTTCTTTAGAGAGAAAGTGATGTGGGTCAGTGGAACACTGCCTGTAGGATCTGTTTTCTCAACTTCTGTTTAAACTGTGGAAAGCCTTAAATTGCCCTGTGCTTAAAGAAAAGAATTGCAGCCCTGATCCCATGAAACTTTAGAATTATCCTAACATGACTGTGGCTTAGCAATAGCTTTTATTCATGGAAGTGCCTGAAGGCGTGTGACTTCAGGGAGCAAGGGGTGGGAAATGTGTGTGGCTTCTGATTCCCCAGGTAGGGAATTCCCTTGAGCAAAGTGCTGCACGTGTGCAGAGCAGGACAAGCCCAGCACTGAACAGTAAAATGCTATAAAAGGGTGTCAGGGTTTCGGGGGAGATAAGTAATGCAGCCCACAAAGTAATGGGCAGATAAGAGTTGCTTGCTGGGTCAGAAAGACTGGGTTAAGGAATAGGGAGAGAGCAGAAGAGTGAGTAGGAGGGAAAGGGAGCAGTCAGAAATGGGAGACTGGAAGGGAGGCAGAGGTCTGGAGCACAGCCTAGAAGGCAGGCTCTGGGAAGTGTGAGGGAGAAGCTCTATTAAAAGCCCTATCTACTAATCTTGGTTGCTTTTGAATAAGAGCTAAACCACAGACCACTGAAATAAACTTCATTTCACAAGGAGAACCACATCTATATTGCCAGAGCATCTTCTTTCTGAGAGTTTTTTTAAGCACTTTACAAACATTCATGAAATAAGCATCATGCTGTGGCATGTCTCAAGAGCAAGTCAGTGTTTCTCTGTGCATGCTGTGCTGGGCAAACCAAGGCACCCTCAGGGAAAGAGATTGCCCCAAATAATAGATGCATTGATAAGACCTGAAACCTCCCATGATGCTTCAAATGTGCTGCCTGTGGTTCCTGAGCATTACACAAGGTTTAAAACTCTGTATGTGTCTCTCCATGTGAATAATTAGTGTGGTATATTTTGAAAACATTTTGTTTTCCCTTGATTTTAAGAAAATATCTGCAGACCAAAAGATTTAAACTTCATAGCTTATCTTCGATGCTCTGTTTTGCTTTACTGAGATTGTGATAAAGTAATAGCAGAATTTACCATACACTTTTCCCTTTCCCTGAGTTTAGGCAGTTGTGTGGTTTGTTTTGGTGACCTTTATGAGAAGCTTGTTTCAAAAGTTGTAAGTCTGTGTAGGATGAAATTTAGTGGCTCAAAGTGATGCAAAACCCTGTGATCCCACTTGCTCTGAAATAAGTGGTGGAGGCTCAGGGTAGGGGCTGGACTGGGACATCACTCTCCTTCAGGACACTTGATCTTTCTCTCATCCCCTTTGGTGGCTTCATCTAATGACAGTCCCCTGGGGTCCATCTGCTCTTATTCCTTGGTTGGAAGGATGGATGGAGGGTGCTGCTGTGGGGTAGGCCCTGTGGTCCTTTCCGGGGTTTCCTCAGGTCATACGGATCATGGGATCCATGAAACTGATGGTTTCATGGCTCTCAGGCTTTCCAAGCTCATTGGTAGCAAATAAAGTAGTAACCACACTAAAATTCCTCTCCAAACAACTCACCTTTTATTTTCTAAAGTGCCTTTCACTGAAAGCTCTGGAGAGCTGTGCTATTTTTGAGCAGGCTCCATTTCAGCTTGACACCAGCCTGGCAACTGGACTGTAAATATTTTATATGGGTGGCCCCCCCTCCTCCTCTGCCTCAGCATCCAGAGGCAGCGGGTTTGTGTTGTCAAAGTTGAGGGCTGGGGAAGAGAAAGGAGACTGAAAGTTTGAAGTTGTTGAGCCTGGCTGTTCTGTTTTGAGGGGGTTTTTCCCCCCCTCTCTTTTTTTCAATTCCTTTACATGGGGAAAAAGGGAACATGAGTGGGAAATCTCAGGCAAATGCAGAGCTTGGCTGTCTCCTCTGTGTCAGCAAGTGATGCCTGTGAGCCAAGAGAGAAAATGAGGTGAGAGAACCACTTCTGACTGACTCCTGACATGACAGGAGGCTGATATATGAATATCACACTTATGTCAGAGGAGGGTTTGACCAGTTGTTAGACGCTGGTTGGTGTCAGAGCTGCTTAACCAGAACTGACCCAGGCTCCTTCCTCTCCAGAAGATGCTCAGTTAGATGTTAATGAAAACATGCCACAAATAAGCATTTTAATGCTCTTTCCAGCTTGCTCTGTACCTTTGGAAGCTCTAGACCATGTTGTAATATGAGCAACAGTGAGCTTTTAGTTGCAGAGTGGAGCTCCTTACTGAATTGCAAATGGCTTTTTTCCCTTACATTTTAAGGCATGGGTATAATGTCAGAGGCAGAGGAAAGCTTTTATCCCAGCAGTGCTTGGAACTCCTCATGAAATCAAATATCTTGCCTCCTCTCAGAGGAGCCAGAAGGGAAGTTCTGGGATGAATGTGCCACTGCCCTCTCCCACCTGCCAAAAATAGTGGTAAAGGAACGAAAAGGGAAAAGAAACCCAGCATAATTTAGGATTGCCCCTACTCGTGCCTGTGGCTTAGCACACTTCAGCTGTGCAGCTCCGGGATGCTGTGCTTTGCACCCAAATTGTGATCTTTTCAGGATTCCCTGCACTAGGGAAGTACTTGGAAGGCTGAAGTGTCCCAGTGAGGCTCTGCCTCAAGCAGGAGCAATGGGATCAGAGGTGGGTTTGGAGTCCTGGGGAGCCTGGCCAGGGCTTGGCTGTGATCACTGCAGCGAGCGCTGTGAGGGGGGAGCGGGCAAGAAGGCTGAGAAATTGGGTAATTTTCAAGCAGCCAGACAAGCGACTGTTACAGTAATTAATTGACTAATTCACCATACAAACAAGGGCTCTTTAAACCAAGGAAGAGGCAGTCACATGGCAAGGATCTGTTTTCAGTCAGAAAAACACTTCAAGCATTAGGCCCTTGCAGGGGACATTTCTGTGCTGGTGGCTGCAGGAGCGGGTGGCGTGCAGTTCCTCACTGCGCTCCCTGGCTGCCCGGAGCAGGGCCCTGTGTCTGGTGACATTCCTGTGCCCAGCACTGTGTGCTGCTGGCTTTGTGGGGAAATGCATCTGGGATTTCCAGAGCTGGTCCTGGTGTGGAGAGGATGCCACTGGGTTGTGCCCCCAGGCCCTCACCTGGTGTGGAGGGGGTGAGCAGGGGCTGCTGCTTGGGGAAGGAGTTAAATTCCTGCCCTGAGGCAGTGGGACCCATGGCCTTAGGTGCAAAAATCTCCTGTCTCAGGCTTGACTCCATGATGACTCTGGAAACACAGGCTAGTGGAGGGCTGTGGCACAATGCTTTCCTCCCTGGCACTTCAGGGAGTGGGTGGCAGGGGGGAAAAGAAGCTTTGCTTTTGTAAAGACGGTACGGTGCAACCAGTGATGGTGGCTCTCAGGTATTAAAGAGTAAGGTATGGCCCTCAGAGGTCCAGGCAAACCCCCTGAGACAGAGACCTCTGCCCCAATGTCCGTGCCAGCCCTCCCCTGCTCCTGTATGCTTGGGCACAGGCTGCTTGGCTTCAACCCTTAATTTCTCTTTCTTGCAGGCGATTGGACCACAACGAGCTGACTGCCATTCCCTCCCTGGGATCTGCTGCTTCCAGCGTCCGCTCCCTCCACCTGTAAGTCATTGCCTCCTCCTTCAGCTCTGGGCTCTCTGTGGGGTGGGTTTAGCTGCCTCTGAGAGTTCTTGTGTGTCACACTCATTCCTGCTGACTCTTGATTTCGTTTTCTGGTTTGTTGGCACCTTAATTAAGAAACATCATCTGGAGTCGTGTGATTTGTGTGAGGCGCTTACGGTCAGTGGTAACTTAGGTCAGTAAATTCCACAGGTTGAATGACACTTCTTTTTTCTTATGTGCCTTTGGGTTTCAACCATTAGGTCATACATGCACTATTAAATTTTACCTTTTCTTTATTGTTCTTTTTTTTCCCCTGTCCCTGTTCTGATCATTTCTTCTTTCTTCTTAAAGCCAGAGACTATTTATATCTTAATCTTGTAGGGAGCTCATTCCAGACCTGTTTTTATGGTCTCTTTCAACTTCTTTTTAACACTTTCTTTTGAGAGAGCAGTGATTGTAAAGCATGATCTGCAGAAGGTTTGAAGTTCCTAACTTTGGTAGTTTAGATGACAGCAGAAGCATTAGACACCTGAGAGCCCTCATGTACCTGCCCCCGAGGATCTTGGGTTGATGGTGCTGCTGAAGGGAATAAAATATTAAAATATCAAACTATTTAGTACCTAAAGAGTGTGGATTTCTAAAATTGTTTTTGCATGTGTCTGCCTGTAATGCGTGCTGAGAAGGAATTTTGCTGAGGTATGGGTGATATCTCCCAGGTTCCTGAGAAGTGTTTATAGCTAATAGGAACTCCAGCAAAGTGCCAGAGCAGTTCAAGTGGTGACTTCCAGCCTGCATGGCCTTGCAGTACACCTGCAGGCAGGTATCCATATTTTCCATGGGTTTGGTACTTGTGGTGGAAAATACCTGTGACCACACCACCAGCTGATTGGCCTCTCTTGCTCAAAAGGCTCTGACTTACTCTGAGGCAGCCCTGATCTGTTGGCTTACCGTGCTGCCACATTTGTGCTGTGCATCAGGATTCGAAAAAGAGCTCCAGAAATCTGATTTATGGATGGAAAGCTTGCATAGAATTTGCCATCCAAGGATATCGTTTTAGACCCCCCAGATCGGCTTCTCTTTCTCATGAAGTCTATAAATGCTCTGAGTTCCACAAGCCCCTGTTGTTATTTTTGCTATTAATTTAGCCATTGGCAAAGAACCAAATTGCTGGAGCTTTGGGGTTTTTATTCCTGAAATGAAATAAGCAGTTTGGAAAGGAGGAATAATGACTAGTGGAAGGCAGTAGATTTACAGCTCCTCTGAAATTTCAGAGTGGTGCAGAAGGAAGGAGAAGGTACAAAGCCAAATGATAAAAGGATGGTATTCCAAACAGACCTGCTTAGTATCACTTTCCAGAAATCTGAATTGCTCTCCTCAGCTGCTACACATAAATAACTCTGATAGTGGGATTTCTAATGCTGCTGTCATACTTCTGCAAGAAGGGTCTCTTTGTTTAGCTTGTATTAGACAATGCCCCTTTTTTTTCCCCCTTGCATTTCCCTTTAATTTTTATCAGAGATAAAAATAACCTGAAAGATGTTTTAAAGTACCTGCTTCAATCAATGTTGCTGACTCACATTGGAATGATTTGCTGAGGAAGTGAAGCTTTCTCTGTCTTTGGGAGTCTTTAATCAATTGGTTGGCTTCCTAAAAGATGGTCCTTTAGTTCAACCCTAAGTTAATGGGCTTGATAGGCAAATTGGTGGGTAAAGTTATTTAGCCTTGTGTGATGTAAGGAATCAGATTACATGGTCATACTGGTTTCTTCTGGCCTTCCAATCTGTGAAGTAATAATTGGGGAGGCTGCCAAACCAAACCCAGGGTGAAGACTCATAATGAAGACTTGTATACTGAGAAACTGGTTTATGTTTAAGTGTATAGTGTTACAGTGTATTCTTACTGCTAAAGAAAAATAAATACATTTCTTTTTTTTTCAGTGTTTAGAAATGTGTGAAGTGTGTTTACCTCACAAACCTCTGAAGTAGGTTTTGTATATAGCATGTGGTTAAGTATTTCCAAAGGACTGTTAATGTATTATAAAAGCGAGGGTTGTATATTTGTCACTCAAAATAGCCCTTCTGAATGAGTTACTTCATCTCCTACTCTTCTTAAACAGGAGAAGACACTTTTTCTCCTTTTGGGGCTGGGAGAAAGAAACCTGCCATACTGCCAAACTCAAATTTCCCATAAAATTTTGTTTGGGGTTTTGTTGTTGTTGTTGTTATTTTGTTGGCTTTTTTTGTTTGTTTGTTTTATTTTTAATGAGCTTCTCTTTGCATTCCCTGTTTTGGGTTTTCCATACCTGTCTCTATCACCCAAAACTTGCCTGACCCCACATACGTGAGGACCACAGGCCAGTTAAGTATATATGTAAGCATGTGAGAATCTGTTGAAGAGAGAATTCTCAAAGCTTTCTGCAAGCCCTTGGATGTCCCAGGCTGCAGATGGACGCAGACATAACATATGTATCAAAAATGCTTTGTCCTAATATACTGCCATGAAATTTGGTTCAGTTTAGTTATTCCTCGAAGAATCAGTTTGTTTGCCTTGCCTGTTGAAAATATTGCCAAAGTCGTTCATTTCAGCAAGAGCAAACATAAGGGACTTGATAAGGCTTTTAATAGAACAGAAGGGAAAAATAATCTATGTACGGGTTACCAAATAAAGACAGACATTAAATGCAAACATCTGTGAGTGCAAACAAAAGCCAGGAAATTCAGCTGGGAGAGGGAGAGACTGACTCTGGATTCATTCCGAAATTACATCGGAATAGCTGAGAGGAGAACCTTGCCTGAAATTCCCACAGCATTTGTAATTTAGTTACAGTTCCTAGACTTGGACATTTGGGAGTTGATGGCAGGATGTTTTCATTGACATGCCCTTGGCTGAGGATTTCCCATCCCAGTGCAGCTACAGTGTGTTAACTCTGAAGGCTCTCAAGAAGACCCTGTTACCTGATCTGGTGGGGAAAGGGATGATGGAAGAAACCATTTATTTGCAGAACTTAGTCTGTTTATATCCAACTTCCTCACTAACTTGCATGGAAGGACTCTTAGGCTTGCTAGGTTAAAGGAGCTGCAATCAACCCTACACTGGTCTGTTATTATGGGTTTCCTACAAACCCCTGAGCAGGCACAAGCTCAGCCCTTACTCTGGAGCCTGTCTTCACTGCTGCATCTTACCTGCATTTGTGTAAATGCATCCTGGAGGGGTTTTGGGGAGTTTGAACAGGATGATGGAGCTGGATCCTTGTCCTCTGCCCTGGCTCCAAGCCTGATTCAGTCAGCATCCTCTGACACAGGCACGCCAGCACAGGCTGTTGGGCAGCTGTAGGGCTCAGTGGAGAGTGCTAACCAGATCTCTGGAGCAAGCATGGTAAACAGAGCACACTCTGCCACATCCTTAGCTGACTGGGAATTAAGGAAGTTAACAGATTAAACACTTAAAAATAACTTTCATTTCTTTCACTGTAAGTCTTTTAAGCCCCCAGCCATTTAGGAACAAAGTGGACAGTGACCCACAGCAGTCAGCTGTGTGTTAGCAACAGGCAGAGCTGTTTGAGATGCTTTGGCCCCATCGTCTTGCTCTGAATAAGCACAGATAACAAGGAACTCAGAATAGGGATTTTTGGAGCAAAAGAGTGTGAAATAGGATTAGCTGATTCACAAGAAGATGCAGTGACACTGCAGTGTATTTACTGGGGAAAGCGAAATCAATAGGACTACTCTGCTGCCAAACTGAGCAGAAAAGTCTTGAAGAAAATCAATCTTCTTTACAGACTCATTAATGTAAAGATCAATTCACATTAAACTGTAATTAAACAGAGAGCTAATAGGAGAAGGGTAAGTGATCTACTCTGCCCCAGGCAAAATATATCATGTAAAATTTGAAAACTAAATACATGGAGGATTGGAAACTGGGAGTGGCAGGGAACATGCTAGGACTGCTTGAAAAACAGCTGATGAGCTCAGATGCTGGTTGGGGCAGCATGATCCTCGTGGAAAGGAGGGTACTCTATGCTATTCCAGCTGGGTGTTGGGTAAGACAGGTCAAAGACTTCAGCCAGTCTCTTCCATTTGACTTGCATGGTTTCTTGTAGAGCTTTTCCTCTTAAGTGTTGGGGATTTCATTATAGTTCTGGTTAACTTAGCCGCATTGTTAAGATTGTGACCCTTGTTTCTTGTCTAACTTAGATTTTCTTTGACACTCATTAGGCCTTTGTACTAGATTAAATCTGGCTGGTCTTGGAGGTCCCTAACATGGCAGAATGTGGATCACACTGTTGAGCTGTTGCCTCATTCTTTCACCTGATGGCTTGGGAAAGCAGCTGTTATTTTTGTGCTGTTTGCCCTGCTTCACTTGAGTTGTCAGATGGGGTTTGCAGAGACTCTTTCTGAAAACCCATGTAGTCCATTAGATTCTTTGAGCTGCTGTTCTGCTTTCACCCAAGACAAACGTGTCTTGCTTTGTAAGCTGAAACAATGCAAGCAGTTTGTGCTCTGCTGCTCTGAGTGGGATCTCACAAATTCTTGCAGAAATCTTTCTGCAAGATTTCCTGGGAGCTGGGGTGGTGAGGTTGAGATCTGTGACTTCACTTCATCTTTGCTTTTCAAGTTAAGATGGTGCAGACTTGGTTGAGCATCAGAACTGCAGCTGCAGTTCTGTCCATGGCAGCCTCCCAGAGTGACCCCTGATAGAGGGAAGAGCTCAAAACTGCTGCGTCTGTGCTGATCGTAGAGCACAACTCAAGCCTGAGCTGGTCTCTACACGAGGTGTGAGTTCACTTCATGTTCCTGGCTAGGCCAGAGTAAAAGCCTCTGTGTAGGCGGTGTTGAGAGCTGGGAAGTTTGGCTTACAGGAAGAATGAGGTTTGAGCTAACACGATAGTACAGACGTAGCCTTGGAGGCCATTTGTGGCCTGGGATCCTGCTGTGCTAATTGCTGTACAAACAGAACAACTGCCTTGACCCCCAAGGGGTTTAATCTGCAAGTCATCTTTGCTGGAGTTAAAAAGGGATGATCTAACAATTAGAAATAAGGAGACTACTCTGTTAATTCCATCTGGGTCGCAGCAAGAGGTTTTGTGCTCATAAGCACAAAATCCAGATGACTCAGACGCAGCCGTGCGCGGGGTCTGGTTGAAGTCAGCAGGCTCTGCTTGTGTGCAGGACGTGCCTTGGGCAGTTCAGAAAACCACGCTGCCTTCCACTCTTCCTAATTATTGGCCCAAAGAAAACTTTCTCTGGTAACTAAGGTGAAGTAGTGTAGGCATGTGTAGATCCATAAGTGGGAGCAGATTCACCCCCAATCCCTGCTTGCATCACCTATGAGGTGTAATGTCTGCAGGGGCCAATTCTCCGGTGTTTGCTTAGGCAATTCCCCTCAGAGATGGAGAGAGCTGCTTTCTCAGAGTTTGGTTCACACTACAGGCTACACTACTGAGCTTCTGGGTTTGAATGGGAAATATATTAATATGGAAAGGGAAAATTAAAAGAATGCCAATAGTCAGGCTGTTCAGTGTGCAGCAGTGTACAAGCATAAGATATTCTGAAACCCACCTCTTAAGTTTGTTTTGCTCAGAGTTAATATTAAGGCTCTGGTGTGTAAGTTTTTGAGGCCAAAGACTGCAGGAGCCTTTCCCAGTGGAGGAAACTCTCATTAATCATGTGCTCCCAAGCACCAGAAGGGATGCTGTTTTGACTTCTCTTTTGGGCTGTTGGAACTGTTCTAATCATTTGCATGTCCTCTTTGAGCTTTTAGATATAACATGAGCACATGGAAATGGCAAAGGATCTGAGGCTGTTCCAGGGAAATGAGTAATCATTTCTTCTAGAAAAGCAACAGCAATAAAGCACAGTTATCAGACTCAACAAAAGAGCATCAGAAAGTAATCTGGGCACATACAGCGGAGTGTAAAAATTGGCCAGAGGATAAAGACAGTGAAAGTTGGTGGCAGCTCATGAAATACCAGTTACCCCTGGAGGCTACTCTATTTTGTATTTAATAACAACGATAAGCATTTTGTGCAGCTGTCACAGCTTCTTCTGTGAGTAGAGAATTGCTTTGAGCTGGACCAGATCTGCTTTGGCATCTGTGTGCTGCTTAGCAGGCCATGCTGGGTTAGTATGTGTCTGGAGGAAGGAGAGGACACGAGTGGTCTTGTGGGACAGAGCACAGGGTTGGGAGCTGCAATACTGGAAGAGGATCTTTTTGTGTGTGACCCACATATTCATTACGCCCCAAAGTAAATTCCCCTTTGGGCGGATCTGCTTCCTCCGAGCTGAAGAGGATCTGCCTCAGGGCAGATGGAACTCCTGGAGGTAAAGCATCTCCAAGGGCCGGTGCATATTTTATGTACAATGCACAAGGTGGTTTCCAAGTTCTGTCCCTTTGCAGATCAAGCCTAGATCAGTTGTTAGGGTCATTTGCAACCATGATCTTTTGTTAAGGTCAGTATGAAAAATAGCTTCAAATTTGAGCCTTAGAATAGCCCAAACTTGCTACTATTAATATCTGTGGTAGATTGACTGTCTCATTTAATGGCGTATGGCAAATAAAGCACACATCTACAAAAGCAATTCCTTTGTTAGTCTTGACAGACCAAGCAGATTTCAAAGATAAATAACTTGCTGAGTTGAAAATTTTTTTAGCATATTGGAGTTTCCTTCCTAAAAACTGCTGGTAATGGCAATTGTTTGCTCAGAGGTGAGTAAAAGTGAAGTTGAAGCTAAAGTAAAAGCAAGTTAAAATATTTCAGTGTAAAATTCTCTACCCATTTTCCTCTCTGAAAGCCTGGCCAATTCAGTTTTTTAACAAAATTGCACAAAATCAGGAAGCTCTAAGTATGCATTCCTGCTTCCCTACTGAGATTGACCAGTTAGTCCTCACTGTCAGTTATCCTGGCTGTAGTGGTGCTTGCTCAGAGCATCAATTAGATGCCCAGAGAGGAGTATATAAACAGGGGTGAGGGTAGAATTGTGGGATTTAAGTTGGGTGGCATAAAACACTGGCACCATTAGGAATTGTGTAGGATGAAGAAAATGTTCACTCAAATATAATCCTGCCATGTGCAGGTTGGAAGAGATAAGCAAAACAGTCTATCGAAAGCTCATTCTAACGGAATAAAAGCCAGCTATGTGCTGGATTTTCTGTTATTTCTAACCCATGTAAAATTCCCCAATCAATTGCAGAGGTGAACAACAGAGATCATGTCAAAAGTGATTATCTTGCAAAACCAGCCCTGCTGGGGGTGTGCAGCGTGGAAAATGTGATTGCTGGTTAAGGTAGATGAGAAAGTGATCTGTCACAGCTTCAGATGAAATGATCACTTGAGAGGCCGCCCTCCCTTACGTGTGTGTGCATAAGTCCTGCTTGTTAACAAGAATTCCACGTGAATATTGATTGGGAATAAGTGGTTGGGTGAGTACATGTTCTGCCTGTCAAACCATTTAATGTTCAATTGCACATCAGGGAAAATAGCGAAGGCAGCGGAGAAATGAAACAGGAGTGTGGGGCTGTCCGAGTGAAAAGACAGCAGTGTTAGTGGTCAGATCTGAGCAGATAAAAATGAGCTGGGGAGAGGTAGAATTAAGAGTTGATGGCAAAAGAAAGAATCTATAAATGGCTCATGGATTTTAGACTTAAGTATCATCTCCTGTCCAGTCCATCTACTGCAGATTGCACAC
Source organism: Falcunculus frontatus (assembly GCA_013398115.1). Lineage (NCBI taxonomy): Eukaryota > Metazoa > Chordata > Aves > Passeriformes > Falcunculus > Falcunculus frontatus. Next base: position 606,472 of record VZRV01001879.1, on the reverse strand, counting down.
CGTGTGCAAGCAGTTGCTGAACAGGGTGGTGATTAGCATGAGCAGTCAGGCCAAGGGATTGGACTTTCTGTAATCCCTCAGGTGCCCTGGAGAAGGAACACCTTTTGGTGATCTTACTAAGATATTTTTGCCCTCAAGGTTGTTTTCTTGAGAAAGTCATCTTTTTCAAAATAGGAGGAACTGAAGAAGTAAATCATCTTATAAAAGAAGCTTGAAGAACTTACTGGCTACGTGGTGGTGAATGCTTACACTTGACTTCACAAGATCTTCACCAGGGAAGCTTGAACGGCCTGTTATACACCAGCCTGGCTTAGCACAGAGGCGGTTCTACTCTAAAACCCAAATTTTCTCTTCCTTGGATGTTTTGACACCTTGTTCTGGTGTTTCCCAAAGTCACCCTTCCTACTTGACGAGCTTTATTAGTAACAGGGTGCCTGGACTTGTGAAGAGCAGCTCTTTTCATTACTAACTTGACCACTGCTTTTCCGCGTAGGAGCTCTTCCTTCTTGCAGGCTGAGCAGTGTGAGCGGAGCAGAGCTCGGTGAAGTCTGCCCAGAGGCAATCCCTGTTCCTGTGACCTTGCTGACAAGACAGATAAGCCCTTTCAACAGAGCACAAGTGTGTGTCATGTTGGAGCAGACGAAACGCCAGCCTATCTACATCTCTCAAGTGTTAACAGGAGTTTGACTGGCCAGTCAAAAATGTGTTTCTTCAAATGCTGCCTTTGTCAAGAGGCAGGTCTTTTAGCAGCTTCTGCTGCAAGTTCCATGAGAAGAAGAGTTTGATGGTCTGGAAGATGTATTCAAGTGTGTTGTCCTTTATTTACCTCCCTTATCATCAGTGTAGTTAAATCTACCTGTTTTCGTTGTGTTCCTGTCAAAAGTGGGAAAAGCCTCTGTGTCACACTGTGGCTTAGAGGCACAGACAGTGCATGTGATCAAGAAACCTGCTCGCAGTTACAATTTGGATTAAAACTGCAGCATCGTGGGCAGAGCCATTGCATTTGGTTTGCACTTGAATTGCTTCTCCACTTGTGTTATTTTCCCCTCCTCACTCCCGTGGAGAGACAAAAGCAAAACAAAACCACCCACAAAAGACATGCGTTCTCTAGGCTGCGGTGGATCTTATTTACTTTGATCATGTATTACACAAAGAGAAACTAAAATCAGTATCAGGATTTAAAGATGAAAGTGCCTCCATGCCCTGTACTTTTGGACCTTCTTGGCTTTCAAATGGAAATGCCATCCTTATTGATTAGAAGCACAAAACTTGCGTGCAATGAAAGGATGTTGCTGTCTCCGCTCCAGCCCCTGCTCTGTGCTAGTTCAGTTGACATCTGGGCTGAATCCGATTTTTAGGTGTCTATTCTTCCTTATCACAAACCTGACTCATCTTTGAGCCTAGTGATAAGTTGGGGGGCCTAGGCAGCAGCCCTGACATGGGCACTGTGCAAGTGTGGGGCTTTGCAGAGCAGGACCTCATCAGAGCAGCAAACTGGTGGGGTGAAGCCAGCCTCTTTCTTGGCTTCAAGGAGTTGCTTATGCATTTAATTTGTGATAGAAAATTGAGTTTGCCTGGCATGTATCAGCGGCAGAACAAAGCCCTTGAGGGAGAAGCACAAGAGGAAAAGCCAGTGGAGGAACAAGAGAGTAGCAGACCAAAGATATGAGATGTAGAACATGGAAACACTGACCTGACTGTCATCTGCCAGCAACTGAATGACCCCATTCAAATACTGATGCAGCCGTTCCTTCAAAGAGGCTCTGCTGAGCCCCACGACCCCATTCAGACAGCTGGTGCAGAGCCGTGTGGTTTCCTGCATCCTTGTATGAAAATTGCCATTTACCTTATATGACTCTCTCCCTTCTATTCCCAAAGCACAATTCTCCTCCTTAGCACAGTTCAGCACTCAGAAGAGCCTCTTGTCTCCTTTGCAGCCTTTCTCAGTGCTTGCTCCAGATGGAGGTCAAGGAATGTGAGAAGTGACAGGAGCAGTGGTTTGGACTGAGAGCTGGAGGAGGGGGTGAAAGACTAGTACAGCTGTGAGTGCTTGCAAACTGCCTCTTTCAAAACCAGCACTGCTGGTGCTCAGTCGCTTAGAGATGCTGTCCCTCCCTTGTGCCTTTGGCCAAACTGCATCACAGGCTGGGCAGCCCCTGCTGAAGATACCTGGCCCCAACCCTTGCAGGTGCATTCTCCATTGAGGGATGCACTCAGGGCTCTGCAGATAATCACTGAGATGGTTTGGGGTCAAGCTGCACATGGGGCCATGAGGTTGTGCTCTGGTACTGAGTTCATAAAAGTTCAGAGAGGCTCATTACAGAGAAGCTGTGCCAGACAATGAGAGATGCTTTGCACAGCATGTTTAATGGATCTGTGCCCTTTGTGAATACATCACTTTAAAAGCTGCTGCAGAGCACAATCTTGATGAAATATCCAGTGTAACCAGAAGAGAGCTGGTCCTCTTAGAACCAGTCAGTTGCTGATGGGAGGACTGTGCCCGTAACAGAGACTGTCTTGTCTTCAGGAATCTTAATTTGCTTTGATGTCACAGCAGGTTGTGTAATCTGCTGAAGAGATAAGACAGCCTCTATTTTAAAGATGACTAACTTCTAATCCTGCCTGTCCCATGCATTTCGTTCTCTTAATGGAATGAAATGCTGAAGGCTTAGGAAGTTGTATATTGCAAAAAATATCCAAAATCATATGGTGGCAAGTCAAAGTCCAGTGAAAGGAAATGCAGATCAAAGTGAGGGAGAGAGTTTTGAAAAGTGACGTGACTTACCTCAGTGGATCTAGCACACAGCATAAGGTCATGTAAGAAGTCAGAAAGTTTACATAAACAGTGCTAATGCAGAAGTATTCAAAGAGAGTATCTCACTGGGTATGTGGTGGTTTTGGTTAAAACAGAAGAAGGGTTTTTTTGATGCAGTTCATACTGAACCCAACAAAACCCATTAATGACAGTTCATCAGATCCAGGCCTTTGCTTTTGTCCAGCTGCTATGAAAGATTCTAAAGAGAATGCTTGATCCCTGCCTCTTATCCATGTGGCTGCCTTATGAAAGAGCTGTGAGAGTGTGCCTTGGCAGCAGGATAACATCTGCCCATGGTTGGGTACCCCGGGCACAAGGATGCTCTGAGGCCACTGGGAGTGCACAGGGTCAGTGGTTGCAGTCCATCAATGTGAGAGGCAGATGAGCTTGGTCCCGTGAGTGGCCACAGAGTAGCCTTTAATAGACAGGGAAAACATAGCCCCTGGGTCACACTGGGCTCACATGAATAGTCCTGTTGACTGCAGTGGAACTATTTGTGTGAGTAAGAGTTTGCTTGTGGGAACAGAGTTCATAGCATAGCCCTATGCAGGTGGCAGCTGCTCCCAGGCCCAAAGGGGTGAATTAGCAAATCTCATCTCCCAGAATGATTTCTGCCTCTTAACATCCATGACCTGGAACAGAGACACAGTCACTTCACTGTGAAAGGTTGCATTTTTTCCATCCCCTCCTCCTTCAAAAAAACCCCAAAACCCAGGTTGTTTTTTAAACCCCCTGTCTTGTCCCAGCTGTGTGTAGCTGGGGGTAGTTTGCCTCATGCTTTTCCATCCTAAACCACAAAACAGGGTGAGAACATGGCCTGATAAATAAAAGCCCCCTGGAATATATCTGGTTTGAAGCTGATGTACAGCAGATGAAGAAATTGTCTTCAGATTTTCTGCTGTAGTTAGATATAGTTGGAATAGCTCCATCAGCTTGTTCTTCCATTATTCCTATATATGATTTTAAGTGAAAAAGAGTGTAAAATGGTCGTGGATTTTGTTTGCTACATCTTAGACCTTTTTCTGAAGGAGTGCTAGGGAGAGGGAAGATCCTGACTTACGGTCTTAGGTAGAGCATGTAAACCTTTAAGGGAAAGTTTCGATATCCATAAAAAATTACGCAAGTGGCTTTTTTTGGTGGTTTGGAGTTTGGTTTTTTGGTTTTGGGCTTTTTAGGGGTCGTGGGTTTTGGGTTGGTTTTTTTGTGTGGCTGACCCTAAAATGCAGTGGCTGCCTGGCCTGCCACTGCTCTGCTCTTGCTGTGTGTGCAGCCAGCACCTGAACAAACAGAGCTGTATCTGTGACAGCCTGGGAATCTGCCAGGATTCCTCAGGGAAGGAGTGATTCAGAGCAACTGAGAAAAGTGGGGGCTGCTTCCATGCATCCTTGCTTCCTGTCCAAACAACAACCCATGCAGCCTTACTCTGAAAGGACAGTGGGGCAGTTCCCATAAGCAAATACAATGTTTTTATGTTGGATAAAAATACACATTCTTGTGACAGTCCAAAATCTTGTGCCTCATGGATTATTCTGGAAAGGCTGGTAAGTCAATGCAAAGTGTCAGACAGCTAGTGGGACTTTCCAGAGCACTTGCGAAGTGTGAGGGCTCATGCACATCAGCCAGTTCAGTTTTTCTGGGAAAGTCTCATGAGAAGAACTAGAAGATGGTATGACACAGCCTTCCAGCACATCACCTGCATGTTTACTTCATCTTCTGCTGCAGAGATGGCTTCACTCTACTCCAAGGCAGACATTTCACAAGCTACAGTAGAGAAGAAAAATTTTTCTGAAATAAGTCTTTGGAAGTAAAATATATGAGTAAAATGTTAAAACCATGTAAGAAGTTCTGCACTGATAAATTGTTTGAACTTTGAGTCAAAGCTGATGTGCAGGTCCCAATGACATTCTTCCCCTTCCTTCTTTCCATACATTAATAAAAATCACTCAGGAGATCTTCAGTTATTGACTGTAATAAGGGGACCAGGAACAGCAGAAACATTTAAGCTGCTGCTGTTGTTGTAAAGACAAATTAATCTTCCAGATTATCAGTTACCCTTCTTGCCTGTTAGGAAAGTTGTTCAGGCATTGCACTCTGCTCTTGAAACCATGATTTTATTTATTATTTTTTGTGTTTGTGTAGTGAGTGTTTGGGCTAAAATCAAATGGTAAATCATGTAAGGTTAAAGCCTAGGAACCCATGTCTTTGATCTTCTTCAGTGTTTCTAGGAGGATCAGAACTGCATCTCCATCTCTGAGCTGAGGAGGAGGAGGGCAGGTAGTTCCAGGCGTGTGTTAGTCACAGTGTATGTGATCCATCTCCGGTTACGCTGCCTTTGAAGTCCCTCTCTTTGCACGGCCAGTCTCTGACACCAAACCTTGCCTGTCCTTCAGTAGCAAACCCCATAATTCTTTCTGGCTCCAGCATTTCATTTCTTCAATACTTTGTCAGTATGGAAATACTAACCAAACCCTGAACTTTTTAAATCTCTCTCTTTCTAGTCCTGTGATCTCCCTTGTACGCTAATTTTGAGAATGCGCTGGCATATTAATAGAACCCTGCCCGAGGTGTGGAGCCCCTCTTTAGAAGCTCAATTTTATTTTTGATGCCTATAACAGGTGCTGGTTTAATAGGTTTGCTGTATTACAGCTTTCCTTTTTCTCTGGGGAGCCCGGCCAGATCTGTAAGCTGACACTACGTGAAGGCCAGGCATGTGACTTCTCCCTGCCTTTAGCCTCGCTTCACACCGAACATTTGTGCTGCAGACTCGCAGCAACTATGGCAGCCTTAACTCAAGCTCTGTCTAAACCAGGAGGTTTTGGGCTGATTGTATTTAAATCAGCCCAAGCCAAACCCCCCGTGCATGCCCATCCGAGGGTCTGCTTGCTTTGATTTTCCGCTGCCAGCTTTTGAGTGGGCAGCAGCTGTGGGGAGTGAATGTGACTCAAACAACAAAGGAACTTGTTTGTGCTGCTCTTTGCATCCATTTCACACGAGGAGTTTGAAGCTATGGTATAAATCAAACTGAGTGGTGTTCTCCTTGCTTGCTGCAAAGAGAAAGGTGAATTCTTCCCCTTTTAGGTCTGGTGGAAAATGTTTCACAGCCTGTTTATCAAATAAATATTCATAAAGACGCTTCAAATGAGGAAATGCATCGGGATTAAAGTGTAACTTTACCTCTAAAATACAAGCTGAGATTCCTGGAAATGCTGCAAGCCTTTGACTCTGCGCCACCTGTTATTTTCCTGCCACCCCCTTCAGCTCCCTCCCGACTCAGAGCAAACCCAAACACGCTTTGGCTTCGCTGGAACGTTCTGCTTGTTTTTCTCAGCCCGCAGGAGCAGCGAGTGCGCGTTCGCTTCCTCACGGGGTCCTCACGGGCTTGGTTCAGCAAAGAGCTGGCTGAGGTTAATCCAAATCTCCTGTAAACCCAAGGAGTCTGTCCAAGGGCGGTGCAAAGTGCAAGGGCTAAGAGGCTGTGCTACCTCCAGGTGTTGAACGGGATTCAGGCGGGGTAACAGGGGCTGGAAGGCGGCTCCACCCAGCTCTCCTCTCCCTCTGCGGCTGAAGCTGGTGCTGACCTGAGGGTGAAGAAGTTCCTGAACAAGTGCCATGTGTACAGAGAGTGTAAAAGTGATCATTGCTGACTCTGAGTTACCTTAGTTTGGCACAGAGCTGTTACAGTTCCAGGTCTGCATTAGCTGCAGATGAAGTGTCTCTGGGAATGACGTTGGGTATGAACTTGGAAGTTCAGTTGTTTTAGCCAGGTCCTCCCATATTCATTAACAAACCTAAATGGACTTGGATGGGCTCCTTAGTTCCTATGATTTCTTTTTAACTTGAGCTTCTTTCACTCTGGATTTTTAGTCCTCAGCAAAGGCTGCATCATCCTAGCTGGATAGTCCTTTTTCATGCACATTGGAAGGCCAGAGGTAGAGAGGGGTTAAGGAACTCGCCCAAGGCAGATGAGTCGGTGCCAGAGCTGGGAATAGAAACCAAGAGACTTGGCTCCCACTCCAGGCTCTTATTGCACAATCTCACATTGAAGCCTGTCACTGTATACTCTTGAGGTAACACTGGCTGAAGTGAGGCAGGGAAAGCTGTTTCCAGGCTGTGATACCTAAGGAGTGGGGAGAGGAAAAGACACCTGGAGGTGTTGGTTGTGCAAGCACCAATTATTTGTGCTTTAATGCCTGGTTTCGGCAATTGGTACTAAAATCTGATCTGTCATGTTTGAAGCCAACCCAGTGTGAAGTGGTTGGGAAAACTCCAGCCCTTTTCCAGTCAGTGATAAAGGGGAGAGGCAAATGCGTAACATCACTGGTCTTTTTTTTTCTGTAAAACACCCTTGCGATGAACAAAGGGGGAACAAAGGCCGAGAGCTGAGAGAAGATCTAAGTAGTAACAGTAGGGGTTAAATCACATTTGGGCTCTTACCAAAAGAATGAGAAATAAATTGTAGTCAAGCTAGTAAAAGGTTTGGGCGATGTTGCTTTCATATCACATGCTGTGTATAGGAAAAGTCACAGGCTTTGTTTGAAGTGCAGTGCTTTGAGAGGGTGCAGTGCTTTGCAGCAAACTGTCTGACATTCCCCAGCTGGGACTGGCTCGGGATGGTGTTTGGAGCTGAGAGTTACATTTGGAGTCAGCCCATGTTTGAAGGAGACAGGGAGCGGGAGAGAAAGGAGCCAGTTACTTTTCCTGTGTAAAAGAATGTATCCATCTCATCTGCCAGCTGCAGCACATGAAAAGCAAGAGGCAAACGGACAGAAGTCACCTGGAAACTGCGAACATGGCTCAAACAAAATAGTTCTTTCCTGTCCTTTTCTTCCCTTCTTCAAGTCTGTCTTCTTGGACGGGTTGGGAGATCTGGAAGGCAGGCACAGTGGATATACGTTGAGCAACCAAAGCACAGAAATATTAATACTCAAAAAAAATAACATTGGCTTCTGAAGAACATTTCTTGTCCAAATTCGCTCTGTGCTCTCAGTCCCTTGCAGCCTTAACTGCCCTGTGCAGGGATTGTCAGGTGATTTATAGATTCTCCATGTTTGTTTGTACAAGCCTTCATTTCCTGTTAATTTACAGCCAGATTCATCTCAGCCATCACAGCTTAGATGAGATCAGAGCTGAACTCACAGCCCCTGCTTCAGGAGAGCTCCAGAAAACGTGCTCGTGGTTTGCTTTCAGTTACGTCTTGTGTTGAGGTCCCTTCATGAATCAGGCTTGGACACACATTTAATGGATGCTCTTCTTTTGAGGAGGAAAAAAAGATTAAAATTTCTGAACTTTGTGATTCTGCTAATCAAGTTAATTGCAAAAGAAACTAAGCCTGAGGGGAAATAAATTCCCCTTGCCCATGTGTTTAGTTAATGGCGGTCACAAAATTCTGGGTACAGTGATTTTTCCTGTGTTTTAGTGTCACTATACTATGAATTCAGGGTACCTCTATTCTACTGGGTGTATGGATGTGAAAATTCAGACTTAATTCCTAGCTGTAAATGAATATTGGTCATTGGGATAGCAGCCATGTCATTGCCTTTGAAACAGTTTGTGGTTGTGGAGACCTGTGTGCCAGTAGTAACCCATGGAATAACTAGTTTGGAGACATAAATTATGACTTTCTTTTGATTTTTCTTGACACCTTGTTGCATTGTATTAGCAGCACACTGCTATAGTGCTGTAAAATTTGTCCCTAATGTTTTCTGTGCCTGCACTGAATTAATTATCATTTAAACTCTTCAGTCAGAGTAGTGTTTCTGTGCCTGTTTCCCCAGTGTTAAGCCAGGGCCATGTGCTGGCTGTTTAAAGGGTGAGTCTCCCAAAAGCAAATTGTTCTGGGGTTGCAGATTTTACACTCTTCCTGTTGCGGACACCAGCAAATGTTGTGGTGAAACAATCTGGTTTTAATAACAGGGAGGGTAAAGGAGCAGATCACGGTGTGGGGAGCAGGTCCCTTGCCACGTGCTGTTGGCATTTTCTGCCAAAGGGAGGAGGTTTTCTTCGAAAGGGGCTTGTCTGAACCCCTGGGAGAGCCTTGAAGTGGGGGTGAAGCTGGAGAAGATGGGCTCCTAAACAGCTGTAAGCTTCAGTGCCTGAAAGGCTGTGGTTGGACATCCCTCAGTTTTTTGTTTCAAAGAGCTGATGTTCTGTCAGGGGAGCTGGGATTTGCATTCAGGAGTGCTTTCACTGGCTGCTCTCCCCTCTTCTGCTTACCCAGTAGGTAGCTGGATGGATTAAGGCACAGGACTTGTCTGAACTCTCTCTACTATCTCTTATTATTCAGCAAGTTCCCAAGTGTCTGGTGTGTGTCTCTGTTTGGAGTGCCTCACTCACAGCCTTGCCAGTAATATCAGTGACTGGTCTAAATTCACATCAGGCATGTGCTCTGCCTCCTGTGACTAATGCACAATGTATTTGTTTAATTGATTACTGTTCTCTACTGACTCAGGCCAGAAAAGAGTCAGAGGAAAGAACTCAGTTTGGGGGGGGGGGGGGGGGGGGGGGGGAGGATTTTTACTTAGAGCTTGTTGAGTACAGATGAGGTCTAAAGGTATTTAACTGTTTGGCTGTGGAAACCCTAAGGGTAGTTGTTAGGATCTTCTCTAAAGGAAAACCTTAGATTGAATCTTTCAGGCTGTCCTGGTAAGGCAGCAAACACAGGTGATTAGTGCAGGTGATCTGATCCTGCAGTTGGTGTGTGGGCAGGCACAGGCACTGCAGAGTTGTCCTAATCCTACAGTGGGACAAAAGTAGCAAAAGATGAGGAAATGCCTGCAAGAACATTTGCAAGCCTTCTTATTTCTGTGAGTTACAAATTGTTGTAACATAGCACAAAGCTGGGAATTTTCAGAAGAATCCTTAGGAATTAAGAATGTTATGTGACTTTTATTGAGTTTGTATTTACTTATTTGTTTCCTTCTCTGAAAGTCACATTCTCTGGATAAAGCCTTGGCAGGTTGGTTAAACCACTGATCTGCACTCCTTGCCTTTCGGGATTCAAAACCAGCCCTGTCGTCCTTGCATGTAACAAACCCAGTTAGGAAGTGCAGGTTTGTAGGAGAACGAGCCCAGATTAATGGAAGAAAAACTGATGAGTGGAGTCAGTAGTTCTGTAGAAGGAAAAAAGTGTCTGGAAGCCTGCAGATACCTGTGAGCTGGTCTCTAGCCAGAGGAGCAGCAAGGGGATTAGGGAATGTCTCTCTGGAATGGGTTTCTCCTCAGACAGCTGTTGAAAAGTCACCATAACTCTGAGTGTACAAACTCGGGGCCAGCCTGGGGGCCTGCTGCAGCCTCGGATATTCTTTCTGTTTTTCTAAGAGAACTAAATAGTCTCTTTTTCTCCTCCTGACTCTTTCAGGCATCACAACAGGATCCGCAGCATTGAAGCCAGTCAACTGCAGCCCTACGTTACCCTGGAAACATTGGACCTGAGTTTCAATGACATCACGGAAATCCGAAACGGCTGCTTTCCACAGGGACTTCACATAAAGGAGCTGTGAGTTTTTCTTGTTGGGAACTGCTTTTGTTGAGTTACCACAGCAGAGAAAAGGGCCTCAAAGAAGGGCTTTTAAAAGAAGTAATGAACGTAAGAAGTATGGGATTATTTGTCAGGATTTTAAGTGCAAAGGAGAGTTAGAAGGCAGCACATTGTCACTATTGTCAGGTTATTTTTTGAGTGCTGTTTGGTTTCTGATGTAGCTATAAAGAATACAATTATTATTAATTGTGTTGAAGAGAAAAGGTATCCTTCATCCTTCAGGTGTGGGTGTCTTTACAACTGCAAACCCATGTGTATCTAGAAGAGTGGAGAGAGAACAACTATTTCATCATTCAAGTGGCTTATGAATATTGAGAACAGAAATGTCTCTGATTATTTGAAGAAAATGGAGTCAAGCAGAGTAACACCCTCCCAACAGGATGTTTGCCTGTTCAGAAAGACGTAAAATAATCTGTCTTTTAGGTACCTTTGAAGAGGTGCAGGCAAATAGTCTGCCTGCATTAAAGTTTACACCCAAGTTTCTGCTTCTGGTTGCAAGAGGGTTTTAAGAGAGTGGTGGTGTGACTGATGTTTGCCTGTTGTCCTGCAAAAAAAGCCCCCTGTGGCTAAGACTAGGATCCAAATAAGAAAGACCTCTGGGACAGATACCGAAGGAAAAATGGGGAATGAATAGCATCATCCTGCACTGGAATAGTCTCCAGTTTCTGGCTTCCACTCCTGATTGCCTTGTTCAAGTAGGAGGATGTCAGGGAGCTCTTTGGAAGTGCCCAGCAATTCTCCACATTCATCACAGGCTCTGGGAAAGGCCCCGTGGCCTTTGTGCAGACAGAAATCCAGCTGGTGTGAAGCCATCTCTGTATTTCACCAGCTTGTCTGGAGACCAACTAAATGCTGATAAAAGGTGATTTCTTACAGAACTGTTCATTTTTCTGCTGTGATTTATTGCAGCTACCTGGGGAGCAACAGAATCAGCACCCTGGAGCCTGGTGCTTTTGATAGCCTGTCACGGTCCCTGCTAACACTTCGTCTGAGTAAAAACAGGATCACTCAGCTTCCTGTCAAGGCGTTCAGGCTGCCCAGGCTAATACAACTGTGAGTACAAATGTTCACTTTAATTAAGCTCAGCCACACTTTATGGAGACAAAATGTCCCTGGGGATATGCACACAAATGTCACCCTTCCTCACCTACTATCTATGAAATGTAGAATCCACTCTTCAGCAGTCCTCTGCCAGCTTCTAGTAAGACACACTGGGACAGGGTCCTTTTTGTCTTGTTACTCTTGGCTTTTCAGGCCATTATTTTGATCAGGGCGGGAGGGATGCTGCAGCAGACATCAGCATATTTTGCACTTGACAGAGTGAGACAAATCCATTCCCTTGCAAGCTGCTGGTGTCTGTGGTGCAAGAGAGGTTTCCAAGATGTTTCTATTGAGAGTGACAGAACTCAGCTGCCATGTTAGTGTTTCAAGACCACACAGGTATCTTTATGTGGCAATAAAAAAGCAGTGAAGGAAGGTTGTTAAACTGTTAGGTGATATTTCGACAGAGAAAATTGCAGCTCAGATGAGTTAACACACACACAGTTGTTGTTCTGCCTGCATGGGGACACGCAGACATCTGCAGCTATAAACATGCTTTATGTGTAAAAAACGTAGCAATAATGGTTGAGCTTTTCCCTTCTGCTGCTGCTGGAGAAATGTGCCCAGCCTGAGGCTCCTTGCAATCTTTCCATCAAATTTGATAGGCAGGAGGTCCACCTCTGTCTGTTAAAATGAAGTCCAAAAATGCTGTTGGAACTTGCACCTCTAAGTGGCAACCTCTTGACCGAGAGACAAATCCCTAAGCCAGAGTGTGCCCAAGGAGTGTGTGTGCATTTGTGTCTGCATACATGCAGGATTTATAGCCAGTCTGGGATTGGATAGGGGGACACAATAGCATATGCATCCGAGAAGTCTGTTGCCTCTCAGTTGGAAGTTACTGTCCACCGAGTGAGGGCTTCTAATTCACTGTGTTTGACGGCATCATGTGCAGAACTGTAATAAAAACAACTCAGTCTGTTTAGGAAAACAGTTTGCACCGAGAGATGGAGTAATTGGTACTCTTAATGACAGCCTCAGAGGTGGTTGTTTAACTCTACAGATAAACATGAATGAATTGCAAGTTATCCAGATTGGTGTGTTGTAGGATTTGTGTACAGTTCTTTTTCTGGCAAAGCCTGTTTCACTAATAGTCCAGGAAGTGCTGTACGACAAGGGACTTCAGGCCTGCAAAATCTTTATTGCTTACTTGACTTTAATTACACTCAACTTGAGTGCAAGTTCAACACTGTTTTTTTAGGCAGTTGAAAAGTAAGCTTAATGTCTCTATGGCTTCTTCATCTTTTCCAAAACAAGTTCGGATGTTGTAACCTCCACCATTTTCCTCAACACAAGCACTGAATAGGGAACTATCCTTAGCTTAATCTTGTATGTGTGGAAAAGTATAAATTTTAAAAACTCCAGCTTCAGCTTTTAGTGCATTGTGTTGAAGTTTTCCACTGACTTTACAGAACTGGATTTTCACCTGGTATGTCTGGGTCAAGCAATCCATAGGACTGATAGAGGTTGCTAAAGTGTGCTGTGATGATGTGCATATTGCTATTCAGAAAAAAGATACTGCCAAAATTTAGGGGTCCTTCCCCACCCAGGGAAGCTAAAAATAAATTTAATGAACCAGGCTGGAAGACTTTGTATACAGAAAATACTAAGACTACACTGTTATTGGAAACAACTTCTTTCACTCTTTATTAGTTTCTGATAGTATAAAAAAAACCATGACATTTGTCAGGGGAACGGAAAGCTTTCCTTCCAAACTGGGCCATAAAGTTTCCTCTTGGGCCCACACTTTTGGGGCACCTACATGTTTCAGAGCACATTTTTACTGGACAATTACAAGTCCTGTAAAAACAATGGGTTGTAAGGGAAATAATGTCGACGACTGACTGTTCTGGTTCAAATGGTGTCTGCACTTGAGGGAGGATGAAGTGTAAAAATTGATGAGAAGGATCAATGGCTTAAAAGAAATGCAGAGAGAGGAGGGATGAAGAGGAATTGCTGCACTCTGTTATTTCTCTGTAGTGAAAGTCTGTCCCAGGGTGAGTTTGTTTAAGCGATCGCACCCAGCTGCCTTCCCTGGATAGCTCTGGGATTGAAAGTTTCCGGTGCTCTTCGGCTGTCTCCTGGGAACCCCTGACAGAGGAGTTGTTGGCACTGCTGTCCCCATTGTGTGCTGCACAGATGACTTCGTGAGAAAGGACTGGGGTTTAATAAACTTGTATGGCCTTGGTGATTTTAGGGAGCTGAACCGGAATCGCATCCGCCTGATTGAAGGCCTGACGTTCCAGGGACTGGACAGCTTGGAAGTCCTGAAACTCCAGCGCAACAACATCAGCAAATTGACTGATGGGGCTTTCTGGGGTCTAGCCAAAATGCAAGTTCTGTAAGTTGGAGAAATGGGCTCTTCTCCCTTAAACAGCCTCAGCTTCAGGTGCTGTCACATCCTTCTCTGCATTTTAGCAGAGACCTGTGCGTACCTGTGCCACTTCTCGTGCTTCTTTCTTTGTCCTGCATGCTCAGAGCTGCTGCAGCAGCTACTGTTTAGTTGCTTCACCAGGTGTTCAATAAAAAAGCATTGTTTTTTAAGCTGTGACACTATTCCTTTGAAAGTCTGACGATTTGAACAATCAGCATTGATCTCAATTGGTCTTTAAGTATCTGGCTTCTGCAAATTTGTTTGGCTGATACATGGAAACTCTGTGTTGCAGACAGGATTATTCTACCTCTTGGGATACCTAGAAACCAAACTGGCCATTCTTGGTGATGTTTTCTTTTGATACCAGAGAATATTGATTAGTCATTGCAGAGAAATACCTGAAGCTTCCAACATGCTCGGCTTCCAGGCGTGTTTGTGAGGTCCCAGGTGATGAAGGCAGCTTGGTGCTGCTGTCACACAACTGACACTCTGCAAATAGAAACTTGAATGGGATGCTCTAAGCCTAGTTGATTTGCAGTGGAGCTTCTCTCTGCAGTCACATCTTCTGGGCATTTCTTTTGTGTTGTCCTTGAATTTCTATCCTTTGTTTGACAAGAAATGCCCACACATGCATGTGTCCATGGGGATGTAGGAAGGTGTGTAGGAATGGTTAAAATCCCAGTTCTTTTTGGAAATTCTTTCAGCATTTGACCAGTGCTGCTTATCTGTCAATTCCTTCTGATTTTTCTCCACAGCCACCTGGAATATAACAGCCTGACAGAAGTGAACAGTGGTTCTCTCTATGGCCTCTCCTCTCTGCACCAGCTTCACCTCAGCAACAACTCCATATCCCGCATCAACCCCGATGGCTGGAGCTTCTGCCAGAAGCTGCATGAGCTGTAAGTTGGTTTCTGTTGTATTGTGTAATGTTGGCAGGAGAGATGGGAGTAAGGAATTTTCTCAAAGCTTACAGCTCCCACTGTATCAACCTGTAGAAATGCAGGAACTGCAGGTTCCTAAGTGATGCCCTTGTTATTTATGATGTTATGACCTTCAGAGCACCTGGTTAAAATACGTTTGCACCAGAAACAAAGGCTAGAACCCACTAAAAGTGCACAGTTACGAGACTTGTAACTTGTCATATAATAACTGTACAGCCTGAAGGAAGCTTTGCTTTATCTTCTGTATTTACAAAGAACAATCATGCTTTCAACCAGCAAAGATTTGGCCCTTTAAAGGCAGCTCTCCTTGTTTCTCCTGTTTACACTTTATCCTTCCTGTAGGGTTCAGTTGTTGAAAAGTAAATACATTGGCTTTGCTCTCCTGAGGTTTTCAGCTGTGAATACAGCCTGATAAATGAAGGAAAGCCTTGCTGCTGAGGGCAACCCCACAAGAGTGTCTCTTGGGTCTGTGGCACTGCTTAATGCCTTTTTGAAGAGACATACATGGGTGCTTGCAGTATTTACAGAAGTAGCTATCACCCCCTTGGTGGGAATGTGGAAAGATTCACTTTTTTCTTTGGAGAACATGACACCTGGTCAGTGGAACTGGAATTCATTCTGCTTGGTGCAGGGAAATGTTAGGCGTTGTTCGGGATTCTCCTATCCACCAAAAAGCAATATGGTAAAGCAGCTTCCTACTTCCAGAGGCCTCACTCTGCTCTCACACTGGAGGCTGGTATCTGCCCACTCAGCTGTGAGTCCTGAAACTTTTGGGCTGTGGATTCAGAGATAGGTGGACATGACACATGTAATTTCTTTAAGTTTAGAATTAACATGCTAGCCCTGTGATCTTCTGTTGAACCCAAATCATTCATTCAGATGTGGGTTATTTTTTGGGCGCACAAGGAAGTACTTTATTTTTGGTTTTAGTGAAACTCATGCATGATTATTTAATTACAGAATTTTTCAAATGGCTGCAGAATTGCCCAGGCCTGGCACAGTTCTGTGGACAGCTGCAGTTCCTTCGCATGTAGATCTTCACATGATATTTTGCTAGATAAGGTAGTGTTAATGGAGAGATCTTCAAGGCAGCAAATCAGAACTGGAGCTGTGCTCTGTGGTCTGTTAAAATCTGAAGCATCAAGAAAAGGGGAACCTGCCTTGCCAAGGCACTTACAGTTGAATCCTTGGAATAGCCAAATGCAGATTGCTGCATTACACAGCTCTGAGAGCCTTCTGCTCTCAGGACCAAATATCTGGTGCCTGTGCTGAGCTTTATTTCAGCCTGGGTTAGGTGGGATGGATAAGGCCCATCTGCACCTTGCAGGGCTAGTGTCAGAACTCTTTTAGGGAGAGCTAAGCTTGTCTTCTCTACCTGATACTGTCCTGCAAACCCTCAAGGTTTAGATTGGAGGTTGCATGTCATGCTGAGTCCTTATTCTCAGGTATGGATTGGGATCTCATCCAACATGCAGTTCTAACAGTGAGCTGTCCTGTCTTAGAAGCAGTAAGTGCAGAAACTTGGCTGAAGGCCTCACTCATGCTGGTGCAGGATGGGGTACATTTGGAATATGCCCAGTGGTGTAAGGTGGTGTGAGCCACTGGGGTGTGCCTGATCTGCCAGGCAGGATTGTGCTGCAGTTTGAGGCCAGAGACACAGTCACAGAGATGAGAAAGGCGATTGTGTGGGTGTTAGCACATCCCTGCAAAGTACTACAAGCTCTTGCAGGTGTTTTCTTTAGGGTAAGGCTGCTGCAGGGAGCCATCAGATCTCCAAACTGAAACTCCCACAGCCAGAGAATACCTGTAGGAGAGGTCTGTGCTGAAATTCAAGGGTGAGGAAAGGAAGCCACAGATACATCTAGACTGACTTGTGCATTTCATTAGTTGTGTATGTTTCATTCCTCATTGAAAGATCCTTGCTCACCTCCACTGTTGCTAAATCTACTGGGTTTCAGTTACCAGAAAACACTGTGGTTGTACAGGGAATGAATTTCAAAGTCTTCTAAGGAGGGAGTTGGTCATCTGAAGGAGGAGTTGTCTCTCATTCAGCTGCTGGTACAAAACGTGACCCCAAGGCTCTGGTCTGATGTAAAAGCTGACAAGGAAAGAAAGCTCTTGCCTTGTTATGAGCATGAGAAAGGGCTGATTGTATTCACCAGTCAGGTGCTAGAGCATCAGCATCATGGAAAAAAACCACAGTGGGTTCATCAGAGGTAAGTGGTGGCTTGGCTGCTGGGTCTCTCCCTTTTTACCTGTAGCTTGGTCAATGGGAATAAAGTATGTTAGATGTACCTGGTCCAGAACAGGCTGGCAGCAGCAGCCCCAGCTGCACAACAGGGTTCTGGTTAACCCCTTTCTGTACCAATTTTGGCATGGTGCTCAGGGAGCTGCTCTCCCACTTCTTGCCACAAGGGCTGTGTAGACAAACATTGGCATTTATTCATTCCAGTGATTTCTCACTGGTAGAGAGATGCCAAAGCCAGGGAAGCAGCAGAGATCTGCTGGCTTCTCTTAACCAGATAATCCATGCCACTGAGGGGGGAAACCTGATGTTTTGCAAATTGGCCTGTCCTGTGGCAAGAAACAGAGCCCTGGCATGTTGAAGAAGCCACTGCCAGGTGCAATAGCTCCTGGAACCTTCCATGTGGTGACACCATTGAGAGAGGCTCCAAGTCCTGCTGCTGCTGTCTGTCCATCTTGGGGTGACATCAGAACAAACAGAGGGGACGTGCCTTCACCAGTTGTGGCAGGAACTCTTATGTGTAGAATCAAAAGGAACTATATATTTTCTCAGTCAGGTTTAGGATTACTTTTGAACAATTTTTGTTTTAAGCCAAATTCTTTAATCGCAGGTGAGGACATAATTTTGACCAGATGCCAATTCTTCATAACTAACACTACAGCTTCTTTAGGAATGAAAGTATGTTGTCCCATACCTTCAAACTCATTAATCTTTGCTGAGTTTTCTCCAGAGCTTGCCCTCTGCCCACTCACACAGCTAAAAGATAGACAGCACATTTGCCAAGTAAATGACACTCTCAGTGCTTTGGAGTATATGTCTGTTTTGACTTAGGTTTTGGCTTTGCAGTGAGTTTCATGCAAGCCCTAGACACATTTTTAAGCAAACTCATTAACAGGCAGTAATAGAAGAGGAATTTGGAGGTTTGAAACTCAGTGAAATTTTTTTTCTTGTTGTCTGTACCGTGAAAGATTTCAGTGCTTGTTCAAAGCTGCCTAACTCCACTTTTTCAAAAGTTGAGCAGCCCAAACCCTTACATCTTTTGAAGTGAGTTGTACTCCCTGGTCACTAAGAAGGCTGTTCTGAAAATCTGATGTCTACTGCTACTCTGAGAGGTCTCTCATTCGACAGTCCAAGCTGGCCTTCCACAGCAGGGCTTTATTCTCGATAGAAGGTGGTTGCACAGTGTGTGAGGTGGCTGCAGTGGCTTGTAGCTTGCCAAGGCCTGCTCTCAGTGTCACATCTCTGAAGCCTCATCTGCACCTTGCTGGGAGAGAAAAGCAGCTGCCTTCCTGCCAGCTTCCAAACTGCAACAGGAGTAATGCTTAAAAAAAATCTCCCACACCAGAGATAATACAGGCAAGGGGAAGAGATAGATGGAAAACTAGGGAAAAAAACAACCCTCCAATAGTCTCTTGTAAGTGGAGAGGATTTAAGGCAAACTATGCTCCTTGACAAAGGGGAGTGGGAGGAAGGAAAGGTGGCTGGTTTACAACAGACACCTCCTTTCTGTGTGTGAAAGGAAGCATTCAATTGCCTTGTGGTGAAATGCTTTTGGCTCTGGACTGGGGTGGAGCAGAGGCACCCACACCCAGAGCCTGGGGCTTGCCGTGCACAAGTGCAGAACGATAAGACACCT
This sequence comes from Falcunculus frontatus, assembly GCA_013398115.1. Classification (NCBI taxonomy): domain Eukaryota; kingdom Metazoa; phylum Chordata; class Aves; order Passeriformes; genus Falcunculus; species Falcunculus frontatus. The sequence continues at coordinate 587,826 of VZRV01001879.1, read as the reverse complement.
CCTGAGTACAGAAGTCTGGACCCTGCCAAGAGCGTGTGTGAACTCCAAAATCCATCTGTGTGACATCACTCTGCACCTCGCAGGGCGTGGGGAACAGGGCCTGCTTTTCCCTGTAAGCCTCAGAGAGAGTCCAGATGGGAGTGAGGATTGAACACAGCCATCTGAGCGTTGCCTCTACCTGTGGGGACAGAGGGGTGTTGCTCCCAGACCCTCACCCTGCTGCATGGGAGCAGGAGAAGCTTGTCCCTGCCATAGATGACTCTGTGTGTGTGTGTTGGGTTGTTGCTCTCGGTCACTTCTGGGACAGCCTCTCTCTGTAGCCTGCACAGAAAATTTCCCCATAGCTGGGTACAAACTGCCTCCTGCTCTCTCAATGTCATCCAGGCTTCCTTCCCCATGGGTGTCTTGTGGAGATACTTGCAGGCTGCAGTCTTATTTCCTCATCCAGCTGTTATGTATGCACCCAGTACCTTACCTTGTGTGAGGTGGTTGTGGGAGGCAGGCGCTGGTTGGCACAGAGGAATTTGGAAAATACCAGATGGATTGACAAGGGCTGTTGTTACATTTTTTTCCTCAGGATACTCTCCTACAACAACCTAACGAGGCTGGATGAGGGAAGCCTGGCAGACCTCGGGGGACTGCACGTGCTACGGCTGAGCCACAATTCCATCAATCATATTGCAGAAGGTGCTTTCAGGGGACTCAAAAACCTACGTGTCCTGTAAGTTGCTCTCATCTTTCGTCAGGCCAGACCCATGTTCCCTCCACAGTTTATGTTCTGCTGGATGGTTCTGCTTCGGAGGTGCCTTGGGTGCCCATATCCGGCAATTTCAGGTTTCTGAAACCACCTCACCTGACCAAAAATCCCTGAGGTCTCATTTCTACAGCTAGTAGCAGTATTTCTCTTGCTATCATATTGACTTTAATTGAAATTCTTAGAAAATATTAGTTTCTTTTGGATCATTCTGCACTCAGAAGGAGCAGGGAATGATTCCTTCCACTGACAACACTGGAAATTTGAATATCCTCTTAAATGTGCTATTGAGCACTTCTGTGTTGTTACTTTTTTAAAAAAAATTATTATTAAATATAAAATTATGGGCTAAGATGATGTTAAGAAAAAACTAATGGCAAAACAAAGAAATGTAGAGGTTGGGCTTGGGGTCTGACTGTACCAGAAGTGTAACAACACATGAAGCTTCACCCAGTCTTCAGTCCAGTCATAGAAATAAGAAGCTTTTGCAGGTACCACGCAAGTAACCAGAAGTCTTTAATGCAATTGGGCTCATGAAATATTCTGTACTTTGATTTTCATGGTAAACTCTGAAAAACCAAAAAGTTGTCAAGGGCAAAGTTTCATGTGCCCTAATACTGAATTGGAAAATGACCCATCCAGTGCTGGCTGTGGCCATTTACTACAGACTCTTATTTTAAAACCACTCACACAATACAATACCTGGAAATGTGACACTGGAAATGAGCTTGCTAATCCAAATACCAACTTGTAAGGTTTTAGGAGCAGTAGAGCCAATAGACAGATCAGTGTGACCTCCTGTGGGATGCAGCTGTAGCATTATGCACTGTTAACCCGAAAGCTGTGTTAGATTGAAGTACATCTGGGCTTCTCTTATGAACATCAGAAGATGGGGAATCCAGTTCCATTCCTGCAGCCACTGTGTTGCCTCTGTCTCCTCACTGGAACCTGCAGAGCTGCTGGCTGCTCTCCTCCTCTCTGTGGGAGCTGCAGGCTCAGCACCTTCATGTGGCACACCACGAAGTTCTCACAGTCCTTGTGACAGCACCAGACACGTTCCCAGGCTGGTTGGGTTCAGCAAACTGATTTAATTCTTCCTTCAAAAGAAAAAAACACACTTTGATACTTTTATTCCTCTTCAGAAGCCCATAGTGGCCTGAGTCATTAAAAGGAAATGGGAACAGAAAGATCTCCCCTCTTTACAGTACTTTCTGCATCTTACTCTTTTCTTTATTGAAGTTCATAGTGAAGGAAGTGACTGGAAAGTGAGTTTGGGTTTTGTTTGCTTTTTTTAAACGTAAGCCAAAGCCTTTCAGTCACTGGGCATTCAGAAAGGGACCTCTCTGAGGCAGCTGTCAAGACCGGAACTAAAGGTTTCCAAAGAAAAATGGAGGGGAAGGGGAGCTGGTCGTTCTCTTTGCTCTGCAGTGAATGTGGAACCTCTTTTATGTCCAGGGCAGAGGGGGGAGGCGGAGAGGGAGTGTGTGAGCGAGCTCTAATTTAATAAAGAGAAAGGCCTATTGGGTCCTGCACCTGGTGAAAAAGAGCCGAGCATGCTTTAATTATGGGCTATTGTTGGGGAGCCTTTGGTGGGTGTGAAACTGCTGAAATGTGGAGCTATTCAAATAGAGGTCAGGCCCGGAGACCTCTGAGCACAATGATTAACAAGGCTATGAGCATTCAAGCTCAGCCAGCCAGAAAGAATAGGAAATTGGCAACAGGGGCTGGGAGAGGAGTTGGAATACAAAGAGAGCTGGGCTAAAATACCCCACTCTTTTTTTCTCCCTCTCTCTATTTTCACTCATTTGTTAAAAAGGTTTTTATTCCTCCTTTCTAACACTAAACCTTTGAGTTGCCACTGGATGAACAAGCAATACTATTTTCTTTCCCTTTTTCAAGAAAACACAATGTGTGGCAGTCAATTAATAAAAGTGTGTGTCAGAGCTCCTACAGGCTGTTCCCACTTGTCTGTCTCTGCCATGGGAAAGGGTTTGCCGCTCCAAAGACCAGCAGCCTGTGGTGAAACTGAAGAGGAGAAATGTCTGAGAAGAGATTTTCCCTTTAAAAAAACCCAGAACAGCGGACATTGGCTTGGCAAGTGTTGGGAAAACGTAGAAACTGAGCTCCAGGAGGATGTATTTGCTCCTGTACCACTCAGATGGTGCTGGAAATGCCAGCACATCAAAGCATGTCTCCTGGACTCATCTCTTTGGCCACTACAGCATTATGTGTGCCCATACCCCCCAGGGATGTTGAGTTTTTGTCCATCCTTTTGGTACAGAGCAACCCACAGATCACCCTGACATCCACAGTGATGCTGGCTAAGGCCAGGGCTCTCCAGGGACGTGGGATTCAGGTCTCAGGCTGAAGCCAGCTGAAAAACAGTAATTGTGCCTTTTGGCCATCTCCCTTCGCATCTTTAGTTTACTCTAAAGCAGTGAAAGGAGCAAAGACTGCAGCCAGCTGAGGGAAAACCATTCCCATATTGAAACTGGGGCTTTCTTTTAAATTTCATTTCCCTTCTTGTGAGTTACTGTGTATTTTTGCTGCACAGCCCAGAAGCCACACTGTGATGCCTGTGTCTGGAGTGTTGCAAAATGCAGGGGGACTTGTTTTTCTGTTTTTGGTCTTAATATTTTTTATCTGGAAACATTCTGATAATCATCTTCAAAAGGTGCAAAAGGAGTACCTGAGGGCTCAGGGGTTATCTGGATGGTGAAGTTTGCTTTGGTGTTGGGTTTTGCCAGGTTTTAAAACAGAGTGATGTAACAAAACCAACAAAGCCTATTTAGTTTTTCTTTCTTTTTACTTAACATTGGAAATGATGAATTTCTGTCTGTGTTGCTGGGTGTTCATTGCTAGCTGGAATTAAAAGCTGGGAGGGAAGGATTTTTAAACAGACTGTTTAAACAGCTTTTGTGGATCTCTGTGTTTGTTCTATGTGCTTGTTTTTCTTCAGACCTCTTTGACTCTTGTAATTGATGGTCAATTTGAAAGCCAAAAGAAGCGAACTCTGAAAAAAGGAATTCTCTTGGGTTTTTTTAAATGGTTACACAGAGTTAGGCTGGTATAGTGATGCTGGCACTTTCCTTTGTTGAGTTTTCAAGTTCACTGCCAGAAAAAATGCAGCTTTGTAGAAAATACACCAAATCATCTTCCTAGGATTCAGCTATAGACAAATACATGTATATACTGGAATACCCAAAGTGATCTTATTTCATGGTAGTAACATTTAAGGACAGCTGTTTCTTTCCGTTTAATTTTGGCAGTTTAATTTTCCTCCTTCTGTTTGGATGCACAGAACTAGAAAAGGACAGAAACTTACTTGGTGAAAAGTAGCTGTCTCAGAGAGTTTCAGCTAGGAACAAGCCAGGGCTGTTTCTGGATTGCACCATCCCATCATGTGTCAGTGCAGGAGAAGTGATTAGTGCTGCTTTGCTGCAGGACTCTGCATTTTCTGATAACTGTCAGGAAGAAATGGGAAGCTTTCATGTGGCACTCTCCAACTTCCTCCACTTGTTTGTAACAGTGACATTGGAACTAAGGCACTGATTCCGAGCTCTCTCTTGTCCTCTCCCCAGGGAACTGGACCACAACGACATCTCGGGCACAATAGAAGATACCAATGGAGCCTTTACAGGCCTGGAAAACCTGAGCAAGCTGTGAGTATCCCTGGGCTTGAATTCTGCAAGCCAGTTTTGTTGTATGCCTGTGTGGGGTTGGGTCTGTCCCTTTTTATGCAGCCTCCCTCATCTTGGAACAAGACAAAAATCAACGGAAAATCTGAGATGTAGTAGTTTTGCAGGCTCACTGCAAGAGTGCAAATGTGGTTTTCAAGCACTGGATGTTTCTAAACAGGTAGAGGCATTTATTTCCTTTCAAAATGGTGAACAGACAGTGCCACATACTGCCGTTCAGACACACAGGAGAGAGAAATTTAAGCTGTTTTCAGCTTAAATTCAGTACAATCATTCCTCACCTCTAAAAGCAAACAAGCAACAAAAATGACCCCTTGCAATCTTCAGTGAGGCACTGATTGATGCAGCAAATAACAATAAACAGAAGAGAAAAAATCGCCCTACAACAGAGGATTGAAACAGGATTCGTTTCTGTGGGATACTCTGTCTGAGAGTGATCTTTTGGGCTCGGTTCCATGTGCAGTGACAATAAAAGGCACCATGGGGCACAGGCTCTTAAAGAGATAAAAAGAAACCCAAGGCAAGCATGCGCCTTGCAAATGTTTATGGCTTGCTTGGCCTTTGCAAGGATTTTCACATTGCTCTGTACAAGTCCCTATTCCATTTGAAATGGGTGATATAAATCAGCCCTGTCAGAGGAGTCTCTGATGGCTTGTGACAAATCAAGAGTCTCTAATCATTACCTCTTGCCTTTGTTGAAGTTCTCAGCACCCCCCATGCCGCTGTCTCTGATGCTGGGATGGCACAGCCAGAGGTGCAGTAAAAGTACCTCACTGGATAGCAGATGGCTGGAATGAATCCTGGCAGGCGGGATATTGTCACGCTCTCATTAGAGACTCCTTGGGGAGTGGGATGAGCCATGGCAGGATTTGTGGGGAAGGAGTGCTTAGAGAAGAAAAATTTGAAATCACAGACAGAGATTGGCATTTGATCATTGCTGAGGGGAGTCACTGGGTCCACGCAGAAGGGAACCAAGTTGTAGCTGCAAGTAAAGTGGGGCAGAAGGCAGAAAAGGATTTAAGGATGGGGGGAGCCAGGCAGGGAAGCAGAAGTAGTGTGGGGGTGAGAGAGAAGTCAGTAAGAATTGCTGTGCATGCCGAGTCAGGGAATCTTCCCACGACTGCCAGAAAAAAGGCAGAGGAGCAGATGTGGTGGGTAGAAGAGTCCTTGACTGCCTGACTGAAGTGTTTGGTTTGTCTGAAGAACCCAGTGAAACCATGTGAGCAGCTGGAAGGATGATGGGAGCAGAGACTTTATCCAGTGGGATTTGCAGGCTGTAGGGATTATGAGTCTGTAGTGCTGCTTTGACAAGGGAGAGAAGGTGGTGGAAAGGAGCAGAGAGAGCTGTCCTGGTGGGACAACCACTGCTGGTGGCACATCCCTCCAACAGGGCCACTGGCATGGGAGCAAAAGTAGTGGTCCCAAGTGGTTAGGATATGTTAGAAATGCTGGGTGCAGATAACAGGAGAGTGGTGAAAAATCCAGAGGAGACAGCATTGAAGGAAAGAGTTCAGCAAAAGGATTGACTCGGAAAGCAGGAGCAGTGAGCCCTGATGAGCTGCGGGGGTCAGACAGAGGCCAGGAAGAACAGCAAGGAGCAGGAGGAGGAAGGAAGGGGGCAGGGGCAGCCTGTGGGGTTATGTGCTGGGAGCTCTGGGCAGAACAGCTATTGCTATCCCCTGTGAAATGCCGTGGCCTGACGTGAAGTTTATCACCCAGCACAAGGAACACCTCCAAAAGATGGCTGGTTTAGGCTGCTGGTAGCCAGGGATACATTAAGGGCTTGTGCAAGTCTGAGGAAGTTTGGTTTATATCTTTCTTTCCTTTGTTGGCTGATGTCTGTCACTGCACATGGACTCCGGCCAGCTCTGAGGCTGGCTAAGGGACATGTGCAGCAAAGGTTTGTGCAGGGGATTGCAGCACATTGCATAGCCTGGAAGAGCGTGGGGATCAGGTTGGTTGGGGCAGACAGGAGTGGTTTGATTACTTAACAGAGTGAACTGCTGTGGGACAGACAGCTTGCTGGGATTGTTCACTGTCAGCCAGAGTGTAAGGCTAAAAAACGCTCAGAACATGAAATTATTTCATTATTATTTCTTGAGGCATTTTGAGAATACTCGTGAGTGGCCACTTTTAAAGGGATCTCCTCAGAACTCTTTTAGCTTATCAGCACATAAATCCCAAACTGGTGATTTCTAAGGCTGAAGTGAGTATCAGGATTTTTTTGTGAATAAAAGATCAGCCCTTACAGCAAACATTTCACTGTGTGATTTAGGGCCTGTGTTTAAACCGTCAACCACTTTAAATGCATTAGCATACAAAAAATAAATGGGCACTTCAGAGGAGACCTTCCAATGAATTAATAATCACCTCAGCTCTGTGGAGATTGCCTTAAAAGCCGTTCCCCTTTGATCTGGCACAGATTAGCCTCTGAAAGGATTTAGCACAGAGAGGGTTGTTCACTGACATGAAGGTGTTAAATAGAGATGGAGAGGCCAGTCACTTTAGCCTTCTCTGAATTATATATGAAGCTCTCCAGGATGGAGCGCACAGGCCTAAATTAAAATGTTGCCTGAAGAAAGAGGGAGTCGAGAAGCACTGAAGCATAAAAAGCACCGGTGGCATCGCTGCGGAACAAGGAGGTTCCTAATTATTCAAGCTGCTAAATGTAACTGGCTTTTTGATGGCTCACTCAGCGAGACCTTCCTGCAGGTGCAACACTGGCTGGAGGAGAAAATGCTGCAGTGAATTGTGTGCCTGGCATGTAATTACACTGGTGCCGTCTCCAGGAGAGCTTGTGCCTGGCTCTGCCTTGTGGAGGAGGTCTTGGACAGCAGTGGGATGGCTAATTGTGGCTGTGTTCTGCTGCCTTCACATTCCAGCCTTCCACAGCCCTTTGATGGGGGTTGCTGGGTTCAAACTCTCAGATTTGTGGAGGCACTTAATTGAAATTAGTTGCAAGGAGTAATGAGTTTGCTGAGGCCTGACTTGTTACGTGTGTTAAGTAGTTCTCATGTCCAGCCACCAAGTCGTGTGCACCTACGCAAGTGGTGTAGTTGTGTATTCCCATCCCCAGATGTACTGCTTTTCTCTGCACAGATAAGTAAACAGATACCAGCAGTATCTCCAATTTTCAAAGTCCAAAATCCACTAAACAATAATAGGAATCTGCAGCTATCAAACCCAAGCTCAGCATAATTTTCTCAACACCAGTTGCCCATCTAGCTTCCATTAGAATTATTAAGGTTGGCAAAGATCTTTAGGATCATCAATTCCAACCATTAACCTAGCACCATCACCATGTTCATCATTAAACCATGTCCTGAAGTGCCACGTCCACATGTTTTTTGAACACTTCCAAGGATGGTGACTCTGCCACTTCCCTGGGAAGTCTGTTCAATGCTTCAAGGATGGTCTCTGAAGAAATTTTTCCTAAAATCTAATCTAAACCTCCTCTGGCACAACTTGAGGCCATTTCCTTTAGTCCTTATGTTATCCTTACCTTGTCCTTATAACATCCTTCTTTAGGGATATGACTCCAGAAATCAGTGTGTCTGGATGCAGCCATTAGACCAGAGTTTACATATAGTAAATTATTTACTGTGTTAATCATTCTAATGGATTTTTCAAAGCCTTCATCCCTTTTACCAAATGATGGCACACATGATTGCACACATCCTTTGGTGCTGGGAGTATTTGAAACCAGGCTTTCTGGGAGCCAATACATAACCATATTATCCTGACATTTGAAAAGTGCTTTGTGGAAAGCCTTGACAAGTTCTTGGAAATGTATTTGCTCATGGAGTGGCTGCATATGCTCCATCATGTACCCCTCTCCTTTCTCTGGACAGTAAGCGAGCAGTGGGACCATCATAGTGTTAAGTCTTTTTAGGGTGCAGATACAGGTCACACCCTATATTGAAGTACAACTCTTGAAGGAAAATTCAAAATCAAATGCAGCACCAGATGTGCCTTTTTTTCACCTGAGGTGTGGGTGATGACTTGTTATCACCATGTGGTGATAACAGATGCACCTGGAGGATAAACCTTAGAGGGAGCCTGGGGAAGGAAAGCAGTTCCTAATTAATAACACTGGTTGGTGTTTTATTAAAACAGGTGAGGAGACCATCCATTTGGCACAAACCCTGCTCCTGGCCATTAGCACTGGTCATATTTATGGAGGAGTGTTGCTTTGGAGATGGCAGCTGGGCTGGGACCTCTCCAGCTGTCTGTTTTCTGGTGATAGTCGCCCTCATGCCACTGCTGATTTGGAGGAATGCTCTCTGGTCACAGATGGAAGCAAGCCCACTCCTCAGCTCTGGACATTACCTATTCTGCCTTTTGCTCCTTGAAATTATCCCTTGGCTATGATCTGTTGCATGCTGTTACTTTGCTGTTGTATTTACAAGGAAGGAATGAGCAGTGCCTCCAGTCAGCTGCTGTGTAAATGTGCAGCCCGGGGGCAGCCCTCAGCTCTGTGTGATGATGGCTGCTCAGGCCAAGCACCAGTGAATAAAAGACCACTCTTCTTCCTGTCTGGGAAGAAGTCAGAAATGAAAAGTGTTGTGGGGAGAGACTATATCTTGTTAAACTGTCACTGCACTTAATCCTGTCCACAGCCAGCCTGCAAAGAACAGAGGGGACCTTCTGTTACTCAGCAAGCTGGTTCCCAAGCACGGGAGCAAACCTGCCTTTTTACATGATATGGCACATTCCCTTTTGCGCTGTCATCACTATTAAATTCAAATACAGATAAAAGGATTTAATTTCAGGAGCAGGAAAGCGAGTGTGCTTCAGCTCTCTTAATCTCTGTGCAGTTCAGATTTCCTGGGACTTACACTGAGTGTGTATATCAGATAAAGCCACACTAATTGCGTTCCTTCTTTTTTTTTTGCCTCCCTCTCCCCATTTTCTTTCTGTTTATCTGGCACTGGATGTTTGGAAACTGCAGAACTCTGTTTGGAAACAAGATCAAGTCAGTGGCCAAGAAAGCGTTCTCAGGGTTGGAGGCCCTGGAGCACCTGTGAGTAACCCACCATGCCTTAGAGTTTGGGAAGGGGGGGTCTGCCAAAAGTAGCTGCTTGAGAAATCTGCTAGCAATTTAATAGTGTCTTTGTAAACTGAGAAGCCAGTCCATTTGTGGGGGCCACCTGCTTCCTTCTCATTATAAGTCCGCCTCAACTTTGGCTTTTTTTTTGTGCCAGGAACAAAGTTATAGAACATGTGGCAAATTTGCATGCTCTTAATTTTTGAGAGTATCACCTTGACTTGCACATTACTGCTTTGCAGGCTGTTAGCAATGAAAATAGGCTGGTTCAGACATAGCACTCTCTCCTCCTTTGCCCCAGCTTCCTCCTGAACCCAGGCTCTGGCAGTGACATGTGTTGCAGACGACTGGTTTTGATGCAGGCACCGAACATCTCCATTCAGCACAACCCCCTTAGAGCCATTTGCAAAAAGTAAATTTTGGCTGCCTCTGTGTAATTTTTTTCTGTGTCCCAAGGCTGATGACTCCAGCAGCGATTCATGAATAACCTCCTTTCTTGGATTAAGACAAGTTAAAGTATATGTGACTGTGCTCCGCATGTTTATTGGCTGTTGATTGTATGAAATGTTATGGCCATCAAGAGCACACTGAAAGATCTGGGCTGCCTAACTGGGGGTATGTTCTCAAATAAAGGTGCCCTTAATGCTCTACTGAGATTGTCCTCTTTAAGTAGTGCTTGTCTGACCTACGTGTCACTTAGTAAACTTCAACCCTAAATCTGACACTGTACTTTTTCAGAGAACAAATTAGTTTTTTAATTAGCAATAGTTGTGAGGGAAGCTTTTAAGAACCCCTTCCTTTGGAAATACTGGGATGGTTTTTTAAACCCAACAGTATCCTCTCCAAGTCACTTTCAAATAATTCCTCAGATGCTGCATAATGCAAGTATTTGCTTTCTTTTATGTTTGCTGAAGGTCTAGCCTGGGGTACCACATTCCTGACTGTCTTTGGTTATCGAGGGGGCTGAGGAATTTCCGAACTGTGGATGATGGAGGTAGCTCAGACTGAGAAAGTGTAGTGAGAAGATGGGGTAGGGAATGACTTAGTGATTTAGTTAAGTGTAATTTTTGTTGGCTGGCTATTGCTCAGTAATACTTTATTAATATAAAGGTCTATGAGGAACATTTCTATGTACTGTAAGTGCACAAGGGCTTAACAAGGAGCTACCAAATCACCTGCTACTGGAGTGATTGCTTAAATCAATGTGGAGAGGCTGTGTCCCAGCCATAGCATCCTTTTTGTTCACATTGCCTGTGGTTGTGCTGCAGGAACCTCGGGGACAATGCCATCCGCTCCATCCAAGCTGATGCCTTTGCCAGGATGAAGAGCCTGCGGCAGCTGTAAGTGATTGCCCTCACACCATTAGGCAGGAGGGATCCTCCTGGCCCTAGACATGAGAGCAGCACAGGTGTTACCCACATTACCACTCATTTATTTGCCCCTCCCCTCCATCCTCCTCTGTGGGGTATTTTTACGCATGAGGAGCTGTCACAAGAATATCTTGCATGTAATAGTGAGTGAAATTAGATCATCAGAATAGGATCTTCCAGCAGGTTTGTGCCTGTGCAATTATTCATCTCCATTCAGGAAGTCCAGCCCTGGTCCTAATAGCCAGCTCTGCTGCTCAAGCCACCGTGGATTTAATTCCCAGTGGCCCATCTGCTCCCTTGCTGTACCTGTGTTTAGGGTCCACACACAGGACTGATACTGCAGTGATAAGCACCATTTAACTGCATCCACTTGTCATCCAGCCTTCTGGTGTAAAAATACAGATGTGTTATCAGAGCTGCCACTTGTGCTCCAGGCTGGGGCTCTGCACTGTTATCAGACACTGTTTCCAGTCTTGCCTGGTTTCCTTTTCTCTTCTTCCCCATAAATATTTAATCCACTGTCAGTGTGTTGCTATGTCCCGGAGTAGTGCAGTGTTTGTGGAACACAAAATCACTTATTTGGTTTTTGGGCAGATACAGGTTCTTGCTCCTGACATTGGAAATGGGAATCAGATGGTCACTGTTAGCAGTGACACTTGATACCAGTGACTGGGAATGAAGAAGATAAACACTGCACGTCTGTCGTGTGATTAAAAACTTTATCTTCTGCACTGGCTCCTGAAACAAAATTGAGATGAAAGATTGATTTTATTAAGAAGAGATAGTGAGATCCCAGATATTGCGAAGGAATGTTTATAAGATGGAGAAGTTCAGCTAGAGGGTATTTTCATGCAGAATGCATTGTGCTGAAGGATCTTGTGACCTGTCCCAACTAGCCAGGAGGGTTTTATGCCATTATGTGTATTACAACCTACACATCCTTCTAGAACAGCAAAGTGGACAGCTTTGAAAAATCAAATCCGTATATTCCCTCCCTCTCCAGTCCATTTCTTTCTTTTTCCCTTTCCTGCTCATTTCAAACTTCAGGATTTCCTGAGGTATTGGGTAGAAAAATAGCACCTGCTTGACATCTTATTAGTGCAGTGCTGGAGTTGGGATTCTGCTGTGCTCTTGATACCCTGCTCTTGCATAGCTTCTAGTATTGCAGGACAGGAGCTCTCTCTGGAGCATTTTCCCAGTCTCTGAGGCATCCTCACATCTAATTCCAAGGATCAGACTGAGTTTTGCATATCAGACCAAAGTCTGAATGCCCTGTTTGTGTAAATTTACAGTTCCTCACTGGCCTCAGAGCTATGCTGAGCTGTAATTTGGCCCAGAATACTGAAAAAAAAAACCCCCACATTAATCCTGAAGCTCCCTTTTTCTTTGCCCCTTTTTCACACCTCTTTTCCTAACAGAAGGCGCTAAGCTAGTGCTGGATCACAGAATTACAGAATCCTTCAATGGTGGGGTTGGAACTCAAGATTCCTCAACATCTCAGGATACTGAGAAATGTTCTTGTGTTTTATTTTCCAGACTAGTTACTGTCTGTGTGGGGTTTATACAAATATCTTTGGTCATTTCTCCTCTACTGCTTCTGTTAATCAGTAAACACAACTCCAGGTTCACCCAGTGGAAGGCAGGCCCTCTCTGCTCACTGCTCTGCCATCGAGGGAACTCAAGGCCTTATGGTGGGAGTTGGGTGTCCTCTCTCTGTTCAGCAGTTAAGTGCTGAATTTGGTCCTCACCAAAGATGCTCAAACCACAGGGGCAGAGGAGGAACTCACTGACACTGCTTGTCTGTTCCCAGGGATCACTCTGGAAGCTGGTTAATAACTACAAGGTGCTACAGAGTGTCACTGCAGTACAGGAGTGGGTTTGTCTATGCGGAGATGGAATGCTGTTTAAATGTGTCACATCTGTAACATCTTTAATGCCTCGAGGACATCCCTGCAGTCCTTTTTTTTCCTTCCACCCATGCTGGGGGGGCGGGAGGAATGTGTTTAACATGAAAGGGCTGTGAGCCTCCCAGCCTTCCCTCCGTGCAGGACTCACAGCAAGCTCATGTTGGTTTTGTTTCCCTGCAGCCACATTAACAGCGACAGCTTCCTCTGCGACTGCCAGCTGAAGTGGCTACCCCAGTGGTTAGTGGAGAAGGAGCTGCAGTCCTTCGTGGTGGCCACCTGTGCCCATCCTGAGTCAGTGAAAAGCAAGAGTATTTTTGCCATCCAGCCAGAGAGTTTTGTGTGTGGTAAGTCTTGCCTGCATGTTTTGAGGTTGTATGAAGGGTAGGAGTCACTTGGGAAACATTTTCTTTGACTACCAGCATGTTATTATGAGATGGTTTCTGTTTTGTTTTGTTATTCAGTGGGATCAAAGGAAGCCCAAGCCTGCATTTTAAAAATTTGTCACTGGCTACGATTTATTTCCCACCAAAACCACACAGCGCATTTCTTGCATCCAGAGTATTCCTTACAGGGCTCCCTGAGTATTAAATCAAAAGGGACTAAGGCCTGTTCCACTTCCAGATGGGGCTGCACAGACACTTCCCCAGTCCTCTCAGTTTGATAGTATCAAGACTGCATCTGTAATTTTTGTCCTTCTGCAGTGTTCTGAGCTCTTCTGTGGATTTGTGCTCCTCAGCCATCTTTTCTCCCTCTTGGAGACAACAAAGAGTTAAAACCCAGAGGAGAATCCCTCCATCACAGCTGCTTCTTTTGGGCCAGTAAGGCCCACCCAAATACTGCATTAGACTCTGCACCTGAGCTATGGTTTCAAAGCAGCTTTACTTAATACCCAGCACATATAAACATCTACTACCTTTCTCATAAGAAATTTAAATCATCAGAGGAGGCCAAATCAATGCTGCTCAGGTATCCAGCTTTTGGGGAAAAGAAAGGCCTGGTTTGGGAGCCAAACCCTGTGCAATGGAGCCAACCAGTGAGGATCCTGGGTGGAGCTGCACATGGTTGTTTGAAGGAAAAATGAGTTTTTGCAAACACTATTTAACTGAGCTGAATGCATGACTTGCACTGAACACGGAGCACGAGCTTTGTTCCAGTGTCCCTCCTGATCCCCCAGTGGCAGGCTCTGCCTAGGTGGCCTCTGTCTGAGCAGGCTGGGAGGGAGGCTTGCTGTGCTCATCTGGAAGAAGAAATCCTGAAGGCTCCATCCCCACAGCAACATCACAAAGCAAATGCAGCTTTGCTTCCCGGTGCCTGCCAAGTCCTCCAGGCACTAGTAGTCCTGGTTCCAGAGGCCTGGCTGTTTAATTAAACCTTAGTCAAATATTAAATTACACCATTTGTAGAAATCTAATAAATGAATCTGCTTGGAACCTTGCTAAAACTAACAGTCTTCAGGGCAGAGAGAGAGTGTGCAAAGCTTTCCACCCTGCTCGGGTGACAGGCAAATACAGCTGCTTCTGCTTTGACAGCATGGGCTGTGTAGAGTCATAGAATCCTTTAGACTGGAAAAGACCTAAGATCTTTGAATCCAACCATTAACTTACTACAACCAAACCCACCACTAAACCACGGCCCTGAGTGCCACATCTACACATCTTTTGAATACCTCTGGGGATGGTGACTCCACCCTGGGCAGCCTGTTCTGGTGCTTGACAGCCCTTTTTGGGAAGAAATGTTTCCTACTGGCTAATCTAAACCTCTCCTGGCACAACTTGAGGCCATTACCTCTTGTCCTATTGCCTGGGAGAAGAGACTAATCCCCACCTCACTAAAGCCTCCTATGAGAAATTTTCCCCGGAGGGGACACTTGCAGCCCTTTAAGTGCCCTCTCCCCTCCTACTTCATCCCAATACAGGTCTGGAGGTGAGGTTTTAAGTTCAGTCATGCTCTTCATGCATGGACTGTACAAGGAAGGACAACCTGAATATGGTCTGAATATTTTCTTCAGATCATAGCATCTTTCTCAGGTTCAGCCACGTTGGTGAAGGAGCTGGGTGTCTTGTAGGTGTCTGAGGTCACTAGGTGACCATTTCAGCCCACGGAAGGAACCAGAGAGACAACAATCCCACGTAAACCAACCACTCAGTGGAGTTGTGCGGCACACCTGCTCTACAGAACATTGCTTATTTCTTATTTCACCTCTTGGCTCGCTCCAGTCTCCCCTCAGAGTCCAGCACTGACTATTGCTGCTGTTTCCTCCCAGACGATTTCCCCAAGCCGCAGATCATCATCCAGCCCGAGACAACAGTGGCCGTCCTTGGCAAGGACATCCGCTTCACCTGCCTGGCCGCCAGCAGCAGCAGCTCCCCCATGATGTTTGCCTGGAAGAAGGATAACGAGATGCTGCACAATGCCGAGATCGAGAACTTCGCGCATGTGCGGGCCAAGGACGGGGAGGTGATGGAGTGCACCACCATCCTGCACCTGCGGCATGTCACCTTCGCACATGAGGGGCGGTACCAGTGCGTCATCACCAACCACTTCGGCTCCACCTACTCCAACAAGGCCCGACTCACTGTTAATGGTGAGTGGGAACTGCTTCCTCATTCCTCTCCTCAGCCTGAGCTCGTACATGGTGCAATTCCTTGGGACCCACTTAGTTACTCCCAAGGGTCCATTCCTGGTGGTGAGCTCTTAACCTCTGCACAGCAGCTGTCTGTATCTCAGTGGATGCTGAGAAATGCCCTGTGAGGAGCACACACCATTTTGTGTTGGCTGCCATCCAACCAAGCACTTCAGCATGCATGTTCTTAACAGCTTTAGCTGCCTGTCTTTGGCTGCTCAAGTAGATTCTTTGCCCAACGAAAATGAGAAAAACAAAGGGATGCAAAGAAGAGGGATGTAGCGATTGGAAGTTCTCTGTAGGAGAGATAATGTATTTTTTCCCAGGTTTTCACAGAAGAAAATTAGCTTTGATCCCAGCTCTAATGATCTGAGTTGGGGTTGTCATGGACTCTGCAGATAGGTGTGTTCTGCAGAAACACAGGATCAGTCCCCAGCAGTTCAGCAATACTGTGCAGAAGCAGGTGGGCATCCTCCTGCCCATGGGTAATGGTCATCTTAATCCTCTCTGTGGGAAGGAAAACAGAACTGCCCAGAAGATGGTGTTTACTGCACGGAATTGCTCATGCCCTTTTCTTGTTTTCTTTTATCAGTGCTGCCGTCATTTATCAAAACTCCCCACGACATCACAAGCCGGACGGGGACAACAGCGCGCTTGGAGTGTGCGGCCGAGGGACACCCCACGCCCCAGATCGCCTGGCAGAAGGACGGTGGCACCGACTTCCCCGCGGCCCGCGAGCGCCGCATGCACGTCATGCCCGACGACGACGTCTTCTTCATCACAGATGTGAAGATTGAGGACATGGGGGTCTACAGCTGCACAGCTCAGAACTCTGCAGGGTCTGTGCTCGCCAATGCCACCCTCACCGTCCTGGGTAAGATGCGCCAGTGCCCCAGGAGGCTGAGTGCAAGTGGGAACGGGGAGGGATGGCTGTTCAAGCTCTTTACCACTTGCAGAGAAAGAAAAGACAGAGTCAAATGCTCTGCTTAGTCTCGTTTCATTCTTTTGCACTGTAGTTCACTAATGAAAAATACCTGTTAAGTAAGAGAAGGAGCTGTATGTCCCATCTCTTGTGCTGAGGAAGCCCTTCCAACCAGCCTATTTGCTGTCTGGGAAAATGACTTCAAAAGGAAATTGCACTTCATCTCTCTTGCCCTATGAAATAATTCACGTGTCAGCTGTTGGCCCATGTCCTCAGAAGTTTCTTGTTGGGAAAACTTAACCCCCATTGGTTGTGGGAAGTGAGGCCTTGGCTGTGGTTGTTAGATCCGTTGTGGTGTGCAGCTGCCATATTCCTGAGCGTGCGCCTGCTTCATGCATTGCTGTGTCTGCAGGAACATAAGGAATATTCAGCGCTGTTAATTCTGTTGTTACACTGTCCCTAAGAATTAATTTCTGTGTTTGTCCTCCTGCAGAGACTCCATCTCTGGTCCATCCACTGGAAGACCACGTGGTGTCTGTTGGTGAGACCGTGGCTCTCCAGTGCAAAGCCACGGGGAGCCCCCCACCTCGCATTACCTGGCTGAAAGGTGACCAGCCCCTGGTGGTGACAGAAAGGCACCACTTCACCTCGGGCAACCAGCTGCTGATCGTCAGGAACGTTGTCCTGGAGGACGCAGGGAAGTACACGTGTGAGATGTCCAACACGCTGGGCACGGAGCGCGCGCACAGCCACGTGAGCATCCTGCAGTCGCTGGGCTGCCGCAAGGACCGCACCACCGTGGGCATCATCACCATCGCCGTGGTCTGCAGCATCGTGCTCACCTCCCTGGTCTGGGTCTGCATCATCTACCAGACCAGGAAGAAGAGTGAAGAGTACAGTGTCACCAACACAGGTAGCTTCAGTGTCCTGAGGCTCCCTCTAACCTTTTGTGCTGCCAGACGTCCCACTGAGGCTGAGCCGGCCCGTCAGGGAGCCACAAAATCCACTGAACTGCAGCTGGCTTATCTCCCTGGTTCTCTTGGCTCACAGAGCTGGAACCAGCTTTCACTTGCTGCTGAAGCATGTTCAGAGCTGCATTTCTCCCCTTGGCTTGCTCTTCAGGAAGGTCATTTCCACTTGGCAGTAGTTGCAGCCATTGCTTTGCTGCTTGTGGTTTTCCATGACCATACATGATAACTCTTGAGACAGTCTGGATGATGTCCATGATGCTGGGAACCTGTCTTACTTTTTGGAAATCTGTATTTTCAAAGATTTTGAATTCAAAACTTGAAAAATTAAGACTTTGAAGCTGGAATCCCTTTTTCCATGTTGGCTATAAGAGCTAGCCCTGCTGATGGGGGGGTATCTGTTACGTTTTAGAGGAAGAATTAGCGTTTACTGCTTTCTCCTGATACTCAGAGGGAATAATTTGGTGCTGAAATAAGTGTTGCAGTGAGGATAAAGTCTTCTGACCTCCTTACACAGCCTCTGAACAAAACAGAAGTAATGGAAGAACCAGCCTAAGACCTTCCCAGCCTGCTGGGATTTGCAGCCTTCCTATATTATGCTTAGATTTAGAGAGGGTACAAAAGGATTTTCAAAGACATGGGTTAGGTAGAAGTCTTGGATAGCCTATTAGCAGTGTGATGTATTAGTGGGATTCTTTTATAACTTCTTTCTTCAGTCCTGCAAATCCAGGGCTCCATGCCTGATATAACTGAGTTTCACTTGGTTTTGTGTGGCAAGGGAAACTGAAATTGCCTGACAGAAAATGGAGAAAGCCAAGGACAGCCAAGAGGCTTAAGACTTACTTCCTGCTTAAGGGAATCAAAGACCCTGTTCTGCAGAATGCTTTTACTCCTGACTTCAGGAGGCAGAGGACTTGAGTCAAAGGAGGGACTGAATTTCAGGGGAAAGAGAGGGATTTACTTATTCTGAAGAAATAGTTCCACTCCACCTACTATGTACTGACCACACCACATGCAAACACTCAAAGTGCCTTTATCAGCACTATCTCTCACAGCTTTAAGCTTAGAAAAATCAAAATGGGGCTTCTGAGGGGAAAGGAATATTTAGGCAGTTCAGTTTCCATTGCACCTACAGAAAATAACCGGTTCTAGATCTGGTCCCAAATCCCCCTTGAAAATGTGAATTTACTTTGAAAATCCTGCTGGGAACTGACCTTTCCTTGCTCCCATTGCTCTAGATGAGACTATTGTGCCTCCTGATGTGCCAAGCTACTTGTCCTCCCAAGGGACTCTCTCGGAGCGGCAGGAAGTGGCCATTGGAGTGGATACCCAGCAGCCCAAAGGGCACATTGACAGCAATGGTGAGAAATGGTTTAATTATTCTGTAATGCTGGATCTGAACTTGATATGGGAGGTAGAAATCGCAGCCCAGAGTACTTCTGTGTTTGTGTTTGTTCTGAGTTATCTGAGAGATCTTCATAATGTAACTCCTGCATTTATGCAGAGCAGGGAAATGTGTTTGACTTCACAGAGCTCTCCCAGGTGTAAGTGTTCCTACAAGCTGACTGCCTCAGAAACTGCTCAGTCAGGCCCTAAGGACTGTTTTTTTGCTAATTTTGGATTCTGTTTTTGGCAGCAGAGTTACGCATAGTTATACCAGAAAATGCATTAGCATTGCCTGTCCCTGCCTTCAGGCTTTGAAATTAAATGTTGGGGTTTTACACTATTTAAACACAGCACATTAGGAAGGAGGAGTTAAGAGTTCTGAACTAAGATGCTCCTGAGACTGTGCAGCATTTATTCTATTAAATGTTAGTTGAAAATTATCTATTATCTCCATTGCTATTTTTTCTCCGTTTTCCAGTAGAAATAAGACCAACAAGTCATCTACTGTGAGCACATGGCTGTGATCTTTAACCAGATGGTTTGTTTGTTGCAGGTATGTGTCAGACTGATGCTGGAAGGTGTCCAGATGTTGAAGCTCCCGCTGTAGGTTGCAGACAGCCCAAGCTGTGTGTCAGCTATAATAAAGACACTTGGAAAACTGAGGACATGGCTGATGGAATGCTTGTTCCAGATAAGACAGGTACAAAACCCATTAATCTGGGAAGGCATTTCGTGTTTGTACAGATCACAGAGCCCTCCAAGTCAGACAGCAGTAGCACAAGAAATTGTTACCTTCAGAGAAAAAAAAGCCCAGAATGATTCTCAGGTGCAAGCACAGAAAATTTACTTTCTTCTGCTTGCTTTGATCCTCTCTCAAGTGTGGATAGTTGGAATTTGAGGAACCGTCAGAAAGAGGCAAAGTAAAGCTCCTGACTGCCATTCTGTGCAGCTGGCTGATGGGAATTTTGATTTGAGATATTCCTAAAATATGAGAGCACTTTCAAAACTGAAGGTGTTAAATTTTTTCATGCTCTTTTAAAAGGGCTGTTGACTTCAAAGCTCAGCTTTTTTATTTATTTATTTTCAAAATTTTAAATTTGTTTTGGGCACTACACCTGCCTCTGCTCTTTGCCAATTTCTACAGTGTTACACTCATACTCTTCTATTTTTAGGATGTGCTTTCTGTTCCCACATTGTATTGTAAAAGCCACAGAAAATCAGCCAATGAAACAAATTTTCTCTCTAGGAGAAACTGATGTAAAGTTTAATGACGGAAAGTTGTTGAGTGCACTAAGGAAATTAACTTTCAACATTTAGAAACTCCTTGCTCCTTTGAATTCTGCTCATCTGTTGTTCCTACTACCAGTAATAATATATCTTGAGATAAGAGTGTGAGCTGATGGTGATCCCTGTAAAGCAGCAGCACAAAAATATGAAAGGTAACTTGGTATTTTAAAGCAGCTACAGGAAAGTTCCACTTTGCATTTCTACCCTAATTAGAAAGTCTGGAAAAGGAAATAAATGCATAGTTTATTTAAAAAAAAAAGAAAGTTATAACTTCTTTGGAGTGAAAAAGAATCCCTAACTAAAGCTATTAATTGGAACTACCTTTAGTGATGGTGGCTACAGAGTTCTGAAGACTGGGTGTGTAGTAGCCCTGTGTAAAACCACAAAGTGTCCACATTATTTAGTGAGAGATTCCCCACTGAACTACACTGAACTGCCCTTTCCTTCCATGATTTGTGTGCTCCAGTGCTGACCACTTCCAGCTGCTCATCCTCCTTTGTTGATTTTCCCTTCCTCCCCCAAAGGCTACGGGCTGCCCATGGTGTGCACGGAGTGCAGCAGCAGCACGGACAGCATGAACGTCCACATCTACCCCAAGGACTCCGAGTGCTACTCTGAGAGCCTAAAGACTGTGGAAAACACCCACCCCAATGCACTGAGCAGCAAGGAGCACCATAGGAAGAGGGGTGCAGGCACCAGCCTTCTTCATGCTCAGCCCTGCAATGGGATTGCCAGTGGCAAGAGGGTGGAAACAGACGGGACCCTCTACCCCAGCAACCATGACAGGATAAGGCTGGAGGGCATGGCCGGCCCACTGCTCACAGACACACACGGTACGTCCTTCCTCGGGGTCACCTCTGATCCCCAGGGCCACCATCAGGACTGTAGTACAGCCCCATGTGCTCCCCTCAGCCTTTTCAACTAGCTCACAGGCATGGATGGCAGCGGTGGGGTTGGTTTGTGCACAGAATAGAATCATTAAGCTTGGGAAAGACCTCCAGGGTCATGGAAGATGGCAGGCTGAGCATCACCTAACCATGCTGATCCTTTGGGGTTTTGCAGGCTCTTCACAAGCAGCAGCAAAGCCTTCAGAGCTTAACAACCTTAATTTGGTGAGAGCTTCACCAGCAGGAGGGTCATTAAAGCAACTGAATGTGCTTCCCAAAATGTCCCCAGCACTACTGGATCTGCAGAGGGAAGCAGAGGTGGAGCAGGCTCTCCTGCCCAATGGCACCACAGCCCAGCCCTGCAACTCCGCTCACGAGCCCAAGCTACCCAACAGGTCTCTGGACTGAGAGCACACACTGACTGCCACGTGCAAATTAACAAACACACTATTACTTTTAAATTTTTTTTTTGCACAGAGTATATAGGCTACTTACTTCTACCTCGAATGTCGAACTGATGGCCTGGCAAAGGCAACCAACTGAGGTATGAGAAACAAGCTTGTATGGGGAACAAACTCCTGTTCGAGCGTCATCTGACTGTACATAGTTTAAAACTTCCCTGAGAAGTATGAAGTGTTCAAAAGTCAACTTGCATATGAAGCACATAAAATGCAAGGGATTACTGTGTAAAGAGAAAAGTATTTGATACAATTGTACATAAGAGTTTTCATATATAAATATATATATAAAAAAATATATATATATCTTTTACAGAGGCTATTTTAATCTTTAGTGCATGGAAAACTGAGTGAAATTTTACAATTTTGGCAATATTGTTTTCAGTATCCGGTTGCTGTTAAACTTTGTGAGAGAAATAATTCTGGTGCCTTAAATGCATAAACATAACTTTTAAAAGCCAGACCGTTCCAAAGGGATTGTCCTCTTTTCAGTGGAAATTCCTTTACACCATGTACACCGGGGTTGGGTCAATCCCAGGTACTGGTTGGGTGGAGAAGTGACCAGAGAGCAGCCCTGTGGAGAAGGACTTCGGTGTGTTGCTGGATCAGAGGCTGGACATGCCCTGGCCATGTGTGCTCACAGCCCAGAAATCCACCCGTGTCCTGGGCTGCATCCAGAACATTGTGGGCAGAAGATCCTCCTCCTCTGCTCCACTCAGGTGAGACATCACCTGGGGTTCTCCACACAGTTCTGGTGCCCTCAATATAAGGAGGGCTGTAATGACAAGACAAGGAGTAATGAGTTCAAACTGAAAGGGGGCAAAATTTAGGTTAGATATGGAAGAAATTGAAATTCTTCCCTGTGAGGGTGGTGAGACTGGTACAGGTTGCCAGAGAAGCTGTGGATGTCCCATCACTGTAGGTGTTCAGGCTGGATGGACCTCTGAGCAAGCTGGAAAGGTCTCCCGGCCCATGGCAGGGGGTTGGAACAAGATCATCTTTAAGGTCAGGACAGGCTGGATAGATGGGCTAAATCTAACAATATGAGGTTTAACAAGTCCTTAAGTGCTGGGTCCTACATTTTAGTTACAACAACCCCCTGCAGTGCTACAGGTTGGGGACAGAGTGGCTGGATAGGGTCCAGGCAGAAAGGGACCTGGGGGTACTGACTGACAGCAGCTGGACATGAGCCAGCAGTGTGCCCACGTGGCCAAGAAGGCCAATGGCACCTGGCCTGGATCAGGAATAGTGTGGCCAGCAGGACCAGGGAAGTCATTCTTCCCCTGTACTCGGCACTGGTGAGGCCTCACCTCAAGTGCTGTGTCCAGTTCTGGCCCCTTCAGTTTAGGAAGGATGTTGAGATGCTTGAACACATCCAGAGAAGGGCAACGAGGCTGGTGAAGGGCTTGGAACACAAGCCCTATGAGGAACGGCTGAGGGAGCTGGGGTTGTTTAGCCTGGAAAAAAAGAGGCTCAGGGGTGACCTTATCACTCTCTACAACTCCCTGAAAGGTGGTTGTAGTCAGGTGGGGGTCAGTCCCTTCTCCCAGGCAGCCACTGACTGGACAAGAGGACACAGCTTTAAGCTGTGCCAGGGGAAGTTTAGGCTGGACATTAGGAAAAAATTCCTCAGAGAGACTGGGCATTGGAATGGGCTGCCCAGGGAGGTGGTAGAGTCACCGTCCCTGGAGGTGTTTAAAAAAAGACTGGGTCTGGCACTTAGTGCCATGGTTTAGATGATAAGGTGGTGTTAGGTCAGAGGTTGGACTTGATGATCTCAAACGTCTTTTCCAACCTAGTTAATTCTGTGATTCTGTCCCTACCAACCCAAGACATTCTGTGATTCAATTGCATTACTTAGCACAAATTTCCTTCCCCTTGGAAATTTATTGTACTTAATACATTTAATAACAGAGATCTTCAACTGTGTCAAATGAAATTTATAAAGAAAAAAAGCAGTGAGCAATGGCATGGCGGCCTGGTATTTTCCTGTTGGTGGAAGAACCTAAATTCCACTATTTTTCAAAACTTAAAAAAAATTAGTATTTGAACTGTGACTGTGTGAGACTTTAGAGTGGACCACACAGGAGGCACTAAGTAACTCAGCAACAGTGCAGAGCCCCAAAACAACCAGAGGAAAAGGCTGTTATGACTGGGAAGCAGTTGTTACCAAAATAAATAACTTGTGCAGTAAACCAGGGGTGGTCTCATAACAGTGCACCCTTCAAACACATCATCGCAGGAGGTGTTAACCTGCCGTGTGCTGGCAGAGCACTGAGCACCACAGCCCTCACCACAGGCCCTTCCCCTTGCAAAGGGACCCAGCTCTACCTGTCTGAGGTGTGTGCAATGATCCAGCCTTGTCCTGCTTAGAATAAATAACCTATGCCAGTATAATGCATTTTCACTCCCCAAAAAAATCTGTTCTGGGGGGGTTTGAAACCATAGAGCTGTTTTGACAACAAAACTGAACTGCACTCCTAAGGGGACAGCTGTATCATTAATTCACCCAATACTTTTTTTTTCCCTGCAACACAATATTACACTTTGTAGTTGAACAGCCAGACTCTCTATATAAAAATATCGCCTTCAAGTGAGTTATGCTGCCTTGTGTAGCAATTCTGGGCTAGTTAGAAATACACTTGTTTCATAAGGAAAACTGTGGATTCATGGTTGAATAGACTTTTAAAAGGAAATGTCCCAAATGTTTTTATGTGGTCTTTCGAGCTTGTCCATTAATGGGGGGGGGGGGGCATAAAGAAATGCCCACCTCAGTCAAACAGATCCTTGTCACTTCTGACTTCACAATGATGCTTTTTATTTATAGAAAGGCTGCTTTCCATTGGTGTTTGTTGGTACCTGTGGATGGAGGACTCCCAGTTCTTTGTGATTTGAGTTCTGCTAACATGAGGTTGCTAACTCTGGTGATAACTACTTTGGGGCAGGTTTATCATGGCGGGGTTGTTACTTTTTTCCTAAGGAGCAACTCAAATACCAGTTCCACTGAGACTGAGCCTGGGAATCCACCTTTGCCAGGACTGTGGCTCAGAAAAAGCAGCAGAGGTAAGGGCAGAAACACTGCACGTTCACTTCAGATCCATCACTTAGGGACCTGCCCCAGAGCTGCTGCACCTGTGGGGTTTCAGGGAGCGGCTGCAAGCTGCCCCTTGGTTTTATTACAGGCTGGTCCTACCCAGCCTTAGCTTGAGGAGCCACCAGCTCCTGTAACGGAAGGACCTCAGGCCCTCAGGGTCAGGGAGAGCAGCAGCTGCCCCTGGATGAAGCCAGGCATAATTCAGCCAGTACCTGTCTGTCCCAGTCCCTGACTATTGACACATTTGCACTTTGAGACAGGTGGTGAAATATGTTGAGTGCCAAGTTTATTCAAAGCAAAGGAAATGGATGTTGGAAAATTATAAACCGAGCACAGTTTTCCCTTCACTGAAGGGAAAACCAGGGACACAAGGAAGATGGGAATGATTCAACAGGCTGGTTTTGCTGGCGGAAATGTCATCACCAGTGTGGATACAAAGCATATTTGCCATGTTAACATTGAAAAAAATGTTTCTGAATAAAGTTAACTGCCTAATGTTATGACTTCCACTAAATATGTGAATTTGCTGCTTCTAAGAGGCAATGTGAAAGAGGAAGTATTACTTTTGTGTACAAATTTATTTATTTATTAGAAAATTTGGTACAATGTTGTACATTGAAAAACATGTAAGATATTGAAGTGTCTAACAAACGGCATTGAAGTGTCTTTAATAAAGGTTCATTTATAATATTACGGCTGATCTGTTGAGAGTGAGCTTTTGGGAGTTTCAGTTGAAAATTAAATAAAATTCTAATCCATTGCTATAACTCTTTTCCGTCTTTCTCTTATGAAAATGGAGATTAACTGCCAAAGTACCTGCTCTTGAAATTGGGCCATGAGATCCTGGGGAAGAGCGTGAGGCTCTGACAGCCTGGCGTGTGGATGGGGTGGAATTTGCGGCTGGATTGAAAAATACAATACAGAAATCATAAGAAATAGATTTCCAGTAGATCAGCTTGCTTTAGTATCGGGCAAGTCCCCCTATCTTGGCAGTGAGAACAGAACAGATGGGGGGTGTGAGCGTGTGTGCAAGTAAAAACAGGGCCAGGATAGCACCAGACCCAGCTGCAGTTGTGAACACCTCTGGTGTTCTCAAACCCCAACCCCACCCTAGATGGAAATTCCAGAGGCAGCTTTGGAGATAAGCCTGAATTCCTTCTTTAACTAAAAATCTCAATTCAGTTTCTGTATATTTTTTAAAAATCAAAACTATTTCCCCCTCAAAATTATCACTTTGGCTATAAAGCAGGTTGTCTGAGAATACTCAAAGTTCCTTAACACATGTAGGAGTTAAAATTTTTTAAAAGTGAGAGAGGCTTTAAGAGGCTGGTGCCTGGTCTGAAATTCAAACTGTTATCCCCACTTTATCCCAGTAATGGGTTACAATTATTTTTTTTAATTGTGGTAAACTTGAAATAAAACATTGCTCAAACTTAAGGCAAACAGTCATAGGGGATTTTTTGGTCTATTTTTTCTCCCCACTGTCCCAAAACTAAATATGTCCTTTTCATCCATATTAGACAAATTGGTGCATGTAGAACAGCCCTGGCCACCTGCTGGGGCTCTCACTTGCCTGGTGCCATTCCCAGGTACCTTTGGCTCCTGGTGCGGAGCTGCTCCATTGGCACAGAAGGGGAATCACTTGAGGTCTGTCCCCTCCCACTGTTACGTTGCCTAAAACAATTTGGCTGCTTGGTTGGGTTTTACTGGGCTTTGGTTGGGGTTTTTTATTTAATTTTAAGAAAAAAAAAAGGTGATCACAAAAACTGATTCTGCAATATTACATAAAAACAACCAAAAAAATGCACCATTTGGACCCAATGACATAAAGATGATTATTTACAGCTCAAGTAATTAAATGCATCAACTGTAGTGCTAACCCCCTCGCCATGTTTAAGGAGCTTAAATAGAAAATGTGATAGATTTTTGAGACAGAGTAACAAATCTCCCTCCCCCCCAGCCCCTAAAATTGGATCTGATACATATATATAGAATACATATAGAGAATGTCATAAAAGAGACAACCTCTACACCAAGCCATGGTACCGAGCAGCGCTACCAACCAGCCAAGGCAGGACTTGGCTGAATTCCCCATTTTAATTGAAGATTATTTTTAAGAATTATGTCCTTTGTTCTGTATGTTTTACTTGTCTGCCAATTATTTTCTAAGTTTTGGCCTCTAAAAAGTCTTACTAGTCTGTCATGGATAACAGTGTAATAAAACATCCAGCCTGGGCTGTTGGCACTCTGGGCAGGGGCTCTGGTATCACTCATGTCCCCTGGTCAGGCCACTAACCCGGTCTGGCATTTGTTCTCCCTCTCCCTGGACTCTGAACACCTGTATATCGTCCTCATGAGGGGAACAGCCTCGCAGTTAAATTACAGCACCGTAGGGCAGCACATCATTCCTGGTACATCAATGTTGGGATGACGGGGACAGAGCGTGCAGGGAGCAGCCAGAGCACGCGTGGTGCACCAGGACGAGTGACCTGGCATGGCTCAGTCACAGGGCCCTGTGGCACCCATTCCTCACCCCCTGTGTGAGGAACTGCCCAGTATCATGGCCCAGCCCATGGCTGTGCAGGAGCCCATAACGCATCGCAGCCCCTTGGCTTTGCCTTACCCACACAAACACCCTCCATAGCTAAACCTCCTCAACCACCACTCAGCTAAGCTGGTGCTGTAAACCTGGCCCCCAGCACCGACTCTGGTGATAACTGGGAGTAATTCCAGTAATGTCTTCTTATTACACTCATCCCCGCACCGTTTTGGCTGTTGCAGCTTCTGTTTCCTACACAGGAACAGCACCAGAATTTTGCTCTGCCTGCCAGCAGCCCCCCAAGAGCCCTCAGGATCCACCCCTACATCGGCAGAACTCTGATGTTCTCCCCGCCTTACCCTCCCAGCCTCCCTCCCAGGCTTCAGCACTTCCATCTTCCTGCTGCTTCAGCAGCTGAGGGATGAAGACCAAAAGAAGGCAGAGCTCCATGTCTTTGCACAACCACAGCTGTAAGATAATACAAGCCCATGCTTTTACTGGAGAAATGTGAGTGTGATTAATAAAGCTGCACTGGCTTCCACACAGGAATGCTTGCTGAGCACCTGCAGGTATAAACAGGAATATAAACTTCCAAAAATACAGCTCAAATCAGAAACAAATGGATTATTGTCTTTTACAAAGAGCTCTCCCAAGCCGGAATCCTTTTGGTGCTGTTGGAGGGCAGCACGCTGTAACTCTATCGGCCCCTTCCCTCCCCTGTTACGAGGCAGGTGCCACTGAATGATGAAAACTTGCTTTATTTCAGCCTCCCCACTCAGCCCCCGAGCCAGAGCTTTCCAAAACACTTTCCCTGCAGGAGTTCTAATAACGCCTTTCGCAGCCACCGTAATTAGCTGTTTACCCCCCAAACATTACTTTTTTGGCACAACTCTTCATGATGACCTCACCCACTTTCCATGCAGGAAAATTTCATGTTCGGGAAACTGGATTATTGGAGGATTTACTTTTCTCTAGCAGGGAGAGTGGCTCTCAGCCTGCGGGACAGCTGCTGTGAGGGGTGCGGGAGGAAGGCTCTGCTTCCGGCCCAACTCCTCCTCCAGCTCGGCAGCTTCTCCAGCTTCTCCCCCCGCAGGAGCAGCCGGGCTGGCTCAGAGCAGCAGCTGCCGAGTCTTCTCGTATGTCCCCAGGAAGATGAAGCCTCCCAGGCTGATGGCTGCCATCCGTGGGACAACACCTGCGAACAAGCTGAAGGCAAAGGAAAGGCAGTTTAAGAGGAGGAGCAGGGAGCAGATGCAGGGGCTTCAGAAAACAAAGCCAAGAAAAACTCTCTCTTGCTGGTTTCTTAAATCCCACCTCACTGCTCACTGAAGGAATCTGTCTGGACTTCCCTAACACAGCACTCCCAAGGCTTGTGATTTTTAACCCCTTTCCACACTCCTCAGGTGCAGAAGGAAAAGGCAGGAGGCCTTTATGGGCCACTGAAAAGGGGAGCTCAGACACATGCCCATACAGAGCTGCAGACAGGTGGGAACATCCTGTCCTCCACTGCCCCCACCAGCCTCTCTGTGCCAGGGGCTCCCCCTTGCAGAGACAGCCCTGCTCACTGCAGTGGCTCATTCCCAGTAACACACAATAGCCCTGACGGAGCAGAATATTCAATTGATGGCGCCTTCAGCTGCCAACTTTTTTAGGTGCCTGATCTTCATAGTTCTTCAAAATTAACAGGAAACTTGTGCAAAGCCAATTGCTTGACACATCTAAACTCTGGTTTAACATCTTCAGGACAGGCCAGTGTATCCTCCCAGAGGATTACAGGCTTCCTTTGTGGCAAGCAAGGATTAAATATTAGGCTCGAATCCGTCTGGCATCCCACCCCCTTCCAGATCTATCGCCCTCAGCCTGGCTGAGCTCCACAGGGATCCTGTCCCTGGCTTTTCCAAACACTGCATGGTCCCTGCTAAAAGCATGTCCACAGTGGGACACGGTGTAATTCCTGGTGAGACCTTGCTGCTCAGGAGCTCCCTGCTCCTGCTGCACAGGGAAACCTCTGGCAGTAATGAGCTCTGCTAAGGAGCCTGGAGCACACAGGCAGATGGAAACATTTTATGGCTTTACTAGACAGCAATTGGGTCTATTACCATAATGACAGCTTTAAAACAGAGTAATTTGTACAAGGCATGTATGGACAGAGCACTGGTAGGGCAAATCCTAGGGAACAGCACACACAATCCCTCTCCTGCCGAATTAGGGAGCCTCATTACAGGAGCAGGGGCAGACATTTGTTTCCAGAACAGCCCACTCGAGACACAGCTATTACACAAACAAGGGCCCATAACTGAGTTAACCCAGAAGCTGCATCCCTGGCAACCCCTATTACCAACCATCACTTCCAAGAATCCTGGCCCTGCTTCTCCCAGTTTCCTGTTCCCACCTGCCACCCGCGGCCTCTCCACACTTTCCCCACGGGCTCCCTTTCTGCATGAGGGCAGAGCTGAACAGCTGCAGGGAGGTCCCAAATCCAAAGAGCAGAGCTCTGTGGCAGGTCCGATCCAAACTTCTCTCCGCTGGGCCACGCCGGCCCCCATGAGCAGAGAAGATAAATTTGGTTTATTTCTGCTGGCCCCATCAGAAACCGCTCTGGTGGGCAGAGGTCTGCTGTCTAGTTGGATTTGCTCTCTGTCTGCAGATTTCACCTGGCACTCTGCCACCCCTCAATTCCTAACAGGAGACTAACAGGACCCCTGCAGTTACTCTTTGGATCATTGAATCATTTAGGTTGAAAAAAGACAAGCCCAAAACAACCCAGCACTGCCAAGCCCACCCCTAACCCATGTCTCCAGGCACCACAGTAACACACTTCTTCAACACTTCCAGGGTTGCTGATCCTACCACTTCCCCGGGAAAGAGGGTAAGGCAATGCACTGACTGGACACAGCACAGACGGGCCAGTGCTGAAAAAAGCACTGTGTGCTTGGCCGCAAAACCTAAGAAGTACCCTCTGGACCAATGAGGTGGCCATACTGACACAAACCACTTCTCTCCTCTGGCCACAGCTCTGCACCGAGCTCTCTCTGTGGGCAGCTTGTGCTCTGCACAGCAGCCAGCAGGGCAGCGGGGCCTGGCTGTGAGCAACAGCGTGGCGCGGGTTCAGCGGGCAGCAGGGACCTCGGGCAGCCAGGGACCGAGCAGGGAGGCAAGGGGCGAGCAGGACGAGCAGGGAGGCAAGGGGCGAGCAGGACGAGCAGGGAGGCAAGGGGCGAGCGGGGACGCCGAGCAGGGCGAGCAAAGGCCGGACAGGAGAGGGAGGACACGGCCTAGGGCCCGCCCCAACGCCAGGCGCGGGGCTCGGGGGGGGACCTGAGGCAGCCGATAAATGGCGCACAATGAGCCGAAGGGACGCCGTTCATAATGGCTTTTATATCCCATAGCTCCTCCCATGGTTTGCCCGTTCACGGGAGATTAGTGGATAGTCTGGAGAGTCTCACCCCACAGCAGGGTTACCCTGCCTCTCGGGGGTGTAACTTGCAGCCCGGTGGTGGAGGCTTTCTCCCCCCTGGTTGGCTGCCTGGCGAAATTCCCCCAGAGATATTCTCTATTCGGAATTCTCTATTCCCCGAAGAGAATTTTCTCTGCTCGGAGGCAGAGCTGCTCTCCTCCCCTCGAGGGGGTTGCCCAGGAACAGAGCCATTCTCTGTGCGTGGCTGTTACTGCCGAGGCATGTGCCCTTCTGGTACTTTTCCATTGAAATCGAGGTTCATAACCCACTCTTCGACAAAAAACCTAAACTATGTTGAGGGATTATTATTTCAAAATTAAATCGGTACCTCACACATGCCAACTTCACTCCGACCAGGAAGCTCATGGGAGGAACAGGACACCTGGTGCAAAACCACTAGCTCCATCCCCAGCTCCACACAGGCCACCTCACCAGCATTACCACTCCAGTAACCCTGGTGTTTCTCAGCAGTGAGTGGTGAAGCTTCATCCATGGCTTTCAAACACCATCTCCTTGTGTGAAAAGCCTTCAGACAAGATGCAAACTTCCTTTTCTGTGAATGATTGCTCTACCCCACTGGCAAGAGCAAAGAGGTGCACAGATCCACTCACCCTATCCCTGTCCTAACCCCTGCCACAGTCCTGGCTCTCCCTGGACAGAAATGGATGTGGAATTTCTTGGCGTGAAGCAGAGGGATTTACTAGGTGCAGACCAGGAAGCTGAGCCCTGTGCTCTGGTTTTAATAAGGTGGCAATAAGCAATGCGTCTTTCTGCCCTCAGAATTCCTCCTCTTCAAGTACGAGATTTATTAGAGGGGCCATAAATCATGTCATGTTGCAACTGGCCAAAAAAGCCCGACATTTTTATTGGTTTTGATTAATAGATTTATAATTGGCAGCAGGCATGGCAGCCTCTGCGTTTATTTTTCCCAAGACTTTCTTCCTTTTCCTCGCAGCTGACGCAGCTTGGCCTCCTTTACATGTTACTTTTTCTCTAGATCTCTTATTGTTTTGATTTCAACTGAATTGTGTTCCCTTTGGTCCTAGTCCACTGGTACTGTCTTTGGGCAGAGTTTAATTCTGGGTTGTTTAGAAAAGGGCACTGCTGAAACAGCCTGAAAAGAACACAAACATACATTTTTACTTTCTGCTGTTGGCTGGGGTATGGGGGAGGTTTCCTCAGTCAAATCCATGCCTCTTCACACCCTTCAGAGCTCAACTTCCACCAGCAGCAGACATGGCTTCACTTCTCCCAGTCCCTTTCAAAAGATGCCTTAGAGTCCACCAAGCCATGTAGGACCCAAAACTCATCCACTGCCACATCACCTTGTCCCCTCCGAGAAGCAAACCTGAGACAGCCCATCCCTGAGAGCTGCCGGGGGGCACAGCTGGATGCCTTCCTGGAATCGGTGTTCAGGAACTTCCTGCAATTTGTTTTGAATTATTTCCCACATGTGTAGAAAGAGGGTTGAACTTTTATTAGCTGGGCAAGCAGAGATCAGATGTTCCGAGAAAGCTGTGCCCCGCAAAGCTGCGATGTGCACAACGCTTCGGGCAACAAAGGTTAAAACAGTGCCTTGAAAGAGTGAGAGGGTTAAAAACCTAGAGAAAATGACAGGGAAAAGCCCCAAGCTTCCAAAAACACCTCCATTTCTCTTCCAGGCCAAAGGCAGGTGAGACACAAGCCCTCCTGAAGGAAGCACAGACTGAACTTCGTGGACTGGAGAAGTTAAGACATATATTCACTTTCAAAGGCAAACTACTGGTATAAGACACGCACTCAAAGAGGATAAGGTGGTATAAGTGAAGCAGTGTCAGTAAAAATCAATATAATTTTGACACCTCAAAATGTTCTAGAAACACTAATAGAAGACTCTGTGTTCCCACACTGTTCCAAGGTCAGGAGAGCAATTCTGTCTCAGGACTGGACAAAATGAGGCATTTAAGAGACTAGATGGACATCACCCCAGACTTCCACAGCTAGTCAGAGGAAAGCCCAGAACATTCCTACACTCCAGCTACAGCAGGAAAGCCCTGGAGAGCTGACCTGTGGCTGCTCAGACCTACTCTTTGTACTCAAGCCTGGCTCAGAAAACTTGCACTTTTGCAATGGGTTCCACACTGCAAAAATCCAGGGCCATGTGCTCAAGGCCAGACCTAACAGGAGGTTCAAAGCACAAGTCAGGGAGCACACGGCTCCCTCCGTCTGCTTCAGCATTTTCCCACTGCTGGCACCACACTGGCATTGTCTGCTCACATTGCGCTTCACAGCAAGAAGGGGCAATTGAAAGGAACAGAGGAGACCTTGCTGGTGCTTTCAAATCTGCAAGAAATTGCCAGGAGGAGGAAAAACTGTCCATAAGGGGCATGTGGGTCCTGTGCTGGCCTTCCCTGACACCTCAAGAGAGAGGATTCACACCCCTTAAATGGAGCTGCTGTCTTCACTGCCATGAGATGTGCCTGAATTTAAATGGATACAAATCACAAACACACACATTTACAGGGAAACGTCCATCATGGGTTATTAACACAAAGCCACTCTTGCCTCTGACACCTGGAGCTGGGCTTAGAGGTTGGATATACTCCCAACAATGCCCCTTTTCTGTGCTCTTCCCTGGGCACTGCCCCCAGCCAGTGCTAAGGCAAGGACACTCAACCTCCCTGAGGGTCTTGTTCTTGGCTACCTGACTGTTGCTCCCTGTCCAGGTGTACAGCAATCAAAAGGCTTTTCTGTATGCCAATATTTAAATATAAACAGATCCCATCCCATCCTCTCACATCCCCTAAACCACAGACACACAACCCCTGAGGTGCAGCACGTCCTTACCCTGACAGGCCTTGTGTCCTCCAGATGGTCCCAAGGGCAGCCAGAACATTCCCACTGGCATTGCTGGAACCAGCCTCCACCACAGAGAGAGAGAGAGAGAGAGAAAGAGATTGGAAACTGTTGGCAGAGGTTTTGTTATTTACTGAGCTCCTGTCCCTGGTTAGTGCTACCTGACAGGAATTACAGACATCCTAATGACCTCCTTGGCACAGGCAAAAGCTCCCCATCTCCAGGAATGAAAAAGAGGGTGGAAAGTGAAACAGAAGCACAGAAGAACAAAACAATCAAGGTCACAGAGCTGGTTATTTCAGAACTGGACACCTGGTCCCTTCTACACTACACTCAGGTCTACATCCAGCAGCTGATACTGCAGTAAGACCTTAATAAAAACACACTCTCAAAGCACCAACAAATGACTTTGCTGCTCCTTTAGATTTAAAAGAACCAAAAGAAACCCTGAGTAGTGTAATGCATGTGAAAAAATTGTCTTGAGTGCAAAACAGAGGACAAACAGCAGGACTAGAGACAATTAAATTCCATGTGTGACCTAGTTAATGTGAGATGACTAATACAAACTGAACGGTCCCAGAACACCTCAAAGCATCCTCATTTCTTTACCTGGTTTCTCAGAAGAGAGGCAGAGATAAATGAAACCCAGTTCTTACAGGTTTATCACTGACACTATCCAAAGACAAAGAAGCTGCAGCAGACACAAGCCAGCAATGACAGATAGACAGCACAGCAACATGTTGAGCACAGATGTGACTCAGCTGGGGAGGTGCACATTATCAACAAGAAACACCCCAAATTGAGAGACCTGAGCAATAGGGTAAAAAACACCCACAGAAACTCCAGAATGCCCATCTTTTACCAACACAACAGCTCTTTTCAGGGCTGGGAAAGGCTTTAGGAACATCCACCTGCTAAGGGCTCTTAGCTCTGTGGCTGTCAGCTCTGCTCTGAGTGAGATGATGATGGGATCTGGGTGAGATGATGATGGGTCAGTGAGATGATGATGGGATCACCAGACTCAGTAGCAATTTCTAAACTTATTAAACTTACTGATACTATAAGCAATCTTCCTTCTGCCAACCCCCCATCACAATCTCTACAGCTTAAAATTTTAAGACAGAAAACCCAGTACCAAGCCCTCCTCAGAAAAGACATACACACCCCCTGAATTACCAAAACAACAGCAGAATAAATCCCTGATGGGCAGTTTAACTTTGGGTGTCTGACTCTGCAAGGCTTTTCTCCTAAAGACACTGCATAAGACTCTGGAAGCTGAGCACAAGCCCAAGTCTGTTTCAGATAGCTCCTTTGGGAAAGGACCAGAGGAGCATTCAAGGAAAGGAACACAACAATTTCATTAGTTCTGCATGCAGTGCCTGTTAACATCTACTCCTGCCTTTAAGGACAAGAGCAGAAATGATTATTAATAGGTGCTGGAGTTCATTCTGTAACGACCCTACAGAAACCCTGGAATACCCAGGCCATTCACCACCCTGTCTGGTGGCCTCCTTCCCTCTTACCTTTGCCAACATAATTCTCGTCTTTGCTACGTCGAGAGGTGTGGTGACTGCAGCTGCAAATCCACCTGAGAAAATTAAAATACCAAGCACAAGTGAGACATTGTTGTGTGAATATGAATGCCACACTGCCTATAATTCCCAGGGCTGTGGTCAACACTGCTCTGTTATTAATGCCTACAGCACGTTCCCTCACGTCAGAGCCCAGGTACGTCTGTCCAAGGTCTGTACACAGAGTGTTTTGTTACTGTGTATTGACTTTAGAAAACAGCTCTCTGCTGGTTAACTGTAAATCCAAACATCCCCAGGGACGTTACTGTCTTTTTGTTCTGGACTCTGTACATATATGAACATATGAAGGTTGTAAGGATAACAGATTTCACTTCCAACATCTACAGCAAGTTTGGAGGGAAGAAACTGCTTACTCATTTGCAGAGATGGGAAAATAAACCAGTCACACTGTGTTCTGCTTGGAGAATTAAAGTCTGACCATATAAATGCTAGAAAGAAACATGCTCTGTATCTGAAACACATATGCTTGGGCTACTCACTAGACACACACAGACTGGATCTGGGACTGTTTCAAGGAAAAAAGACAAGTCAGTGTTTGGGATGGAACTCATCTCCATCAGATTAAATCAGCTCCACTTTGGATAACAACAATGTGAAGATGCCCAAGAGTCTTAGAAAATTGTCAGAAGTCTACCGCCACAAGTGCCATCTTACCCTCAGGGGCATTTTTATTCTCTACTCACTCCCAAATTTCACCCTTGGAGCTCATTACTGTCACTTGCCACAGCCAGCTCAGCTGTGACTTTCCTCCTGAAAGCCAGAAATCTTCAGCTTATCCATCTGCATGTCTCACCCCCAAGCATGTGTGTGTCTGGCTCTGTATTTTAACCCTGTGACTACAGCCTGGCCTCTTGTGCTATCTAGGGACCAGCTTTGCTGCTTTTCCTTCCAGGATTTTATTCCCTTTGCCTTATTTCCCCATCTTAAAACCAACTCTAATCTTTCCCTCCTCTGTTCAAAATATTTCAAAATTCATGCTGAGGAAGAGCCAAAGTGAAGGAAACTTCTGAAACGCAGGAGCAGCAGTAAGAGAAGAATGAAAGGGGAAGAAAGGGGGGAGAAAAGAGAGCAAGAGACTTGTTCTGAAATCTTTCTTCTTCCTCCTAATTTTTTTTTCCTCTGGAGCTTGTATAAATCCTGTATCTGCTACAGCCGGGAACAAAGTGACTCCAAATACTGAAGCCTACACAGTACCCAGGGAATAAGCTAAAAATAATCTCTTTTCTGTTCCAAGTTTTGTGGAATGTAGAAAAATTGATCTCTCTTTTCTTGGGATGGGAGAGGGGGAAAAACATTTCTTCTAAAATCTGTAAAGTAATGGAAAAAACCCATTTTCTCTGCTGGTTTGTGTTTCTACCTGCATCTCTCTCTCTCTCTCAACCACCTTAACTTGAACATATTAAACCCCTGTTTTATGAGGGAGGAGGCTGGGCCAGCTGGCACCCTACTTGACTTCTTACAGTTAATTAAGGAATGTCCCATGACAGTTGAGGAGATGCAGTAAGGCACATGTGCAATCGCCTGGATCTCAAACAAGAATAGCAAGAAAGCTGAGTTAGTGAACAGCCTGGTTTTAGGAGCAGCTTCCACTCCCATAAGGTTGGCCCGTGTGGTTCACTCTGCCGGAAGCTTTCTAGCAGTGATACCTCACTAAAAAGCAGAAAAATGGGCTGTATTCAAGAAGTCAAAGCAGAAACTATGAGTAAGTTAAACTAAATTCCAGTCCATTCTTGGACCTTCTTTAAGGTCAGAAAATCCTTTTATTGTGAGCCAGTTTTTGCGTAAGTGACCAAAAGGCTTTGAGAGAATGGTCTGGATAGAAACTTTGATACTCATGTCAGCAATGTATTTTTAGAATGGTAAAAATAATCTCCATGGAAAATAGTGGCTTTACAAGTCTGGATGTAGAAGCCCTTCCTTTGCCCACAGACCAAGCTAAAATTAAACAGTGAACCACATGGCTGTCAGGCCTGTATCAAGCAAAAAAGTCTCAAAGCATCAACCCGCTCTGATGGCAACACTTTAGTCAGACTAACTTATGTCCCTTATCTGATCCCTGTAACTTTTTTTATGCATTTATTCCTGAGAGTTTCTTATTGGCAGCAGCTTCAGTCTTGGCTGATAGAATGATTAGAACAAACACAATTTATCCTGACATGATGTTCCCAAATTCTTATCTGAAAAGTTTAATCAAGCTGATTGGTTTTCATTATTTCTCCAGCTGACATCTGGATCTTCCCTACTCTTTCGTTATTAAAATTTCAGTGTTTCTTTTTCCATCACTGGGAAGTATTTGGTACAGATTTACCAATCAATTCAGAATGGCAACAGCAACAATAAAATGCTTCATAAGCAAAACAAGCAGCAGGATAGCAGCTAAATTAAAAGCAAGTTTGTATATGTTTGACAAAAACATGAGATTAAAGCTAGCACTTGTTGGGGACTGCTTTTTATTGAGGCAGAGAATCTGACAAAATGAATGTTCTCCAGCCTTAACTCTAAATGTCCAACATAATTTTAGAGTGACCTCTTAAAGCTCAGTACACACATATCCAGGAACAGGATAAAGGAACTTAAAACTTGACTGCTTCCAATCACCAGGTTGATACAACAGACACAAACTGTCTATTCATTGAAAATAGGAGGGCTGTGCAGTGCACTAATACACAACAGGGCCCAACTGATCTTTAAATCACTTATTTATTTAATAATCATTCAATTCCTGCTGTCACTGAACTCACTAAGAACTGCCACATGAGGCTGGATTCTGCTCCACTAATCAGCAACCAGGAAAAGCATCAGAGTATCAGGTGGACAAGAAAGGCCCAGACACATCCAGCCTCCCACTCCTAAATCATCCTGGTTTCTCTGCAGAGCTGATGGAGAAAAAGGCATCTTTGCAGGCAGTTTGTGTCCAGGCTCACTCACCAACTCGCTCTTGGGGAAGGCTCCTTTCTCCCTTGCCCTAGACACATCTGGGGATGACTTGGGCTCAGCAAGCAGGCATAAAGATGGAATTTCACATGGGAGAAGGCTCTTGGCTCTTTAGTACTTCTAGCAGAGTGACAAATTTCTCTACTGGGAAAATAAACCTTCATGCAGTAGTGGAAAATTCATCATCCATCTCCCAAGAAGTTACAATGGTCACTGTATATTCACACATCAGCTGAGCAGCCAAACTTTACCAAGTCAGGGTGTTAAACAGAAAATCCCCCTGCTACTCACACTTTCCCAGTGACCAGTCCTTGATGGAAGGGCTGGTGACAGACATCTGCAAAGAATGATTTACCTTTATTTGGTAATAAGAATAAAAAGATTTGAAGACTTCCATTCCCCTAGGTTGCTGCTGGCATTTTCTACCATTTTAGCTGTCATACACAACTAAAAGCATCAGAACAGAGTGAAATACTTCACCTGGGAACAATACATAACCCTAGGTCCTCACAGCCTGTAGAATTTGCTGCTACAGGAAAATGTTCCACAGGTACTTAGGCACAATCCTCAAATAAGTTCCTATGAAGGGAGGAAGACAAGTTCTCCTTCAGTTTTGGCATCTTGCTTTTCTGTACTATTTTAACTTCTCCTCACCTTTCTAAAGGGTCCAGGGAATCCTTTTGGCCATTACAGGGGTTCTCCCTGATTCTGAGTTCCTGTCATATGGCCAGACCCCTGCTCTCTCTTCTGCAACACCAGCCCTGTTCTGTAGGTCAAGCTCACTTCAAGAGACAGGAATTTGTTCCTTGTTGGAATTAGTCCATCTTAGGAAAAGACAAAAAATTCCAGTCAAACTGTACTATTGGCTTTCTTCATTATTATTTTCTGTACTGACAGCTGGAAGTTACTCAGGACTGATTCAGGATCAAATCCCAATTTCCGGGTTGAAAAACTGAGTGGCTCAGGTCCAATGCTAAACCTCACAGCATGCTCTTACAATGACTGATTTCCAAGTCCACAAATGGTCTTTTTCAGAACTCTTCAATCAATAAGTTCTTATTTGAACTTTTATTTTATTGATATCACGTTAAAATTTTTTAAGAGGAAGTTTATTCTGGTCCTTTATCAGTGTGGGAACAGCACCTGCCTATAGTAGAGCAAAGTGATCTGAGAACCTCTTTAGATTTCAGCAGAAATACCAAGACAAAGCACTGCACCCTCCAGAGATTTAACCAATTCAGGGTTAGGAGCATGTTCCAAGCAGACTCTGCAGGGAAATCTTGAGAACTACTCAAAAATTTATTCAGAGCTATAGAGTTAAAGAGGCTTTTAGACACAGTGTGTAATCTTGTCAGAGACTATTAGATCAAAACAAAAGTGATGGGAAATCCTCCCTGTTAATGTGCAAAAAGCTCTCATTAGTGCATTATGACTCACTGGACTCGCACCTCCATTCGTGGTGACTTTGTCACCACACAGCATTAATTATTAATGTTAAGCCACACTTTTTCTTATGGCAGTGACAAAGAAGGCAGCTTAACAGGGGCATTTAGGTTCTTTGACAAGCTGGGGATCACCTCGCTGCTCCAGGGTAGTATTTTTCTTTTCCAACAGCTAATACCCAATGGCAGGATTTCCTTGCCACTGTCCCACTTCCACGAAGAACACAGGAAACCCCCACAAAAGCTCTCCTGGGACAGTCTGCCTTGGTACACTGCAGGGCTGGGGTAGTCCAGCCAGGCAGTCTAAGTCCAGAGAAGACTTGAGCATGGGTTGAAACCAGAATCATGCCTGTATGGGGACATGCTTCCCTCCTGTGCCTCCACGCCCTGCCCAGATCTGGGGTGGTGTCCAAACAGTTCTGACACGAGGCAAGGTTTGGTTAAAATACAACCTTAGGCTTAGAATCTCATTTAGATCTACCCTTGGGTTCTTCCCCACTGGCTGCTCAGGTATCACCTTTTCCCACTCCCTGACTGCTCCAAACATCACTGTTAAGACACCAAAAATGATGCTAAAGCTGGAAACGGCCTTGAGGGATTAAATTATTAACAGATGAGTCAGAGAGGATTCCCAATTTCTAATATTTATGTTCATGCCTATTACATTTCCATAAAAAGCCCATGGATCACATACATCCATCTTACATATGAGGGCTCAATACAGCAGTGTTGGGCCTCTTGCAGCATTTTGGCTGAAACTGCTGCCGTTTCACAGGCACTGGGGATGGAATTCAATAGATTGTTGCTCTTGGTTCTGTCTTCACCAAATAGTTATAACCAACTCATACAGACACGCACATGTGTGTGCCATAAAGGGAAGCTAAACAGGACTTTTCTTTCAGTTTCTTTCAGCTTATTACCCTGCCCCTCAGGACCTCTAACATATTTTTAGAAAGTATTGAATTCAAACAAAGAACACAGGAGAAAAGCCTGTCTGTGTGATTTCACCATCCCACCACCACCATGGTGGCATTTGACAGCATATCTGTGTGCAGAGGTTGTTTTTTGGATAACATTCACCTTTTAAGGTTTATAACACAGTGATTTTAAATCACTTCTATGCACACATCCACCTTGTTTTATTCACAGGGTACTGGGGAGGTTTTTTGGGGTTTTTTGGGGATGGAAAGAAAGGGATAAAGAGTTTGGTTGGCTTTTTCTTCCCTCACCTGAAGCTACATGTAGGTAGTTAATAACTTTTAACTCTGGAATCCATTGTTCAGAATGCAGGGAATTATTTTTCCACTTCCTCCCCTCAGCAAGAAGGCTAAATATTTTCAGTGAAATAGAATGGATGCAGTACCAGAATAGGTCAATAACAGAGCCAGCTTGTTACGTATCTCAGGGGGAGGCAACAGAGACAGAGGGGAAGGTTCTGATCCAGAAAGAGCTCAACCTTCTCAGCTTTGAAGCAGGTTGTCAAAGGACACATGAGAAAGGAAGATTACAATACTGCTGGTGAAAAGGAAAGAATAGGAAGACAAAGCACAGAGAAGGAAAACCAGGCTGGAGGAAGGATAACCCAGAGAATATTTATCCTCACCAATTACAACATGATCTACAAAATAAGACTCCAGCTCTTCAAAGTTTTGTGCTTAGGGAATAGAGCCTAGGAAGGCAACCAGGCTGAAGTGTCTCATCTACCACCACATGGACCTGGAAGTCTCTGTGCTGCTCCAGGACCTGGTGTCTCCTCCAACACCAAGGGCTGATGTCCCCAGCAAGTGCCAAAGGACAGTGAGCACATGTCTAT
Source organism: Falcunculus frontatus (assembly GCA_013398115.1). NCBI lineage: Eukaryota > Metazoa > Chordata > Aves > Passeriformes > Falcunculus > Falcunculus frontatus. The sequence goes on along the minus strand of VZRV01001879.1, from coordinate 546,813 downwards.
GTGCCCACTTCCACAGCTGTGCCTCTGGAAGCTCCTTCTGCAAGATTTCTGCTAGAAAAGGACCAGAAACTGCTGAGCATACATTAAATAGTAGCAAGTCCAAGCACAACTGGTCAGAAATAGGACATACAGAGAAGGAATTGGAGGCACTGGGCTAAATTTCCAACTGAGGCACCAAATTGGACCTCAGGAAATTACTCTGCAAGGCCTTGGGTAAATCAGATAACCTTTCCAGCTCTCTGAGCATGCCTGAACACAGTTTTTGTATCAATCTAACTGTAAAGAAATCAACACAGGTAAAATAATGATCCCTATCACACCTGCAGACATACAGATTGCATTTTAAAGCATTTCTTAGTCTGTTAGCTTGATTTGTTTCAAAACAAAAATGAATGCTCTGTTTCATTCACTCTTATTTTGTTTGCACTGATTTATGAAGTCAGTGTAAAATCCAACAACAGGATCTTAAGCAGAATAAAACTCCCTTCCCATCAACATAAACAGAAAAAATACAGCTGGACAAGACCACAAGAGGTCACCTAAAATATTCCCTCAGCCCCAAAATGGAATCAGTTCTACCTAAAGCATTCCCTCACTGCTCACACACCCAATCTACTTAACTCTGTGCAGCTACAGCCACACTGCCTCCCCTTAGCTCTGCAGTTTCAGTGCCCTTCAAAATGAAGCCTCAGTCTCTGCTGGAATTCTGCTGCTATTAATACTTCATTTCCCCTAACAGAACTTATTTTTAAAAAATTACATACAATGTAATGGCTCTGATTTTGTAAGTTATCAAAGAAAAAGCTTTGCTTTTGATAATCTCTATTTCAAGAAATGCTATAATTTCTCTTTAAACAGGATTTATTTTTTCCACATATTCTGTTACTGGTTTGGAATCTCAATATGTATTTTAGCTCTGTGGGGAAAAAGCTCTGGCTATCCATCCCTTTACTATTAATCTGCTTTTTCTGTTAAGACAGTTGAATCTCTCCTCCCTCAAACTTGTCAGCTATACTGATGAGTCATTAATTGATTTTTTTTTCTCTCTTTTTGTTTTTTTGGAAACAAGTACAGTAGGCTAAAATCAAGCAAGAAGCCTACTGAAAAATTCAATTACCTTCTGGCTTGTTTGGTAATGAATAGTGTAGTATTGTATTCTGCCACTCTTTATTCTTGTAGAGTCTGGAGATTGCCCAGATGTTTCATCCTCTGGGTTTTTTTGCTGCTGAAGGTCTTGCCTCCAGGCTGAGCAGTGCTGGCCCTCTGCTCTCCTGCCTCCAGTTAATCTATGTGGCTGTCAGAGCTGTCACAGGAATGGTGAATCACGGCCTCTGCAATCACTTCAGCCCCTGGGGAAGTGCTCAGAGCGAACAGCTGCAACAACCCCCACTCAAGCTAAGTTTCTCCTGGATGAGGATTTTACAAATCAACTTTGAAATAATCACAAAGCCTGACTGACAGGCCCACAGTTTTTAAATAACAGAAATTTGTCAAAAACAAATTGGTTGTCTTTCAAACAGACACCCTAGTTGAGTCTTTTTTTTTCTTCTTCTCTTTCCTTTGCTGACTTTCCTATTTCCAAACAACTGGATCCGTTTTCTTCTAAACAAACTTGAATTACAAAGGAATGTTGTTCTGCTATACTTAATAGATTTGCACATTTTTCCCTTTCTTCTTTAGTCCTTCCCAGTATAACATATAATCCTTTGCACCTGCAAAAGCTCCACAGACTGCTGACTGCCAAGAATCCACCACGTGACCCTGCTTCCATGACCAGAGATCCTGTGTTTAAAGAGAAAGGAAAATAAAAAGTTATTAAATGTTTGAATCCATCTGATCCCCATGCGAGTTAACTCTGAGGATGGGAACTTAAGAGAAAAGCTATTTTTGTGGCATTTTTGAGTGATGTAATAAGTGATTTTTCCCAAGGAACTTGTGTACTTGAACAAGCAGATGGAGTGAGAAAGATGTCTGGAACTGAGGAGGGCTTGAAGCAAATTGCTTTCAGGGAATTCATATGTATGTATTTAAGCCATGCAACTTTGCAAATATTTTGTGAATTTATTTTCTTTTTGGCAGATAAAACAGCACAAAGCAAAACACTGAGCGGGAGGGCAGCATGCAAGAACCAGTATCAGCTCAGTCCAGATGTACCCAAGGCTCCTATTTAAAATGAGCAGCTCCCACTACCACCAGATGCAAGTCCTGTTTGCTCCCCTACATTTCTTAAACCAACCCTTCCCCTCACACTCCCCAAAAAACCCCATCGTTAAGAAATTACTCTTATCACTCCCATTATATCCCAAAGCAGGCGTGTCTCTGTTTTTCACTTGGCGTCATTAAGGACCACACACCCTCCTCTCCATAGCTCTCACATACCCTGCTCCCATCCATTAACTCACAGCAGCATTTAAACACACACATTTAAAGTCCCAGCAAGAACAGTGCCTTCCAAAAACACCTCTCAAGTCACGTCACACAATTTGATGAGCCCGGTCAGCATCAGCAGCAAAGGCCAGTCTGCTGGGAGGGGTTTACCATGGCAGCTACAGTCACTGTGTTCTCTCCTCCTTCAACCTGCTCCATCACCCCTGTCCCATCTCCTGAAACACTTCACATTGGGAGGTCTCTGGAGGAGATGTTTCTGGTTTATGATGTGAGGATCAGTACTGAGCAAAAAGGGATGGGATCCACGGCCCTTCTGAGGCCCACTGCAGAGAAATCTGCAATTTTATTTTATAGCTGTAGCATTCTCCTTTTTAAAGTCATATTACTTCTGTACTATAAAATTTTCTTAAAAGCAACTGGATAGCAGTGCTAGGCTGAGAGATATTGCTCTTGGGCTCCTGGTCTGCAGTATGGCCACTTTCCACTGGAGCAGGAGAACTCTTCTCTCATTTGCTGACTCTTCATTTAACATGCTGTCCTTGTGACTAGCTTCTTCCAACTTGGCTGGTGGTTATGAATGTTTTAAAAATCAAACTGTTCAAGCAACAATGGCCAGCCACAATGTTGTTTGGTACCCTGCCACAGCTAAATAGCTGCAGCTCTGCTGTATGAAAGCACTAAAGGGGTTCCAGCCTCTTTAATGCTAGCCATTCTTTTCCTGGTGTTTTTGGTATGGGCTGCTATTCTGCCATCACCCACAGCAGAAACTGATTTTCATCTCATAAATAAATAAATAGAGATTCATAATTCTTCAAAACCATAATATGCTTTTCTGGAATAACTTACAGTCTTTGGACACACAGTTCTCTTGCAACTCAGTCCTGATGGAAGAAGGACACACGCTCCCTTAGACAAACTACTTTCCAGAGAATCTGGGTGTTGTCAAAGCATAAATCCCACCTTCAGCACCCATTTGCAAAACACTTTAGGTGCTTAAGAAACCTTGAATTGAAAGTCAGGGTTTAGAAACTGAGCTGCTGGAGTCACAGCTTACTTTTGATAAAAACAGAATTACTGTAATTTTTTATTAAACATTCTCCAAACATCTGTACATCTACAGCTAAACCCAAGAACTCAGAACAGTCACTGCTGCCATGTAAAAATGCACTGTGGAAGAGCTGCTGAAGGACTAAGAGGAAAACCAGCCCATTAATACAGTTGTTCATGGCTTTGCCAGAAGCCCAGCATATTCTCAGTCATGATGGGTTTTTATGTTAATGTCATTGTCTGAAGAAGAAGGAGAAGGTCATTCTGATTTCTTGGCATGTAGCTCTAAAATCTAGTTTCTGATAAAGCCTGGCTTCCCAGTGCAGCTCTGCACAAAGAGCCTCCACCAAGCAAGGCAAACGGTGATGAATTCCCATCCATTATGCCTGCAAATTGACAACAGGTATTTGCAACAGTCATGCAATATGGAAAATGGTTTAGAAGGGTGGGGCCAGGAACAGTTCAATTAAATTAGGGAAAAGGAGAATTGAGGCTGGAGAACAGGAAGCAAATTCCCCAGCAGTGAGATCTACTGAAGCATGGAGCCAGCCTCCCCAGGGAGGAGAGGAAAGCCCTCTTCTTTGAGTCATTTAAAAGTAGATTGGAGAAGGCACTCAAGACTGTACTGTGGGGAATAATCCTGCGCTGGCAAGGGCAGGATGAGATGACTTCATGTGTTTCTTTCCATCTCCAATTTCGGTGATTCACCCAGAGCTCCAAACCTGAACATGCAGAAGAGCAAGAGGGAAGCACGGCACGAGGACATGATCCTGGAGGAAGCCAAGAGGAACAAGTGTCACAGGGCCAAGAGGACCAGCAGGACTCTGGTCCAAATTCTTTCTAACCACACGATGTTGTGGGCCAGGATGATGTGCCGGGGGTCACACATGTTTTCCCTCATAGCCTGTGGACCAACTAATTGACAGGGCTTTGTGGTAAGTCAGGCTTGTATGTTCTTCAAAAACACTCCCCCTTTGAGTGGGTTTTAATACCATTAAGACAGGGCAAAGCACAGAAGCTGTTAGAGGTTTTTAGATTACTATAAAACCAGGGCCTTGTTCCTGGTAAGAAACATAGCATCCATATACATATCTCCCCAAAACACTGACTTTGAACAAAATTGCTGGTTATTGCAGTGATACAGTGCTTAGAGCACACTCTGCCATCCTAGATACTGCACAGAAGCAGAAGAGCCTTCCACTTGGGGGGATAATGGCAAGAGCTCAGGTCAGGCAGAGCTCAGAGCCCAAGGGGCATGGCTCAGGGGCTCCAAAAAAGGGCAGAAGCACCCATGTAATGCCTGCAGAAGCCCCAGCGACACTGCTCTCTCTCCACATGCTCCTGCAACATGAAACACAACCCGGGAATTACGAGCAACACGACTGCAGCAGTTGGCTGAGCCTGGGTTCCCCACCACCATCACCAGAAAGGCTTCTACCTGCTCACACTGTGCTCCTGCTGCAGAAGGCTGCAGGGGATAACTCGACTTTTCCAGGGCAATACCCATTCCCACTAGCATTCACAGCCTAGGAAAGCGAAATGACAAGAGCACATTACATGAAAGCGGCCGCCATGCCAAGCCTGTGTCATGTGTATTCTATTAAGCTGAAGGCTGAATAGAAGACTTTGTTTTCCACTTCAAAGGACCCCATCCCAATCTCTCTCTCTCTTCCCTTATGAATAACAAATTGGAAATAAATCTTCCAGCTGAAGCGCATGGAAACTCATACAGTTGGGGCCCTCTGCAGCTTCCCAGCTCAATCACATGCTAATTTTTTTTGTAAACACTTTTCTGTGATATATATGTAAATCTCACTGTGCATTGCTGCACCATGTAAAGCAATACAGCGGGTGTGGCCTCAGGGGATGGGACACAGCAGGAAGCCTGACTGCATATTTCCAATTATTCACAGGGATAATGTTCACAGAGAGGGGTCAAGTTTTATTTGTGGGCAGAGCCCTACTTTTCTTCCTAGTGATCCCATTTCATACTGCTCCACAGGCCAGTGTCCCCTAATTCTCACCACAAACGTTATTTAGCTCTTTTGATACTGAGAAAACAAGGACACCCTATTTTTCTGGGCAGAGGGAGCACTGGAAAAGTCACTCTCAGGATATACCAAAGGCCGTTCAATCTAAAAACAAAAAAGGAAAATATTACTTTTTTCCTTTTGTCCATGTTTGTGGGCACCAAATACACTCCCCTGCTTTTAAATACTGGGGGAAAGTATTTGGTGCCCACAAACATGGACTCCTCAGTGCTGAGGACACCTGGCCTCCAGATGGCCAATAACCTTTGACCAGTGCACACAACTCTTACCTGTACGTGCCTGTCACCTTTGCCAAGCATTTGTAGTAAAAGTTTGTGGCAAAAAATCAGCTGTCAGCTTTGTGTTCTCAACGCAGCCAGGTCATGGTCTATATTCAGGACATCTAAGCTTTGAAAATCCAGGAAAATGCAATACTCACACTTCTCTCTCAAACCTGATGACCAGCCCAACACCACCAGTGCTGCAGGAAGCATTGCAGAGAATGAGACTTCTCTGCCTTGGCCTGGCTATTCTTCAAGCCAGCAGAACTCATGGCATACACTACACTTGAGGCCTGCAGCTGAATAAATATTACAATTCACTCCAGTGATAAGCATCTATAGTATCTCTATGTACCCCTCTGTTCACAACAGTGTTCGACTTCATGATAATGGGGGAGAAAAAATCAGTACAAATTAATCACATAGATCTGTGTGCACGTGCAGTCCTGCAGACTGAGGAAAGAAAAGCAATTTTCATGTTTGCCTTTCCTACTAGGGATTTTACTCACAACATGGCATTCTGCATGGCTGACCCTTACAGATGCATGGCACATTAGCTACAGGAGAAGCAAAAACTTCACAAGTTGATTGCAGTTTCCATACATAAAGTCAACATGGAGCAAAGAGCCAAACGTCCTCCTCAGTGGATTTTTATGTGCATATGTGCAGCATATGGGCCAGTACATGTGTATATTATCTTGCAGGAAACATGCAAGCCCAAACATGGGAAAAATTCAATGATCTAAGTTCACTGTTGACATAAATGCTGAGACTCCATTTGCACTAATGGAGTTGTGCTCACTTACGCCAGTACTGAATTCAGTCCTAGAATTAAACCCACACAAATCCTAGATAAATTGAAAGAGAACAAAAGTTGGCCTATATGCAAGAGCATATTTTTCACGTTAAAAGCATTTCATTCCCTTTTTCTGCCCATATAATACTGCACTGATGTCTGTGACCCATTTGGATGTAAATCAAAATGGATGTGCTAAAAGCCTGGTTAAAGGAAATGTTCTTCGAAACAGTGTTCCCATGGCAAGGCAGAACAGCTACACCCAGTTTCCATGGCACAAAGGGACATATAGGAGGGAAAATGCACTTCCGAAAAATCATTTCAAAGCCAGCAGGGTTTTCCTTGAGCATCTGCACTGCTACTGCCTAATAGATCTGTGCTTCGTAGGTGTGTGTGAAAAACTTGCATGGAAGAATTACATAAATCTGCTAAGATTCTTCAGCAAATAACAAATGTCCAAATCAAATCTTCAATATTCAAACATCCCCAGATGTCGTTGGCAAGCTCAGCAACTTCTAGAGAACCTCTTGTGGCCTGGGCATGACCAAGAGCATCACAATCTGGCTCTGTATCTATGGACTGTGTGAGCCTGTTTTCCTCTGGTCGGTTTAAATGCTGCATTGATGATCCAAGGCCATCTGACTTTTCCCAAACGTGCCTGCAGTGCTGTGAGCAAGGATTGCATTTGTTTCTCTCCCTTTGGTGCAGATGGTGTGCAGCATTCCTTGGGCTGTGCCCCAGGACGGCGTGAATGACACTTATTGTGGCAGCAACAAAGCCAGGGCTGTTTGCTCAACAGCTGTTGGGTGCATTGTTCCTTTGTGAGAAAAAATGCAGCCGCTCTGCTCATGGCATGGACACATTACATCCCGCCCCCAAACGCCCTGTGCAAAGCTGTTTTCCTGATTCAGCACCTAAGCAAATGGCATACAGTATTATTTAACCATTAGAACTTAATCCCAAAATCAGCCCAACCGTTACTCAAAGAGGGAGCGAGGCATGGTAGAACACTTACTACACTGCCTGCAAGGAAATGGCTTTAAAGCTGGGCCTGGGTTTCATTTACTCTTGACTTATATGCAGCTGAGCACAGAAGAAAGAAATACTAGACTACTTCTCCAGGAAAAAAGGAAAACGGTCACCTACCTGTAGAGCAGGGAAAGAGCCATTTAAGGCTTCGTTTGGCTACATGCCTCTATTTTCTACCTGCCCTGTTAAGCAGCAACAGATCTGACTGTAAATTTTAGGAGGGAAATAGCATGTGGTTTATTGATTCAATGGTGGGGTTATAAGCATGTATTACTGCTGAGAACCCCAGCTGCCTGGGCAGAAGTATTCTGTAAACTTTTCCTTCTTATTAACTTTAAAAATCAGGTGCAATGAGCTTCAACCAAGGTTAGAGTCTTCACTGTCCACAGAAAGCCATCAAGCAGTCTTTGCATAGCAAGCTTCATTATCTCAAAACCTGTCTTCACGGATGACCAAGAGCAAGGCTGAGCTGACCTTAAAATCAGTTCACACCCTATACCCCCTATCCTAGCCCCCAGAAGTTGAGCTCTCTGGAGGGGGGAACCAAGAGAACCAAGCAAATGAGCACATGTGCCATCGTCCTCTAGATCTGTAGTTCAGTTCACAAGCACATTCCCCTCAACACAAGTGCCTTGTACCTATGGTGACAACTGCACCTGAACTGAAAACAAAGGACCTAAATCCAATCCCAAAATTGCTCTCCATTGTGTGGGCGGAAACCAGCTTAGAACCAACCCATGGAACTCCTGTTCTGACCCAACCAATTTGCTCATTCTGCTCAGCCTCACGAGGGAACGGCTGGACTCTCCCCATTCTCTTTTTGTATGACACCTGTTAATTTATGAGACCTACAGGTTTGAGAAAATTATTTTATTGCTAAAACAAGTGACAAAAAAACTTGTGGGTTCACTAGATCTGCAGAAAGTCTAAGAGCTCTAAATTTTGCTCAGCACTTAGACAAAGAGGTAAATCCTAGCCCCACTGAGTGCCAGAAGAGTGAAACATCACCTTGAACATGGTCAGTTCAAGATTTTTATCTTTCTTTGAAGCTCCTGGGCCAGTGGAGCAGCAGAGTCTGTGCCAGCCCTCACAGAGAGGTTGGGTTTGTAGGGGCAGGAGCGGCTGACCCTGATGTTCCATAGTCTTGCAATGTCCAAGTGTCTCATCTTAAGAGTCAGACTTGTCTAATGAAAAAGACGAAAGGTTCCCAGGATAGTAGGTTTGTTTTCCTTAAAAAAATCCACCAATTAACAAACAAAAACCCCCTTGTTTTTCAAGTCAACTCATTTGAGACCTATGTCCTCCTGTCCCGCCGGCTCCTTCCCTTCTCGCTGCCTACCAAAGCCTTTTCTCCAGACATACAATACATTTGGTCTATAAAGAGACCATTCTCCCTGTACAGCTGCATTTGAGTAACTCTCAGAGGCTCTGAAGTGCAGCCAACATGCAGAAATATAAAACCCAAGAGGACTGAGTCTTGTTTCACCTGAGAAGGGTTTATCTTATACACAGCACTGTTCTCTGAGGGATCTGACCATTTCCACTGAGCCTTAAGAAACAGGCATTTTTGACATTTCTGGACTCAAACCTAACCAGAGGCTCTTGATTTTCTGCAGGGTTTTAAAATGCTATTTTATTGAAAAAAACCCCACCTGATGCCCTGTATTTCTGTAACACCCCCCAGCAGAAATGAAAGTTGTCTTTTTTCTCAGTTCTAAAAGAGAAGAATTACAGATTAAAACATGAAACTTAGGATAAATCACTTATGTGCTGCTGGTAGGAACTCGGATATGATGATTACAAGTGCTGAATAAAATGTGTGAACAGAAAAAAAAAGATAAGACAGAAGGGATGGGCTCCCCAGGGCCACAGTCATCTGAGCAGAGACTGCACAGCCCTGGCAGCAGGGTGAAAGCAGGCTCCATGTAACCCACAACAATTTCATGCCAAGTACACAGCCCACAATGTGAAATTCCCACAGTGAAGAACACACATATAGTATTTCCAAAGCAAGTTACTGAGGCACCCTGGAAATTCTAGGGCAGCATACAAGGGGACTGTATCTTACAACATTAATTCCAAAACCTGAACTAATATGGAAGGCTCTGTACTTGGCTGGTATTTCGGAAGCACACCACATCTATGCTCTGTTGCCTTTCTTCAGGGCCACCTGGCTTTGAGATGGGATCAGAAGCATTAACCCCACATAAAAGAATGTAAACCTGATCAAACTGTCACAGTAATATTCAACCATGGTGCTCTTCTGAGGGTTGGTGTAGCAGAAAGTGAATAAAATTTGTAACACCCCTTCTTTCCCTGAACTCTGAGAAGAATTCAAAAGTGTTTTACCTGTAAGGCTTGGACTAAAGAGACAGAAAAGAGCTATACTAACTCACCCTAGCTGGGAATTTCAAGGTCCTGAAATCTGATACACCATAGCACAGTTTTCTTCTCTCTTTTTGTTTATAGCAATAATCTGTGCCTCAAACAAAATATGGAAAAATGGAGACTTGAGAAGAGAAAGGACATTAAGCACACCTTATAGCAGTGGATGCTACCTAAATAAAAAGAAGAAAAATACTTTTTTTAAAATTAAAAGCACCATAATTTCTTTACTGTTGTTTCTTGAGTCATTGTGAACTAAGAAAGGAGTCTATTACCTGTTCCTAAATTGTGTATTCCCCTGGGTCACTACCAGTAAGACTTGTATTTGAAGCAGTATCTGTTCCTTGCTAATTACTGCAATTCTCCCTTTGCCGGCACCCACAGCCAACGTAACCTTATGGTTCAGTAACCTATACAATGCTCTGTCTTCTCTTAACATAGTTTAGTGCATGGCATGCAAGTTTGCTGTCACAGAGGACAGCTGGTGCACATTCACAGACAGGAGAAAACTGTGCATGTAAACTCTGTGACTAAAGCATAAGGAATAACCAGAGAAGCTTGGAGTAAAGCAGATAGAGAAAATGGGATATAGAAACACACAATTTGCTACCTATGACAAGCCTTTATTAGGCTTCTTTAAGCTTAACACCCTGCTGCTGGCTGCAGTCAGCACGCATCTGAAGGAAAAGGAAACTATCTTCTTCTTCCATGTGCCTCTCTAACTGTCCTTTCACAGTGGAAAGATTTTCCTCATTTTTATGGTGATTAGCTTGTTCAGGGAATCATAAGACTGAGTTTATCTTCCATCAGCTTATGTAACTTCGTACTAATGGTTTTAAAAATGACACAGCCACAGCACTTGTTCTGTTCTCCTCAGTGAGATGGCCCACACACATCATACACAACTGCTCCAGCAGTTACTTTTTCAAGTAATCCTATTAATACAGTGCAGAATAGTCCCTCAGGCATCATCTCAGTAACTCTTTTCTGTTCAGGCTTCGTGCCATTTTTCTCTTGTCCTTTGCATTTTTATTTCTTTGTGCTTACTGTCTGTTCACGCTCTCTTCGTGCACCCGTGAGGAGCCCTACACCCTCAACCGTGCTCCCAGTGATGCTACTGGCCACATCCATCCTCTTCTTGATGGGACCATAATGATTTTTGTCCTTTGTTGTACTGTCAAGGCAGTTTTTTAAGAGCTTCACTCAGATAAACAAAATGTATTCTGTTTTCACTGCCTGGCTTTGATATGACAAACCCTGAGCTCTCTCCCTGTGCTGAGCCAAAGTGACTGAGTATGCCAGACTGATTTTTGCAGTCTTCTACTCTTGACTCCACATCAGAAGAATATAATGCAACAGGTTTGTGGAACAAACTGACACAAGTTTTGTTTCTCTTCAGATCTGCACTGACCTCTTTAGATTAAACATGATGCCTCATCCTGAGTGACTCACTCCTGTAGTTAGCTAAATTCAAACTGTCTTCTTTAAAGCCTGTAACGTAAACAATACATTTTACTGTCACAGCTATGTGGACATTAGTTAAAACAACTTTACATTCTGAAAACAGCTACACGATGTTGCTGGTTTATGTGGTTTTGGCACCAACACCGCACTTTTTCCCTTTAAGCATTGCCACCTCTTGCTCCCAAACGCGGCTGCTGCACTAACCATTAGCAGGTTGGGCCAGTACCACTGCTGAAAAGTTTACAGAAAGCCATTCCTGGACACTGGCAGGGAAACAGATTCCTAATAAGGCAGCCCAAGCTCCCCTGTGCAGTGGGATGATACCCAGACCCCACAGCAGGCTGAGTTCATGAAGTACCTACAGAATCCTCCACGAACACAGCTCAGTTCTGCGAAAGCTCTTGATGATTTTCATGCTCCTCCTGCCTGTGGACACACCTTTATTTCAAACTCCCTGAAGCCTCTACATGCAAACATTCACACTGTGGGCTTGTCCCTCCCCAAACAGCCCCAGATATAGACACACAGCAAGAGGACAAACTGTTGTCCCAGTCCAACATACAAAGGCCCAGTTTGGGTCTCCATGACGAGCTTGCTCAGAAGTCCAGAACTCCTACCAAGAAGAAAGTTTCTCTCTCCAGCTCCTCTTTTATAAATATATTTTGCTACAATGCTTTTGCTACAATGATCTGCAATAATTCTATGCTTCCACCTATGACCTCCAAATACTTGAAAACCCCTTCATTTCATCTTTTGCAGTGAGTTCAAGGAAATACAGAGGGGTGGAGAAATTACATGTCTTCAAGGAGAACCCTCCACTCAAAAATCCAGATCCTGACCTTGACCACGGTAAACAGAGCAACCAGCTGCTGGTGGGAGAACGGCATATCATTCCAAACAACTGCACTATTAAAACATCATCCACTGACACCTTCTTTAAATTACCTTAAAATAAAGTACATGCAGCCAATCAAAATAGTTTTTCAGTGATGTTTACAAAACCCAGGCTGAAACAGTTTTCTCATTCGCAATTTCCTTTTACCGTGAAGAGCAAAACACCAAAAAAAAGAAAAAAAAAAAAAGGAAAAACAAAGAAATCTCACAACACAAGGTGGTTCCCACTCTTTTTCAGCAGTAAAAAAAGTTAGAGCCAAAGATAAGATTTTTGGCATGCTGGGAGTAAAATCTAGCCTGCATACCACAGATCAGTGGTTAGATATTCCCTGTTATTTTTCAGATATTCAGGCAAATCATCTTCACATGCACAGGTAGGTTGGCACATAATTACTGATTCTTGAACACACCCATAATCGCAATAATCGAGTTAGGTAAGTTACCATGGAAAGCCTTTGCAAAGTGTGTAACTTGTATTTCTATCACTAAAGAGGACTTACCTTTAAGGACTCCCAGAGGGGAAACTGTACCAGAGAGAAAGGAATCTGGAGAGGTGGGAAAAGAAAAAAAAAAAACCAACAACATAATGTTACAAAAGCAAATTGGGTTGGCATGTTCCTCAACTGGCTAAATTAAGAACAGTTATTGTTCCCTCAGTGAACTGCAGCTTATTACACTTACAAATCTTTACGGACACTTTATGTATGCTGCCATTAAATGACTGGTTTCACTAAAGCAGTTTTACTTTGTTTATCACATTCCCTGCTGAGAGGTTAATGTATTGTTACCAGGGTGGCCTAGAAGAGCAATAAGCAGCGTGATCTAGTGCAGGGACATTCTTGGTTTGACAGTCAGCCAAGAAAGCCATAAGGATGGTTCAAGAAACATGTTCCCAAGGCCAGGAACACAGCTTGGCAAAAAAACATCTTCAGCAGTGCAGACCCTCATAGATGCTGAGCTGTTGTGCTGCAACCAGGCCTCTGCAGTTGGGCATCAGCTGCAAAAACACTCCTGGACATCTCCCAGGATCTCACATGAACAGGCTCCCTTGAGAATTAAAAGCAGGTTGTGAGGAGCTACCACAAGCCAACTAAAACACAAGGGAGAAGCTTGGTGGTTCTGTTCTTAGTGCCTGTAACACCGGGTTCTTCTGTCCAGCAACAGCCTGTATCTCTGCCTAGGCTCATTCCTGCTGCCACCTGTCTCAGGAGTGCCTGTGCAATTCCATGTCCTTCACAGATTCTGCCCTGATAAAAACCTCAACTCATCAGTCAGTTTTCATTGTGAACATACTGAAACACTTTGCAACAAGAGACATCACTTTCCAAGGTTATGCCTTCTATTATATTTCTTCCTCCACAAAGCTCTCCACTACATTCTTCCTTGTCCTTCACCACTCTGAGAAGCCCTGTCTAATGCCTACCTCTGGTATCAACCCTGCCTTTGCTATCTCCAGGCTGAATATCTGTCTCAAGATATCTCAGAGAAAAGGCTCTCCAGGAAATCACTGGCCTGTCCTAGGATCACCCTACAGCTGTATCTGCAGGTCTGCTTTGCCCCTTCCTAAAGCTTCTGCATTATCTCCACCACTCTGTAAGCCAGTCAACCCCAGGCCCAAATCTTCCTCCAACTACCTATTTTCTTCTACTTTTATCTTTTTTAATTTTCCCCCTTGTTTAGGCTGATCTGGCAGTTCATATATCAAATTATTTAGTCTCAGAAAGCACTTACGCATCTTTTACCATGAAAAGGAGTAGATACTCAAAATGGATCACGCTTATTTAATGCGGATATCTTTGCTCTGAGTGATGTCAGGTTAAAAATGTTCACTAGAGATATGGATGGCTTATTAAACCCCAATTCAAGCTACACAAAGGAATCTGAAATGGAACATTCATTCAACATCACAGGAGTCAAAGAGTATTGTCTGCTTCCCTGTGCTGCAAGTAATGATTAATAAATGAGTCTATTAAGTTAATCTGCCGGGCAAAACTAAACTTGACAGACACCTGCCACAGAAAATTTGTTATCTATTCAGGCAGGAAATGGCAGTGAGAAGAAATCAATGTCACTGCTGTACATTGAGCTGACAAACTGAAATCTCAGAGGAAGTTTGTCATCTTGGACAACGAGCAATTTCCCTGGTGGCATCTCAGAGCCCCACAATAAAGGTCAGACATGACTCTTATTTATCAGGGTCTTGAAACTCTAGTGTAGCAATTAAATTTCATTTTTAATACTGGGTGAAAAAGTCCAGATCTTTGACAGTAACCTGTGGTAATATATTTACGAGAAGATATATATACACCCAAATGCTACTGCAGCATTGCTGAACTGAAGGTATATGGAATGATTTCTTTGCACTGTAAAACGAAAAGCAACATAATCTTCTATTATCTCGGCAAAAAAATAGGAAAAAATAAGTAACAACAACCAATACATTTCCTTCAGATTTGTTAAAAAAGAGAAAAGGAAACGTTCTGTATCCAGCTGTACACCAAACAAAACAAGCTTTCAAATACAGCCTCCAAGTTTTGCTTTTTTATGCTCGTGAATGAGTGGTAAAATTATGCAGCTGTTAATAAGGCAACAAGGGAAGCTTTTGACATAATCCCCTTTATATCTCCTAGCTAGAAGCATTTCAATCGAAGGGGAAACTTGTTCACAAGTGCTGTTTGACTTTCATTGTTAGTGGTGTTTGCCTTCCGTGTCCTGCTGAGGGGGAGCCAGGGCTGGATGGGGATTATGGGTTTCCCTTTTCCCCACGTGTCCCATGGGATGCAGCAATGCACAGCATCAGAAATGCCTGGGAAGATTTTGGATGAGTGTCAGTGGGACCTGCACAGCCACTGGGCTGCCTCCTCTCTAGGAGGGCTGCAGGATAAGGGTCTAAACATTCATAAGTCACACTTTACTAGAGTTTAAAAACTTGCAAACCCCAAACCAAATAGGAAGCACCACCATCACCAAGCAGAGCAGCAGCACCTTTGCTGCACTAAGAAGATCCTAAGGAGATGTCCTACATTTCTTACAGTCGCCCATTGGATCTTGCCTGACATCCTGACTTAAAAACAAAACCCCCACAAGCAATTTCATGGGTATTGGAATGAAAGGCAGTCTGTCTTCCTGCAGATTTGGTTTTTGTCATCAGATTCTCTGAAGCCAAATCATTTCCAAGCCACGTTCGGCAATCTTCCCATGACAGGGACCTCCATCACATTTCTTCTCGAGATCTATTCCACAGCCCTTGCTGGAAGTTCAACTCCTATTGCAAGCCTTCCCTCAAACCCCTTAATCACCTTTATTCTCCCCTCACACACATCTTTTAGAGAAAGTTATAGGAACTCCTATTTATCTTTGCAGACTCTGCCCTTCCGCCACATTTCCGTGGTCAAGATGTGGAAGGGCTTTGCAGGCTGCTGTGTGTTCATGTGTGCAAACACCCTGCTTGCATAAGCCCTGTCTCCCTAAGAGACCAGACTAAACACCCCACACCCAAAAGTAGCATTAATATATGCAAAAAGAAATAGCTCTGCAAGGGTAGCTCATCCAACCATGAAAATGCCTTTAGATGGCTTATTGCCCTTTATTCTTCCACCACGGCAGACGTGACAAAATCTTGCAGTCTGGGGACACTTCTTAATTTGAACACTTACAGCATTTCATTCCTTTTCGTATTTTGCTTCTTAAAAGAAAAGCTCTTCAGCAATGAACAGAATCATACCCTGTTAGGCAGAGATATTTCTGCCTGAAATAGGCTAAGGCAACAATAAAAATGTGGTCCACACATGTGGGTAATTTGCTGCCAGCAAATATGAAACCCTGGCAAGCTCCACCAACCTCTCATTCAACATTAATATAAAATAGACAGAGAGTACCAGTTCTCATGTCTAGCCTAATGTTATATAACTGTGCTGTTTGTTCATCAGAGTCAACCCTTAAACACACACAAAAGGAAAATTTAAAGCCCCCAGACAGCTGCAAATAATTATTCTAAAATGTTTTATAGGTTAGTGAAATTATCATTTACTCTGGTCCCTGTAGTCCTTAGCACCTGATGCCTAACTTAAGGTAATGAACTTTGCAGATGCTTATTTCTACACATCTACTTAATTCTCCTGATACAAAGTATTTTAAATAATTATGTTTAATAAGTTGCTTTTAGAAATAGTTGCACTTCCTGGCCAGAGCAGCAGATACGCACATCTCGCTTCTACAGAAAAATACCGACCTGTAAGTACTGAAGGTTGATGACAGAGCAAAAGTCCTCCCACCAAATACTGTTTAATTAAATAAAAGAATTTTAAGGAGGAACTTAGTAATGCTCTTTGTAACTACAACACAACATTTTAAAGTACCTCAAAATTCACCCATGTGATATCTGATGCTAAATTGCAAGCTGACATTGTCCCGAGGAAAACAGCAGCCAGAGCAAGGGCAGCATGCTGAAGGAGTGGCAAAGAATGGGGGAAAGAACCAAAAGAAAAATACCGAAACCTCATCAGCCCCTTCAGAACTGGGATTCCCTTCCAAATATAAGAATTCTTTCACACAAAGAGAAACCAGATGTCTGTGGCTGGAATTTGCATGTGGCTTTATTCTCTTCTAGGATACAATAAAACTACTCTTCTTCTCATCCTCCAAGCTAGAAATTAAACAGTGGCATGTCATGCAGAGTCCAGCTGTGCTTTCTACCTCCAACCTTTATTAGCAATATATTTAAAAAGAAGAAGAAAAGAGAGAGAAGGAAAGGGAGAAACTAAAAAAGCCTAAGAAATGAAAAACTGTGGTATGTGTTCTCAAAACAATATAAAACCTACAGATGTTCTTCCTA
This sequence comes from Falcunculus frontatus, assembly GCA_013398115.1. Taxonomy (NCBI): domain Eukaryota; kingdom Metazoa; phylum Chordata; class Aves; order Passeriformes; genus Falcunculus; species Falcunculus frontatus. Next base: position 529,665 of record VZRV01001879.1, on the reverse strand, counting down.
ATCTGTGGCACATGTTTGTTTATTCAGGTTTTCCCTGTCCCCAGTTCAGCAGGCTTTGCTCTCCAGAAGACTTATCTGTTTTTACAAACGTTAGAGTAAATACTGGAGGAGAGATTGGCATAAACAGCCAGAGGAGGAACAGGCTCACCTTGTAAGAGCTTTCTCAATGTTCCTCAAAATGCCCCTTCATCCCAGAAATTGCTCTCACCCACACCTCCACTGTTCCTTACATTAACAGCAATGGGAGAAAAGCAAACACGAAGAGAATTTTGAGAGTATGAATGCCACAAGGCCCAGCAGCAAGAACATCTGCTCACTTCAGGAAGAACCTATTTCATCCTCAAAGGGCAGCTCTCCAACTCGCACCCAACCTGTCACCTGCACTCACCTTGACAAGGACAGAGGTGCCATCACTGTCCAAGTCTGTATTTACAAGAAGTATTGAGCTGCTGTGCCAAACTGTGCCTTCTCCATTGTAATTGCAAAGAAAAGTCTAATAACCCACTTCTGACTAACAAAATTATATTGTTTTCTAAGGATACATAAACAGCAAATTTCAGGAGAACAATCTTCCCTTTACCTAAGTCCCTTTTACAGTCCCTTTTTTCCTAGCTTCTTTGTAAAGGATAGAGGGTTTTTTTTAATAGGTTCAAGTTAAAGCAGAATAAAACAACCCCGTCAGCCCACTGGAATTAAACATTTCTGTTCATAATCACAGCAAATTTGGTTCGGTGTCTTGCCCTCCTAAAATTCTTCACACACTTGCCCAATACATCTGGATTATGATAAACTAATGTTCCAGCTATAAATATACTGTCCCCAGGATGGGCTTTGAAAAGACAGCATGAAATGAGGCAAGCCTGGCCCCTGCTCACGTCAGAGGTCACAGCAATAGCCACCATCAAGAAGATCTGGAGGTTTCACAGCTTTTCTACTGACTGGAGGTGAAGGTGTTTAAGACCCATCATCAATGGGATACCCCGGAGCTGACAAACAATAGACTTATTTTCTTGCAAAGCTTCAATTAATATTGTCTCCCAGACCCTCCTTGAAAGACTCTTGCAGACTCCACATGGAACCAAATTACAAGAAGGTAATTTGTAATCTGAACGTGAATGAAAGACTGTCAGAGCCATCAGCCGTGTTGCTGCAGCTCTGCAAGATGGAAGGTTGGGAGAGTGGTGAAAGAACGGACAAGTTTGGATGTTAAACAAATGATGGAGGGCTTTGTTAATAAACACTGATGCAAAAACAAACAAAGCTTTTCAGGCAAGTCTAACAACGATGGCACAGCAATGTCCACGGAAGATCTCTTGGCTTCACTCCTTAAGGAGAACAGTGGAAGACCAAGTTCACACACAGCACCTTCCTGTAAGACTGCACAAAGCCAGAGAGGTGGAACCCCATGGGAAGCTCAGCCATCACAGGGGAAACTATCAAGTTGCATTTGCAACAAACAACTTTTCACAGCCCTCCAGTGTTGAACACGCGGCTGTGCAGCACTGCCAGAGGCAAAGGAATGGCATTTAGGGTGGTAGAAACATCAATCTCAACAATGCCAAGAGTATAATTAAAACAGAGGTTTCAGATCATGCACCAGCAGCCACCTGAAGTAATCAGCAATTCCCTCATTTTCAAGCAAGTAACATTAACTCTGTGTGAGCTGGGAGAAAACTGCAAGCTACAAATGGGAAGAAATACAAAATTCCTGAATTATAGTCATTATTCTGGTTCAGGCATCCGCTAACTCTCAAATAAATATTTGCACCTTGCTTCCTCTGTTTCCCCAGCTCTAACCCCAAAGTATTTCCACTTGTCACCTGGCATATGTGAATGGTTCGAACTAAATTCCTTTCTGAGACAAAATATAATGTGCCCCACAGGGTTGCTTAATTTGGTTACAAGCCATTCTCACAGATGTCCTTTGGACCTGTGTGGCAGAACTTCACATCCACATTTCCTCTTAATAGCACCACACACTCATTAGAAAAGCTGCTTATATGGCGCATTATGTAGTAAAGATAAGTAAAAGGAAAATTCAGTTTTCCCTCTATGAGAAAAAGGGTCTGTGATTAAAAAAGTAAGGAGAAATAAAGGCAAAAATATTTTTCTGCAGGGGCAATATTGACCAGGGGAGGGGAAAGATATAGTTAGAGATCCAGCACAACTGTGTGTTCCCAAAACATGGGGAAAAGAGAGGCACTGAGACAGATGCACAAACTCAATGCAGGCTGGGTTGATTTAAGAATCCTGATGATCACAGAGCCCTAACTTTGCACACGCGTGAGACAGACCATCATTGAGCTATTGAAGGCTCCTTCCTCAAAGAAACAACATTAAAACCCTCAAATTCCACCCCCAACCCCTTCTTGAACCAGCCCCTTCTTACTCTGCCGGGAGAACAGAATAACTATTAGAGATTGTATAATGTCAGCCACAAAAGTTGATTTTCTTGGATTTCAAACATGAGCTGGAGTGACCGGCCCCTAATTACACAAATAATATCCATGTTCTCCCATTTTCCAACAAATAAGCATTAAAGGAGATGTCCATTTTGCTATTTGTTTTCAACAACATATTAAAAAAAAAAAGGCCTCAGCAAGTAAATGAATGTGCTGACACCAATCTGTACATGCTGTTTTCAGGGCACAGATAAAAATCTTGTAGGATAAAAGATGAGTTTAGCAGCTCCAGAAGAATGAAGGTATTGTTTAACAGGAAGCAGATGTATGTCAGATGGCAAACTCATTAAAGTGTCCCATCGTTAAAGGAAACGGGATAACAACGAGCCATCTGAAAAAACCTGAACTGATCAGGAAATACACAAGCCGCGGCTAATCTCCTATTTATTGGTAGGTAATGCCTTTAAGTCATGCACATGCATTGAGTTTAGGACCATGAAGGACTAATCTTTGTTCTCATGAAAAAAACAGGAGCAGAACCCAAGAGCATGGAGAGCAGCATTTCTGGAAAAAGTCTTCTGAGGAAAAACTCCTAACATTTGGAGGAGTTATTACATCAGCCCATGGGTACGCACACACACTGTCTGGGCAGCACATCAGTTCACTGACTTTGAGAGCATTTTAATGCACATTTTACATGGGACATTTTAAATGTAAGTATAATTACAAAAATGCCTTATGAAAGGTGCCTATCAAGAAATAGCCTCTAAATACAAACTTGGAAATGCTAATCAAAGAAAAAAACATTCACAAGTGGACACTGGACCGACAGATTTGCAGTATCAGAGTTGAACAATTCCTCAAGTGGTATTTTGCAGGTGATATAAGAACCTAAGCACAAGGAATTAAACAAGCAGCATAGATTCACAAAATCATAGAATCATTTAGATTGGAAAAGACCTCTATGATCATTGAGTCCAACTGTTAACACAGCACTGCCAAGCACATCACTAAACCACATCTCCAAGTGCCACATTTACATGGCTTTTAAATCCCTCCAGGGATGGTAACTCAACCACTTCCCTGGGTAGCCTCTTCCAATGCCCGACAACTCTTTCAGTGAAGAAATTTTTCCTAATGTCCAATCTGAACCTCCTCTGGTGCAGCTCGAGGCCTGTTATTCTCACCCTGGCACTTGTTACCTGGGAGAAGAGACTGATCCCAACCTGGCTACTCCTTTCAGGGCATTGTAGAGAGCGGTAATGTCCCACCTGAGCCTCCTTTTCCCCAGGCTGAGCCCCTCCAGCTCCCTCAGCCACTCCTTGTGTTCCAGACCTTTCCAAGCTCCATTCCCTTCTCTGGACACACTTCAGCCCCTCAATGCCTTTCTTGTAGTGAGGGGCCCAAAACTGAACCCAGAATTCGAATCAAAGACAGCATGTTTGATTCACAAGGCAGGTGGATCTGTGGAGAGTAGTGAGAGTATTGCTTCATCCAGCAAATATTCAGTCTAAAAAACTGGAAAACAGTGCAGCTGTAATTGCACTGACATCAGCAAAGGCACTCATGTCCTCAGAGTAACAGCCACAAAAAAAAAACCCCAAAAAAACAGACTGGGAAAAAACATGTGTTTCTCCCATCCTGGATATATCTCAACCTATACTAGTTTTGCTACAAATGTCTTGTTACTACATTATGATTACAAATATAACATAGCAGCTCTCGCCATAAAAATTAAATACATCTCTTGCCAGGAGTTTTCTGAGTATCACTAAAAAAATTTCCTAAAGGAAATCCATCTCTGCCTTTGCATATTGGCCAGATCCAAAGGCCATTGAAATCTCTGGGAATTTTGCACATGTGGCTTCAACGGCTTCTGGATCAGGACTGATGCTCTAGATGGAGAAAGAAGAGGGTGGATGCAAAGGTTCTACAGTACAACACAAAGATCAACTAATCTGGACTCTACCATGTCCTTCCCAGGATGCACATGGTGAGAGCAGGTTCTAGGATGTGCTTTTTAAAAACTTGTTAAAAATGAACTGCTGCAAATTCCTTGCTTTTATAGAACATGCACAACAGCCTTACTTATATCTGAGCCCAAACCATTAACATTTAAGTGCAATTTTAAGTCCCAATACAGTTAATGTAAGCTAACCAAATTCTTTTGAATGTTTTACCAAATACGGACTTTGGTATTTTGCTGCATCGCTACCCGTGGTTATTTGGTAAGGGTATTCCTGCTCATTTGCCCCTGTGGAGGAAAAAAAAGAAAAACCCGAACCATACCAAAAAGAACAAGTAAGCTAACATTGCTTTAAACAAAACACTTCATGGATACTATTGAGAAAACTACTCCATCAATGCTAGTGCAAAACTAACATTAATGGAACAACTGCTATAAACCAAGTTGAAACTTCTTTCCCTGAAGTGTAAGGCCTGTGCAGCACTGTTTATATATCTTACATCATTATCTCCATCATGTGGCAGAGAGAAAGAATGCAGACTAATGTCAAATTTAGGAAATACTGTTCATGTAAAGGTTTTTTAATTCACATTCAGAATTTAGTATTTCACAAAATGGGGCTTTGCTAAGTTTCCTTCTGTGGGTGCCATTTTCAGCTGTTTTAATAAACAGTTTTATTGCTTTTGCCCAACCACAGGACATGGTCTTGTAGAAGTGAAATTACCTACTACCTTATGACAAAGATTTCCCTTAGCTTTTACGTATTAAAACTTTACTGAACAGCAGCTACAATTCCACAAACTTTAATCTGATTCTACATTACAAAAGACCTAATCTAAAACTCATTACAGTGAACTGAAAAATCCCAGCAAGCATTTGGTTGAGCCCAAAGGAGCAGTTAGACAATGCACGTACAGATACAGGAAGGATGGTTCCTTTATTATTCTTTTTTTACCCTCTATAATTCTTTTCTGACAGTTTAACCAATTCTGCAGACTCTGTAACTATTTAAACAGGAAGCCCCCTGGACCCAGCAGACCTCCCTGCCGATGCAGCTGGAGAGTTACTCTGCTCCTAATGGAGCATTTCTTCCACCCCCACCCCAAGGTAGCAGCTGTAGGATGTCGGGTTGGACACTGCTGGGCCACCTGGGACTCGCTGCCCTCCCAGGTGTGGACGTGCAGACTCGTCCATGGCAATCAAGCCCCTGGGAAAGCCGTCTCACGGCTGCATCCCCCAACTTCCTGCCTGTCAGCAAGCTGGGAAAAAACTTTAGCGAGGCTGGCTGCACACACAAATCCAACGTGCACAGAGCAGGGAGGGTTTGCTCTCAGGAACCTCTTGCAGGCTTCCTCAAAGGAGCCTAAATCCTGCTTGTACAATGGCACCACCGGTGTAAGAGCCGTGGAAATAAAAGCCGTGGCTCTCAATAATTTGTTTTAATCCAGTTATGGAGAAGATGCTTTCATCATAAGCCTTTGAGCTCCATTGCATGTCTTTATACAGGCAACTCATTTCTGTCTGCCTTGAGAATCCCTCATAACCACAATGTTTAACCATAAAGCTAAACCCGAACAATTTCTCACACTTGGTTACCCAGCTCGGACGTGAGGAAAGTGTGCCAGGCTACATGAGCATGGGAATAAGATCAAGGGGAACAAGGGTGCTTTGGTGGGCAAGAGAACTAAACAACTGGAACATCCATGCACACACAAACCCTTATTTTCTTCATTTGCTCATCCTGAGGTTCTGTTCACACAGCCCAGGAATAGCTTTGGGCTATCGGCAGGGCCTGAGGGAACTGAACTGCAGAGCATGACAGCAGCTCATGCTTGTTCGGTAAAATCCTGCTTAGAGCTGTGATCAGCAAAGTAGACGCTACCAAGTTTCCACTTTACCAGTATAAATCATCCCCTCCATGTTTGGCAAAGCATTTAAGCCCATGCTTAGCTGTGCTAGAGCTAATTTTCTTCACAGCAGCCAGTATGGGGCTGTGTTTTGGATTTGTGCTGGAAACGGTGTTGATAGCTCAGGGATATTTTAGTTATTGCTGGGCAGGGCTCACACAGAGACAAGGCTTTTCCTGCTCCCAACCCCACCCCACCAGTGAGTGGGCTGGGGGTGCACAAGGAGTTAGGGGACACCTAGCAGGGACAGCTGACCCCAACCAACCCAAGGGATATCCCAGACCATGTGGTGTCATGCTGGGGGAGAAGAAGGAAGGGGGGACATTCGGAGAGATGGCATTTGTCTTCCAAGTCCCCATTACATTTGATGGAGCCTTGCTGTCCTGGGGATGGTTGAACACCTGCCTGTCCACGAAGTAATTAATTCCTTGTGTTGCTTTGCTTGGCTTTTGCTTTACCTGTTCAACTGTCTGTATCTCAACTCACAAGTTTTCTCAATTTCTCTCTTCCAGACCATTCCCCGATCCCACTGGTGGCTGTGTGGGGGTGAGCTGCCAGCTGGGGTTAAACCATGACAACAGCTTTCACTATTGCTGAACAAGAACAAGATTATGCCTTAAAGATGTTAAAGACCAAACACACCTTCTCAAAACTCTATGCTCTTCTTCACACTCCCAACTTCCCATTAATCTAAAAGCTCTTCCAGAGCTGGAGCTGGGCCAAAGTGTTTTGTAGAACTGATGCCTGAACAAAGTGCTCTGCTAATTTGGGGCTGCAACCAACATGGCGACTGAAGAGAAAAGCCAGCTAACACAGTCTAATCTTTCCTGTGTGTTACTTTAGATATACAGTGAGGAGCTCAAAGTGATCTCAAACACCCGAGAGAGGACAAGGCAAGGGAACAACGCGACTGGAGCTCCACCAAGAAGCTTCAGCATCACAGCCAAGCAGTGACTGCCAGGGCCCCACGATGGGATCACATCCCACCATTCCCAGCACTCTCCTCTCTCACGCAGCAGGTCTGAGCACAGCATCTGCTGCACTGATGGTCCCTTTAAGAAACCTCCTTCTGTGGAAAACATTGACACCAAAAGGAGAAAGCCAAGCTGCACGCCCACTGCAGCATGGCCTCCAGAGGGAACGGGATGGGAAATGCCATGGGATGGGAAATGCCGCTCTCACAGCTTAAATTCATTTAAAGGCCATTCTGCATCCAGAAGGTTTGACAGATGATTTCTTTTCCTCACTGGTTTTGCAGCCATGTCAAATGCCCATAACAGCAGATTTGCCAGTTCCCTGCTGTCACAAGGTATATTCACAAAACTCACAGTGCAGTGGCTCAAGCTGTGTGGGTAGGTACAGGATTTTGGCTGCAATACACAGACAAAATCAATGGGATTTACATATATATGATTTGAACCATAGTCTTCCCAATTGTTTTCCAGCTGGGAAGCAGTCAGCAGTGAAGTAATTTTCATGCTAACAGGCATTACTTGAGAGGAAAGAAAATTGAATGCAAAAATGTGGCAGAGAAATAGCCAGACATTCCCTAGCCATGAGGCATCTCTTGAAATTTTACCTTTTCACTGGACAGTGGGGTAGAAACTGCTTGGGAAACCTGCCCTTAGGTAGGTCTCTAGAACTGTTTCTATTCCTGCTGCCTTATGGATGGATTGGATGCCTTATTCTGGGTGCTACTCACCGTCCCCATAATGCATGGATAATGCTCCTCTCACCCTGAGCCTGGCTGGGATATATCTGCCTAAATTAGTTCAACAAAACTATGAAGCAGCATCTGAAATAAAAAAAATATTGATCCCGATCAAAGACATGGTGTCCCAGAGGTTGCAGTGCAACTTGGACTCAAGGAACTGGGCACCAGGCAGGGCAGCAGAGAAAAATGACCAAGAAAATTAAGAACCAAAGAGAAAAGGAAGGAAAGCAATGCTATTGCCTAACACATCTGCTTTGATGATGTCAAAGCAAGTACCTTTTACAGTATAATTTTGTAACTTTTAGGGCTGAAAAGGAGCAGGCTGGTGTTAGCAGCATATAATATAACCAGGTGACTTAAACCAGGTTTTTTTCTAATGAGATTAGCAAGCTATACATTACAATTCCCATAACGTTTCAACCTCAAGGCATTTTAATTACATTTTTCATTTATCTTCCCTGGGATTTTCTGACTCATGCCAGAATCCTTTCTTCAGTTAAAAAGCAATTTTTATCTCAGGGCAAGTGCTAATAGACCACTTCAGACAAAACAACCAAAATCTGTGGAACTCATACAAGAGCAAAAATCAGCTGTGGCTTTCAACCAAAGGATAATTCCATTAACACCTTTCTTTAAATAGTATCACCATGTGCTGGTAGTGGGCTTTGGGATCATGAAAAGAATTAAGAAACCTGCAAAACTGTGCTGATTCTGTGTTCTCATGCAGTTTTAAAAACTCAGCTGACCTGATACCAGTGAATGACCTGACTTTGTCTAGAAGTCATAAAATCATAGAATGGTTAGGGTTGGAAGTGATCTTAAAGATCATCACATTCCAATCCTGCCACGGGCATGGAATTTTCATTACCATCGTCACAGGCCTAGGACTAATCTGGGGTGGAAAGGAGATTCCCAAATTCATTCTGAAATGCGGATGGACATGGTGAAAACAGCCTGTTATGCTGGAAATTTCCAGTAGACAGAAAAGACCCTGACATGATGGCTTGTGCCCACAGACCAGCTGGAGAGTGCCCAGCTGGGAAGCACAGCTGAACACCAGGGATATCCTACCCTGAGGAAGAGCCTTTACAAGATGTGCTGATTAAAAAAACAACAAAAAAGGAAAAAAACTCGTACTTTTGCTTTGCAACACAGAGCAACTCAGTAAGATAAATTCCAAAAGCCTTTTCTGTGGTGGAATAATTAAATAGGATCACAATAAAATTCCACCTGTCAGCTCCAAAAGCACCCCACAAGTAGAATTTACACAAGCTGAACCAGAGCTGGTTCAGGGCATGTCATAACAGCCATTTCTGCACCGAGCACTGTTAAAATTGGCCTCAAGATGAATTGAGTGCCTGGAAAGGGCAACCATATTTCAAGCAAACCAGGACACGCTCAGGGTGGTTGGACTGCCCCTTCAGCTGCATTCCTGAGCATTTAATTTTTGCCACTTGGTTTGCATGAAAAATATTTCCAGTACACTTCCAAAAACCTCTGCAATACAGAAAAAATACCTTGTGGTAAAACTTAAAAGAAGAAACGTGTTAGTTTATATTGAAAGGATTTTGCAGAGCATTTTTCCAACTCACACCCCTAAGTGAAGAGTCAGCATCACAAGTATTTTTTGCTCACATGAGTTGTTTGCAATCTGTCAGTTCTCACAGCTACAATATGGCATTGCCAATTGAATCACATCACAAGGGCTTTTTTTTGAATGGCACCCTGTTTTGTTTGTCTTTGTGATGCTTTGCAGCAGAAGTCACTTCTGGTGTAGGAAATGACACGACTAAAATGTAAATCAAAAGGGCATTGTAACTGATTTTACCCTTGCTCCTTTTTTTTCTCAAGGGGCTTTAACTCAAGAAATCTCACTGTGTGCAGAACTTTTCAATCAAGCCAGTGATGCTCAGCACCCTCACTCCTTTTTCAAGTCACCTCAACTTCAAGCAAACAAGTATATGGTGGAAATAATGAGGCACGGCCCTTTCCTGGAGCTGTGCATTAGAGAAGCCAGTCTGACACGAGTGAATAGAAATCCTCTTGGGCTTTTTCAGAAATAAGTGCACCAATAATGTAAGATTAATGTGTAATAATGAGACAATTTTCTTCCATGTCCCATAGACTACATGCACTGTATGCCCTTTGAAGCCAGCCAATTACACTGTCAGCAACAAATACATCTCAGCTGTAGCAACTAGAACAGTTGTTAGTGGCAATTTTGCAGGGAAGGCTGCAGTGAAGCCCACATCCCCTTTGCACATGCAGCTAAAATAAGTCTTCAGATGCTCTGGTGCACAGTCAGACACTTTGGTAACACATTTTTGAAAGGGTATTTTTGAAATTAAATATTTTTGTAAACTATTTGCTTTTAAAATGTTACTGTTCTCACATTTATCTGGAATTTTTTTTAAATTGCTCTCTCAGAACCTTCAGAAAATACATCTCTCAGGCATCTTTAAACCTCTATCATTTAAAAAAAAGAGAGAGAGAGAGAATCAGATATCTTGGATTTCCTCTTATTCCAGGTAACTTATTCCATATGCAGTCTAGCCAACTAGTTAAAACTTCCTCCCCTTTCTATTTCCTGTTGCTACCAACATCCAGCTCACAAAATCCACCATTTGGAGAGATAATGAGAAATCCAAATGGCCAGCTGGGCTGCTCAACTGGCGAGGCCAGAGGCTCTTCAGTGGATAAGACATGCAGCAGGGATTGATGGGGCAGCAAGAAGTGATCACACACTAAAGAAAGAGAACTTTGGAAAGGCAGCTATAATGTTGTTACAGGTCATTTTTGCACCAAACACTTCACAAACAACTGAAGATTTGCCCCAGGATCTGCAAATATGGGAAGGAAGGCAAATGTCATTGCTTGATTCACCTTAAAGAAATGCAGCACAGACGCTGCTAGCTAAGTGCCACTTTGGTGACAGTTTATTCTTGATAAATAAATCATTTATACACCTGACACAGCTCGTTTCTTTCTTTTGTGATAATTATAGTTTTAGAAGCCTCATTTAAGGGGTGCAAATTAATTTCCAAATTCCACCTACTGTCAAAGAGTGTGTTTTATTAGGTGATTAATTACCTGCAGGAGCACTTCAGGAGACACCTTGGGGGCAAACAAGGATTGCAGTGACAGCTCCTTTAAGATATGGCTCTGTTCCTAAGGCCTGATGAGCCCAGAGATAAAATAACTGCACACAGGTGTTATCATCTGCAGAACCTTAGGATGTTTTTGCCTCACAGAAGTGCATTTCCCTTTTGGAACATGCAAGTATTTGCCTGGATGCTACAGCCTTTGTCTTTGTGACAAGTCCCACAAACTGCCTGAGGTTGGATCCACTTCCACAGTGAGGCAGAAAGCAGGAACAGCTGTGGGAACTGCTCTTCCCTCAGCCTCAGTGTGTTCCTGAAACCTTCTGTACCCCCAAAATACACACCACTTGGCCTTCCCCAGCTCATATGCCTGGATGTCTCAAAATTCGGGGCTAAGAATACTTTTTGTAAGTTTTATTTAAGTCAGCTACATAAAGGTTGCAGGATTTACAGCAAATTTTACCACAGTTTTTGTGCTGTCATTTCTGACCTCTACACTGACCGGAGCTTCCAGCAGACCTACATTCATGTAGCTCCTCTTTGCAAGCAAGTTTGGTGTTCCAAGATGACTGAGAAGAAACCAAGGCAGCCCAGCACAGCTTATATACACACCTATGCACCAAGTTCAGGTACCTCTGCACTCACAGGGACTTTGACACTGAAGACAGTGAAAAAAACTCCCAGAGAAAAACAACACTTCCAATAATGTAAGTGGAGATACATGGAATTTAACAAATTCTAAAGGCTTTACCCACCTGTTTTACTTAAGTGTCTTATTCTACACAACACCTAAAGCACAGCTGTCAGAGGAATTGCTCTGCTCCCTTGCATTTCTTGTTCTCTTACAACTGCACCTGCCTTTCACAGGAATTACAGTCTGACAGAGAAAATAAGATCTGAAGGCCATTGACCAAGGGCAGGGCCTGTTCCCAGCTCGTCTGTCTAACCTGTATCAGCAGCCTCTCCGGATGGATGGACTGCACAGATCAGCTCAGGTGCTGCTTTGTTGGATAGTTCCCCAGAGCAATATAAGTCATTACTTCTTCACCTCCTCATCACAGGCGTAGGAACAGATTTTTCTTCTCCCACTCGTAGAAAATTTTCAAGTACTTTTCTTTATTTATCATTTTACCTTCCCGTGGTACCTTTCCATTGCTCTTCCCCCCCACCCTTTCCTGCACAAGGACATTAAAGACTGCCAAAGGCAATTCTCACTGTGCTTTTCATCAGCAAGCTTAAGTCAGATTGTTAGAAAAGGCTGGTAAAGTCTAAACCAACATTAACCCTTCAAATTTGGGAGCAAAAGAAAACATAGATTCAGAACAGTCTGAGATATTCTCTTGTCTGACAGCAACAAATTTCTTCTGATCTCAGGGTAGTGGGATGTAAATCTCCCTTCTAAAGCGTGGAAGAGGGAAGATCAGAGATGAACATGTCTGAGGTGGGAAAAGAGAACAGAAAAGCAGAGTTCGAAAATCTGAGAACTTATTTCACTCTAACAAAATAATAATGAAGGACACAAAGTCTTTTCAGAAGCATTTTGCAAAGCTGAGGATACGTGGCAAAGGGAAGGATTGCTCTAGACTCTGAAAAGACCACCTGTAGCCATGATGGATCTACAGCAGTTGTAGTTTTCAAGATGTGGAGGCATAAGCCCTTGACATAACTCTCAGCTAAACACGATCAGAAAGCTACTTGCTGCACTTTCTTTCTCTCTCTCAAAAAGCCAAAACCCCCAACAACCATCAACAACAGAAGCTGAACAAAAAAGCAGAAAAACCAACAACATGACACAAACTTCCCAGAAAAACAATCAGATCCCAGTAAAGATCAAGCAGGAGATCATTGCTCCAAACCTGCCTTTAATTAAGCACAGTCTTCCACCACTCAATAGTTGTTACAAGGTTAGAGAGAAAAGTATCATCTAAAATGTCACCTAACACAAAGTAATTAACCAACTCTGACAACACTGTACTACAAACTTACTTCAATTTTAACCCATAGTGTGTGCTGGAAACTTCCAGTCAAACAGGCTCATTTGCCCACATACGCTTGTTATTAAAACCACATGCGGGCACTGAATCATTTCATGGTTCGTTTAGAGACAAACACGCAGAAAATTGTGGGAAACAAGTACAGCCCTAAGAGTCTGTGCAAGCCTCTGTAGTCTGAGGCACGCTGGGGTGCAGGAGCTTGAGCTACAGGACTTTGTTCCTCTGGGGCTCAAAAGTGAACAGGAGAGAAGTCCCCACACGTGGACACTGAATTTCAGAGAAGATCATTAGCAGAGTCAGCCAGTGTGACAGTTTCACCCCCAGCGCCCTGCAAAATGCCACGTGTGTGCTCAACTGTTAGTCCACAACAAAAACCCTTAAGTGAGGCAGCAGGATGGTCTTTCATTTCTGAAACTGCTCTGGCAATGAGGAGAATTCCCCAACTGCATAGGAAGTTCAGAGCATAACCTCAGGCAAAGCACTCAATCTCTCTGGATCTGACATCTGGGAAAAATGGTAGCCCTTCATCTTGTCCATTGGACTAAAAGTTCATCAGCTCAAAGACGACCTTTTGCCGAGAGGACGCTCAGTAAAACAGTACGGCTTCGCTTTGGATCAGCTTTCTGTGGATTATTCATATTACAGCAGTGGCTGAAGGACCCAAACATAATGTGCCAGCTCAGATGTGCAATGAGAACACACGTGAAGTCCACCTGAGAACACAACCCCTTTCCATTCAAAATTACTGCTGCATTCAGAAGCATAAAATCCCTGAAGGAAAAAACCTTCTGGATAAGCATTTTCTTTAAGAATACATCTCACCTGTAAATCTTATTCACCAGCTACACAGGGAACATTCATATGATGTCTGCAAATTTCCAGTTTGGTTTTGAAGCCTAAAACAGCACGTACATGATCCAGATTTCTTGTTGAGCCCTCTATCAGGATGGTAAAAGGTCAGACCCTGACGCTGTAACACAAACATCTTTAATAGCTGCAGGATCTCAGCTTTCCTCTTACAAGGGTGTATGTACACGCATACCGGAGATTTTCCATGGAACCCAAATGCTCCAAGACAAAATTAAACCATTAAATTATGACGTCTTCCAGGAAGTTCTAGGGGAGACCTCGCAAAGTCAACTCTGATCAAACAGCTCTCTACTGGAGAGCTTCACAAAGAGGTCATTTGTGAAGAAAGACAAGGAAGATGATAACTGATTAATCTAAAGATCTATAAACCTCCTGGCCTGATATGGGGCACACAGTTCTCCCAAGAACCCTGCAGCTTTACAAAGACAGGAACAAGACTCAAAAGCACTAACAAAAACCTCAGCCCTCAGCCCAGTGTTTCCACTCGTGTTTCCACCTTGCTCCTGTTGATGCAATGCTATAAAGCAGGACTTCTAGCTGGTATTAATGAGGCAGTGAAACATCCCCTTTCAGAAAAGGGAGCTGTAGTTTCACACAGCTGCATATGTAAAAGTCTCTCTCATTCTAAATAGCTGACTCCTGGAGAGGGAAAACAAAGAAAGCCCAGCCAGCTTCCTATAACTAGAACTTCTGATACTTCCAATGGATGGTTGGAAAGGTGGAGGAGAGCAGGGAGGGAAGGTCACAAGATTAACAAGCATGTCACAAACACAGAGCAATACTGCAGTCATGTCAGAACTATGGGAAGAGATGGATTTAGTACCAAAAATCTAAAGCATAGACTAGATTTGTTTTTTTAACCAATCTTTTGGGGTAATAGGAGCCTTTATTTGCTGCTCTTTACAGCTCTAGGAATAACTATTCATTTCCACCCCACTTGCAACACCAGTGAGCTGCAGACATAAGACAGTCCTTTTCTCCTTGTGTTTCTGAACAGAAACAAAGCTTTTTCCATGAGGAAAATCCATATCTTTGAAGGAAAGAACTTTATAGGGCAATCGAAATATTCATCAAAGCTCTACTTGTAACAGCAGGAACTTTGCACATGGAAGCAGGTGGGGTGAATAAGAATTTATGGGATGTCTGTAGACATATTAAATATCTGAAGTTCTTCAAAGCACAGATAACACTGAATGGAGTTTACAGACACAGTTGATTTAAAATATGCACAGTCTCAATCCATACACATATTAAAACACAGTAAGAAGGTACCATCTGCTCTTTATAGGCACTGGTAATCAAAGGTTTTCTGTTCATCTGAGCACAGGCATTAAAGGATATATTGGGGTAACGCTCAGGCTAAAAAGGAAGCAATGCTCAATGCTGCATTCTTTCATCCAAATATACACCTGTATCCTTGATCAAGGAGATCATTTCATTTCAATGTGGCATCTGGGCATTTGCACCATGTCCATATTCATGATACTTTAGTTCCTAAAACCTGAAAAATACTTTTGGTCAATAGGATTTTCTAATGCTGTAATTTCTTTATTGTCAAAGGACTTTTTAATAATTTCTTTGCTAAGCAACAAACTTCTTTTGTCTCCTGATTATTCCCATGGAAAAATACAAGAAGAAGAGAGACAAGCTACTAGTAACTTCCTGATAATTCAACATGCTGCATCAAGTAAGGAGACCAGGATATCTTCCATCTCCATGCCTGGAAGCAGCCTGATCCTGCAAACACCTCAGTCAAGCAGTTCACACTTAAGTTAACAGGAGCTTGGAGAGCAGAACAGCTCTTGATACACAGAAAAGCCAACAGTTCTGTTTCATTGTGATTTTTTTCTACAATGTATTAAAACACTTCAAAACCCTCTTCTACAAAAATCTCTTCCAACCCAGTGACATGGAATGTCAAGGTGTGATTGAACAGAAAAGCTTTAGGGTCACAAAATGCTATCCAATTTTACTGTCTCTGATCCAAAATGTAGCCTGGGTATCCATTTTCAAATAGAACTAAAACACATTGGGAGCTTTACGCTCTCTGAACTGTTATTAAGCTGCACTATAAATTTAATTACGGAAACACCTTTGACAGAATTAAATAGTAGTGCTTGCAGTCAGAAATAAGATCACCAGTGGTGGAAATGACATTGACAGATTTACATAAAACCCAACTGACTGTGCTAAAGCTTAAAAGCAGCAAAGCACCAGATATCTCTTAAAAAAAAGATTTCTAAGCCCATTCAAGTACCTGTGACAGTTACCTGGCATGGATACAATTACTTGTAAATAAACCAACAATGAAAAAACTCCACATCTGCAAGCACACAGCATTTGCAAATCTGATTCTCAGTGGGTAAAGGCCACAACCCAATGCACACACAACACCATGCAATTCTAGCATCTTGGTTTTAAACTCCCTGATCCTCTTTTATAGGCTTTTTTTTTTTTTTTTTGCTATTTCAGGCATTTCACTACAATAAACTACGGAATTCTGCTCATACAGACAAAATTCCATAACTAAATCTTCAATTAAAGTTTCATATTTAGTGGGGAAAGGGAAGTGGTGCCTCAGATGCGCATCATGGTTTGGTTACTCACAGACTATAACAACTCCTGAAAGGACATCTGCACTGATGAAGTCTGAGGACATTTTGTACCAACAAGTATTCCTCATTTTTCATACCTTAGTGGTTTCAGGAGTGCCCTGAACTAAACTTCAACTTGTTAATCTCCACAGGTATTTGGACTGCAGCCCATGTATTTTCAGTGGGTACCTGACACACGATGAATGGCAATATTTGGTTAGTACAGTAAAACCCAATGCCTTTGCCAATTAGTAACGCTATTACATGGTCCTGATCCAAATTTCACTGGCCTTGTTGGGTTTTGCCTTCCATCAGCTGCAACTACACAATGTCTGGACAGTAAACTTTTAGTTAATCACTTGGATAATAATACTTAATCAGTACTAAGGTTTCCACATGCTTATAATCTCGCTCCAAAAATTAATTATTTCACTGCTGTACCAGTAAGGAACGGAACATGAGCCATTCAATGGGATATTTACTGATACCTTGTCTCTGACTGTACAGAGCTCCATTTTTAGACTGCTTTGCTATTGAAGTGGTGCACAAATTGCCCTCTTTTTCCCCTCTCCTTAGCTTTTGATCTCACCATCTGATTTTAGGAAAATAAAACAGCGGCAAACACAGCACTCCTAAAACTTATGTGAACATCAAATAAACATCTCAAACACATCTGTAAACATCTTGGTTGAGCCAAGAGTCTCAATTTGGCAACCCTACTTTGCAGGAAAGACTGCAGAAGGAGTCAACAGCTGTTGGTGTTGCTGGCTGGGCAACCAGTGGGCTGGCAACCAGCACCTGGGGAAGTGCCTAGCATCTGTTACCATCTGCTCAACCAACAGCTCAGGGCTGGAGGAGGGAGTTTTGGGGCCACAAAAGCAGAGCTTGAGTCAGCACAACAGGGAAGCAGAGGTGCTGTGGGTACAGATCCATAGGAAACTGTGGCTGTGCTGTTTGCAGAACTACTTCAGTAAAGAAAAGGTACCATGGCTTTGGGAGCAGGATGCTTGTCCTGTACTGCACCACTTGCAGAGGTGATGAGGTGAATGCACAGGGAGGCTGTGTGCAGGCAGCTAAACAGAATTCCAGAATTTCCTACGGAACACAGAACCATCCAAAACACGGCGGGGGGGGAAACCACAGATAAAACAACAAAGAGAACAAAAAGCTGCTGCAGACCTGTGTAAATAAATGGTGAAGCTGTTTAAACCTCGAGGATTTCTGGTTTGTGGTGCTGGATTAAAGAGCAAAACAAGAGCTGAAGAGATTCTGCCTGCATTCTGCTCTCAAAGGAAACATAAAGCACAAAAGAAAGATTGGCAGCAGAAAGAAGATCCAGTGTTTGGGGATCAGTGTACAACTATTAAGGCTGAAGTGCTCTTTAGCAAGGTTCTCTAACACACAGCTTCTTTGGGGAAGCTCTGGAGACCATTTACAGAGTGCTTTCCTGAGCTCAGGGCACCACTGAGTCTTTCTTGGCCACAGAATGTTATCTCTGGCTCTTTAGGACGTTCAGAGTCCTTAGTCCTCCCAAGGAGATGGGGAAATCTGTGAGGCCAACAGGCCAAGAGACATCTGAGGAACAGCTGCTGAGAACTTCAGAAGTTCCAGGGACCTTAAAGTTGATTAAAAATAGAAATCATTTAATCAAGGTCACATTTCTCCTCAAAAAGAACGAATTCTCTTTAAATGCACAGTCTTTTGTTACAGTAAAAGTACTCCCTGTGTTGGCAATTCATGGGCCTTTGGAAAATAAATACTTTAAGTCATTCTAGGCCATCTTCTTTCAAGATCATCACTTCCAAGAGGACTGAGAGGTCAAACATGAACCTCAGCAAGAAGTCCCATGTTTCAGTGTCTGCCCCATAACCCATGAAGGATCTTCCAGCTAGCTTCTTAGGACAAAGTTCATATTGGATCCTTGAGTTGGCTTCTTCCTACCACTACTACTCAGCTCTGCTCCCTTTCTAAATTCAAAATAGGGGGGAAATCCAGAGAAAGGAAATTCTTTTCTTAGGAAAAGAAAGAGTAGTTCCCTTACATAGACAAGATCCATTTCCAACTCATATACTTGAGCTTTATTTGTTTCTGGAAGCTCTAAGCTCCTTCCTCACTGTTAGTGGGAGCTCTGTGTCTGGCGGGGTTTGGGAGAGCATGAAGGTAAAATAAAATCACAGGTGAGAGGGCACATTTTTTTCAGGGCTCTTAGTAATAAACAAGATTCCTGTGGCCTGAATTAGTTAATTCCTAAACAGCTGAGACTGTCAAGAAAACCACACTTTTGCATTCCCTTCTTTATGCTCCCTTCTGCTGAAGTATATTAACAAAAGAGGTTAATTTGTCAAACCACTGATATTCATATGCTGAGCTGAGATTCATCACACTTGGTGGTCTGGAAATCTTTTAAAGGACACAGAACTAAACCTGAGCTGGACAAAACAAGGAGAGGTACCTTGAGTCGCTCTGAGCACAAACAGACAGATTGAATTTTCCTAGCATTAGCCACAATAAACACATCCCAGGGCATGAGGGGTGACGGAACAGTGGAACAAGGAGGTATTCTTGGCTGATTTTGAAGGTTTTGTTTGTGCCCAATGGCTTAGGAAATTTGTTCATCCTTCCTTGAAGACTACATTTGTAATGCTGTACCACTGTGGGGTGAGTCAGAGGTTAACTTAATGCCCGGATAAATTCCAACTGCACAATTTATGTTCACCTGACCCGCGGATCTGTGCCACACATCGACTCAAATATTAGAGTAAAACAAAGAACTAAAGATCTTTTGCATCTTGCCTTTCACCCCTCTGAACAAGGCACAGTTGAACAGTGGGAACTTGGGCAGAATTCTCCCCCCATGGTTTGCCATCTGAAGGATTTAAATTTAACTATGTCTTCAAAATTTGTCTCAAATTCTTGTTTTCCCTCATTTATTTTCTTTCGCAGGCATCTGGACTACCGAGGCAAGGTGAGTTTGCCCTCAGTCATGGAGGCCATGGTGGTTCACCACCCTCTTAAGTCACACAACTACACTGCCTTCTTCAAACACCCTCCTAAAATTCTGAATCAAGCACCAATGATGATGAAATAGGCTCTCAAAAGTACAGGAATGAAAACAAGCACATCAGGGCTCTTTTGCTGGCTGGTGTTTGAAACCTCACCACAGCATCCAGTTCATGCCTCAGACATTTTTTTCCATGGTTGTTAGATGTATACACACTTCTGTTTTTTCAAAGCAGCTCATACTTCGCATATTCACATCAGTTTGAGAGATGTGCATCATAAAAGGTGAGAAGAAACAGTAACATCCAAGTTTACCCAGAGAACATTTATCCACCAGGCACATTCGCATTGTCTCTCAACAGAGTGTATGACCTGTATCATAACATCAGGGAAGGGGATGCTTCAGTGACCTGCACAGGCACTGTGAGCTTTATTCTTCTTCCAGTCAGTGACAGCTGAGGCCACAAGTGCCTGACCTGTCACAGAAGTTCCTGGGCTTAGTTTCTGATTGCATTCCTTCAGACACTACATGCTCTCAAAATAACAGTTAGTACCATTAAATATTCAGAATAAGCATCTCTCAATCACCTAAAATTCAAAATTAACAAATTAAACACACATCTAGACTTACAAGTAAAGTGAAAAAACAAAAAAGAGCATTGATGACAGAGCTGTGAATCCAAAATGGAATTTCTACTCATTCCTTTAGGATGGACTGTAAGCACTCAGAAAATGTGCGTATTTTTCAGAGCACTGAAACGGTAAATACATTGGGGAATATCACACTATACTGACATAACTCAAGGTGGTTTGGATGTGTACAGCTTTTTTACCTGCCCTGATACAGAAGTGAAAACCTCTGCCAAGCACGACAGGTATGGGATGAAGCTGTGCCAAAGCTGCCGAGAATTTTCATGGTGAGAATTTCTGAAACATCTTCTCTGCCCACTGCTTTGTTAGATGCTCTTCTGGTTATTGTTTCTGGACAATGAGCTGCAATTTTCAAAAGATTTGGCAAAAAAGGTAAGAGACCATCATGCAGCCACCCTGCAGAAGCCTCTGCCACATAGGGCTTGTGTTTTGACCCAGCTTATCAGCCCATAGCTCTGCTGAGAGGGAAGTCAGCAGGAGAACAGTGATGGGAGCATGATTTGGCCCTCAGAGATTCAAAGTTTATCTGTGTAAGACAATGTTTTGCAAGGCAGGATACAGAAATAAATAAGTGTGTTTTGGAGCAGAGTCTTGAAGGGAAAGATAGATGAGGAATAACTGGGAAGGATAATTTGTTTTCCCATATAATAAATAAAAGCTGCCTCTCCCTCAAAATATCAATCATTGGTGTAAGAAGACTCTAAGCCAGCTGCATCCATTTTAAAGGGTTAGTGTGAAAGTTTAGGATTTGTAGTACCTATTTCTACAATCATTTTTGTCAGGAGTGCTGGTAAGAACAAGGACTCACTGAAGGGAGGTTGAATGCTCGTCTTGTAACAGCCGCCAGCTGTGAGCCTGGGACACAGCAGGGCCCCTTTCCTACCTCCCGCCCTTCCTGAGGATTCCACAGCTGGTCCCAAGGAGAGACAAGATACTGGACAGAACACGGGGCTAATCCTATCAGGCAAAATCTAACCTGCCTGTTTGGGTTTTGTCTCCTGCCACCCACAGAAATAAAAGCTCCACGTGTGAGATATCAAGGGATTATAACCAGAGAAGGGACAGGGAGGCTTAGACAAGAAGCTTGTCTTTCAGCTAAGTTTCAGGCTTGTGATTTTTGGGGGGGCTGGAGGGTTGCAGTGAATTTTCACTGAGTTGTATATTAAGGGTTGTGTAGGACAACTTTCTACCTCAGTAGACCCCAAACCCCACACAACTCTTTGTGTGGAACTCGGGCAATTACAGAACTCTGGAGCAGAAAAACCTCATTGCACCACCCCTGGATGCTGAACTTTTCTAAGCCAAACACTGGGAGTCCAATTAGAGGAATGGAGTTACTCAGATGGAAAGCTGATGGCAAAACACCGAGAAGCCATAATTCCCCACATTCCTTTGCTACCAAGAAATCATACAACTCTTTTATAACCAGCTGGTAAGCCCAGGGGTAGTGCAGTTACCCAACTATTGAAAGGCAGTGACTCTTACTGAACTAGGTCAGCACCTGTGTGTATCTTTGAGGAGTAGCAAATAGAGCCTGACTGGTCATCTCCAGCTACTTGTCTGCTAGCTGGCACAGCACACTTCAAACCCCCAAAAAAGTTCAGAACTAACAAAACCACTGGTCTGTGCCAGATACAGCAGGGAAATAAGATCACTACATAGCACAGCGAAAATAAACCCTTGGTTCCCTTGTTTTAGCTGAAAGAGGAGAGGAAGACACCCAATGCCAACAGGTTGTAGAGGATCTGCACTACAGGAAATGGTCACAAATGGACTTCACAAAGCATCTGTTGATGTAGTCTGGGGTGCGCATCACACCAGAGAAGTCTTTGCTGCTTTTCTTAAAATATAAAGAATGAGTAGAGCTATCTTTGGTAGCTTTCTCTAGGACATCTCAAAACATTAACAGTTTTATTAGTCTGATCCAAAACTGTAATTAGAAGTCAGATCTACATGTAAAAGCAAAAGTCATGAATGCGTTTGATGTATTTTAAGTAAGAGACTGAACTGCAGTTGTTATTTACAGATCAAAGAAGCTCCAGCAGCGTCCTGAAACAATCTAAGTGAGAAATGCCAAAATCTGATTTCATCCACGTCCATGTGTTGCTTTGAACTCGTAATTCACAGAATTGGTCACTATATTGAACTAATTATCAAGCTTAACGCTTGCCAATTTTGACGGCTGTGCTCCCTTATAAAAAAGTCAGGTTTGAAGGGAAGTGGAATGATATATTAGAAGACGTGCAGCCTTTATTGAAATCTGGGGAGGAAAACAGTCAATATACCAAAAAAGCCCTTCTTGCCAAAGCCTAAACATAATTTACTTTTCTAATTAGTTATTGCAACACAGATTAGCAAAATAAATAGTTTGCATTAACCAATACATTAAAAAAATAAAGTGGTTAATTGCTCCTTCCTCACAGGAAAAGTTTCTTGTAATGGTTAAGTGAAAAAATATCTACACTATCTAAAAATCTAATGAAGCCACATATTGTATGTGGAAGTAAAACTAAAACAATAATTTCACAACACAGCCTAATACATTTAAATGAACTACTAACAGCAGTGAAAAGAAACACTGATAAAGTATTTCTGCAGGCAGGAATATAGAAGCAAAATCTGTTCAGATACCAGTAAAGACTTAAAACTACTTTTTTTGCCAGTTAGTTACTGTGGTGGGAAATGATCACAAACACTAGTTTGCCAAAGAAGTGATTTCAGGAATCACACAGCTTAGGCTATAATTAAAAAGCAATCTTTGGGAAATAGGTTATTACCAGTATTTAGTAGCTAATTTGTTAGTTAATGCCTTAACAAAGCTCTTCTCTGATTGCAGTGGAGGGGGAACAACTTCAAGAGGATTATTTGCTATTAACGCTTGTACTCAATTATTGAGAGTGCTGCTGTGCTGCAATTACAATGGCAGAAGAGTCACCAGGAAAGCTGGATGGATCCAGCCTGTGCTGCAGCCAGTAATTCCCACATGCAGGGGCTCTGAATTTTAAGGGTAACTTGCAGAATATCCTCACAAATTTGAGTGCTTGCTGATTAACAGAGAAGTGCAAGCTCAGTGTTCCTTAATACCAATCACACATTTTATTTTATGGGTATTTTTCCCCCCATATTCTTTAATTCCACTTGTGAAGGAGCAGTTGCATAACTGCTGGAGTCTCTAGATAACATTTTTCCCCAAGATAATATGATACTAAGTTGGTTTTCCTTCTGACAATACTTCAGAAAGTATCTTCTGTCAAATTCTATGAATACCACATTTAAGTCACATTACGGGAGATAAATGTAACAGTAACTTACAAATATATCCCAAGTACTGACAAGTTACAATTGACTCAAAGCTGCCACCACTTGTCACTATCTCCTATAATAGTTCCTGTCCTGCTGATCAGGACAAGGAATTCAACACCTCACTAACCCCAGATTTAACTTCCGTCTTGTGAAACACAACAAACAAACCTCTAGGTAACAGGACTGAGTTAAGAAATCCAAACTCACCAATATTTATGAACTGCTTTTCCTGCCAATAATACGTCTTCAGACTCTTATTCCTGCATTTCAATTGCAAAGACTTTCCTACAGCAAAATCTTGGAATAAAATACCTTTAACAACATAATTGAACCTGAGACATACTTTCTATGTAAAGGTTGGTTTGGGGAGCTGTTGCCCAGCTGACACAGAATCTCAGGAAGCCTTTAGCTGCAGAGCAAAGCAGAGAGGCCCATTAATCATATTTATCAAGATTGTCTACCTTGGCTTTCATGCAGTTAGGGGAAATGTGCTATTCTCCTTCAGCAACAAGGAGTGAGGCTAAAACAAACTGACCTAACTGCATGGGTCATTTCCAGAAATAGAAAAGATATCAGCAGCACAGCTGCACAGGCCAGGAGGCAATATGCTGGGAAGGTTGGAGAAAAAGGGGTAAGAAACATCCACCCAAAAATTGTAAGGTATGTAGCCAGTGGCAAAATTAATAATGGGCTAAATTTTGCTTTAACTGGCATTCAGTACATTAAAGTCAGCAAGACAAGATTCAGTTAAGTGCCTTATGGTCTTGTATTTCATGAGCCTCCTAAAATGTTTTATTGCAGTTCAGGATTTCATATCAGCAAAAGCAAGAAGGGAGCAGATAACCTCCCACTGAGGTATGAGCATATTATTTATTCTGATACTCATGAAACCTTCTTTATTTGCCCCTCTCTTTTACATTAAGAGACTGTACAATGCCAACTGGCTGTTCTCCCATGGGAAAGCAGGGGTAGTATCCTGGCTTATGATTCTCCCTCTTTTTGAGGCTTTGCTCTGTCTGAAAGAGCACTGAGATGCCTCAGTCTCCTCAGGACAGAAATCTATCCGTGTCACATATTGTGCATCACTAGCAGCCTTTAACTGGGAAAGATTTAAGCCTGGGATAGCGAGATCTGGCAGAGGGACCCAAGCATTGCAGAGTGATGCCAAAACATTCAGGCCAAACTCTACACCTGCTGGCTTTGAAAAGCAAGAACACAATTTTCACATATTCAACCAACATAAAAAGGAAATGTGCAGAGCTTACGCTTTATTTGCTTCTATAAAATTAAGAGAAAAAATAAAAGTGAGATAAGAGCCTGGTTTAATAACACTATTTCCATCTGCAGTACACACACCAGGCCTGCTTTGCCTAAGTTTCTATAAAAATTATGAAAATCATGTTACCACCCTGCTCCACCTCCCACATCCATTTCCAACGACATTGTCACTAAGAAGTGACATGAGATTTTCAGATTACAGTGTACACCACATTATCCCAAAGATTATCAATTTAATTGTATTTTTCTTAGAAACACATAAGCTAAAGAAATGCAGAATACTAACAGAAACAGATGCTGAAGTAAAATTTGAAATAGCTGATTACACAGCCCATGAAGTATTAGCAGAGATACTGCCAGGTGTTGGGATCAGACATCCTCCTTTCTCTTCTTCATGGCACATGGGCATTATTCCATGGGGCAAGAACACATGGGGAATGCTACAGACCTTATAAAATCTATTCATATCAAATTAAAACCTCGTCAAAGCTAAAAAATAAGAACCCATGAAATCATTCCCAAATTAAACCTCACTGCATTTCCTCACACAAATTAGTCCCCGGAAATTCAACAGGGCTAGTTCCCAGAATCAAACCAACAACATTTGGAATGCTGATTTTCCCCTGCAGGCGGGTTGAGAGGCGGGGCTGAAGCATCAATTCCAGGAGCGGCAGCTTCACCCCGAACTCGCTCCCGCGGCGCTCCCGGGCCGCTGCTGCGCTCTGCTGTCCGACCGCGGGAAGCGCCACAGCGACGGACGGACGAGAACTCGCTCACCTCCCTTTTCCTGCCCAAAATGTTTACCGCAAGGGTGAATTCCTACCGCGCTCCCGAGCTTCCCCTTTGACCAAGCTAAGAAAGCTGTTTCATTTATTCCATCCGCTAAAACCAGCCAATTCTGGCCCTTAAAATATCCTGAAGCGAGGTATGGCTGTCAGTATTTTCTCTTTGGAGGAAGTTCTCCACTCAAAACAGTGGGATCAATTCCTATTTCCTGCTAGATAATAACCAGGTAGTCTTTCAAAATAATTGAAGTATGATGTGTCTTAAGCACTTGGAAGAACTGTTCTTGTGGCACACTCTCACAAGTACCTCCCTAGCCTTTCTTCCAATCATTAGCATAATTGATAAATTACATAAGCTCTCGGCCATAGATCTGGTTTCTTTTTCACACCTTCACCATAATCTTTGGGTTACAGATTCAGCTCTTGGATTGCTGATTCCTTTAAGTGTGCTTCTGGTTTTAGCAGGTGCAGAGAAACCAGACAATAGTAGCCTAAGTATGAAAAACAGGTAAGTGCTATTAATACTGACAGCAGCGTGATCCTGCAAGTGGAAGTCTTCCACTGTAAAATCATGTTTTGGTCTACTTCGGGCAAGAATTTCATCCTTGAAAAACAGTCCTGTACTTTCAGGAAATTGCTAAATTGCTTGCTGTTCCAGACCAATCACACACATTTACAGGACTAGTTGCTTCAGAGAGTCCAAGATGCTTGACAAGAAATTATTAAAAGCAATACCATATTTTACGTATAGAAGCATCCACGTGTATATTTGTACATATTTTATATAAACAGATGCTCTACACATATATATCTTTCTAGGGTTAGAGAATTACCCACTTCAGCACACACATACCAAAGTTGCTTCACCCACCAACAAAATGTTGCCTTCACCAGATACAGCCCAGCAACCCTCCAGCCATCAGCAGGATTACTCTACAACTTAGCAAAACAGGAACTGAGACCTACAGAAAGAATTTAGACAGATAAAATACAGTTGTCCATGTTGGAATGCAGCTGAGGAATTAAAACTAAAAGCCACCGCTCAGCCAAAAATTCAAACATGTAAAAATCAAAGCAATCAGTACAGCAAATAGAGGTCCTAGGTTATTTAAAAAACAAAAACAAATCAACAAAAGAAACAAAAATAGCACAAGGAAAACCAGAACTTTTTCTTCACAGTATTCTTTTCTTCCCAACTTGTTCTTGCCCACAGTGCTGCTAGCCACCCACAAAACACATTCCTACACCATGAATGCTGCATTTGCAGAAACACTTTAGTAAGCTGCTTTGAGAAGGTATGGAAATGGTATCTTTGTTGGAAGCCTGGAGCAGGACACGCTTCCTGCAAGACTCTGTTTGCACACACATTCAGCTGGAAAGAATCTGCATTATCAAACCACACGCCGTGCTTTTAGTGCACGTGGCTTTCCAAGTGTTTTTCTGTTCAAAGACCCCAGATTCGAGGCTGTAGCTTTCAAAATACAGAAATACTCTGCATATATGGAATTCTTTTCATCTGAATATACCCATTGATGTCAGAGAGATGCAGTAACTATGTGCTCCATTGGTAAACAGTACATCCATGGCACCAAGGGTGGCTGAATTCTGCTTCTGGCCAGTCTATACGGATACTGCACCTGGCCTGAGAAAGAGAGTGTTCAACCAGAACATCTTGGTTGTAAACATGCTTGACTAAAAAAAGCCAAAAATCCCCCATTCCTTCCCCCCAGACTTCAAGGAATTTGCTTTAGGATTCAGTCCACCATTCAGGCATGTCACAAAACCTATTTCCCACAACTGGTAAATTAGGAAAACCAGGGTTATATTGTAGTCTGTAAAAGTCATTTACAACTGCTTTGTGAGATCTCCATTTTCATCTCCAAGTACTATTCCAGCATTTTCAGGGAGAAGGTAATGAGCACAACCTATAGCAGCAGAGTTATTCATTTTATCCATTTATTGGTGTTCCAGGTCACAAGCTAGGGTGTGCCTGAGGCCTCATCCCAGAGCACGGACTTGTCTCCTGCTCCTACCCCTCAAGAATGACCTTTGACCCTCACAGCCCCCTCAAAATGAAAACCCCTTGAATATTGATACCTAGAATGATGCAAGTGATACAAGAGCTGATACAACTCCAGTGATGGGCTTTCCAAGACAAAGTGATGTTACAGTGGGAAGCAGGGACTTATTTTTCAACTTCCTCCCATTAGTCATGAAGTCACGTAAGTTCTGCACAATTTTCCACAAAGCTCGTTAATCCATTTTACAGCCCCCATCCCTTTCATGAGACTGCTGATGTTCTATATGGAAACATCCAAGCCAAAGAAATGTTAGCTGCTCAGTAAAAGTCAAAAACCAGTGTTACAGTTCCTGCCTGACAAATTCCTGGTTAAACCTAACCTATCTAGAGCCACAAAATAACATAAAGCCAGCTCAGTTTTCCAGAATGTAACAAAAGACAGATACTGCACATATTTCACTAAGGAGGATGTTTATTTTTCCAAATACTGTATTAAGATAGTGTCCTGTTTGCCTGTTTCTATTGACATCTGCTCTGTAATACACAGAGAATGACAAAAGATCAAAGTTTTAATTGTGCAAGTGAAAGAATGTATTAATAGCATTCTTTCTGTCCTACAGCAACAGAGATAAACTTTAAAAAACCCCTCTAACAGCTCAGAGAACAGGATATTTATATAAAGATGTCCTAACAAAAGAAAAGCATGCAAAACTACCTTAAATGGGTAAACAAATTGAATTCCCTGTTTGCAGTGTGCCCTATCGAGCTCAGCCCTCAGAAATCCCCTCCAACCCTCAGTCAACAGGGTCAACATATCTCAGCTGGGTTTTACATTTTTATACAAACTCCCCTCAGCATCCTTTGTTCACCAACAATTTAATTTTTTAAAAAATTTAATTCCTTTAAAATTAGGAAAATGCAAGCAGGTGTGCCTTTAAGGCCCATTTTGCTGCTAGTTGCTTTAGTTTCCCCCTCCCAGGCAGTAAGTTGTTTAAGAAGAGGGTTTCTTGCTGGGGTTTTTTTCACCTCTAGCTCCTTCCTCATCCACAAAGGCTGCACTGCAGGTCCTCCACAGCCCTTTTGAGACACACCTTGTAAAAGGACAGCCGTTCTGTGGAACACATACAACAAGCAGTACCTCCTCCTCAGGAGATGTTGTTTCTCCTCAGCTCTCTGGAATTTGCTGCCATTTGTCACTCTGCTGCCACTCACTAATGCAACAGCACACTTTGAACTGGCTGTCCTTCTCCTCCCAAAGGTATTGTATCACTCTCTCCCTCCCAAGACAGCAGCAGCTGCCTTTATCCATTCAGGGCTCTGCTTTGCATATGCTAAAGGAAAAACCACAAACACAGAAACCCCAAACGAACCCACAGCTGCCCTAACTTAGAGAACTGGGACTCCCCAAAGGGACAACTCGGCTTTCTCACCTAAAGCAAGGCCAAGACCGTGTGGTACCCAAGGGAGGTCAGGTTTGTCAGTGGTTTCCTTTCAAACTCAGAGCTCTGAGTTCTGAAACAACATTGACAAGTAAAGCATCATTGCCACCTCCACCTGAATGGAGGCCAACACAAGCAGAGATTGAATTGTCTCTGAAAAGTCTACTCAGAGGACAAGCTCAGCCAGGGCTACCTGCACAGACTGACATTTGAAAGTGATTTCCAGTCTCTTTCTAAGACATCTGTGAGTTACAGAGCCAGTCATTCTCCATCGCCTTTGTCTTTAAGAAAGTTTAATATTAATTTAGCTCCTTTTGAATCTACTTCCAAGCTAGAGGCATGTCCATCTGCAATATTTTTACAAGTGACAAACTGGATTAAAAGCACATGGAACACCCACTCTGGACTTGCTCACTTCTTCCAAACCATGGTAATTCAGGACAGAAGGGACACCAGATTTACTGTGAAGCTGCAACCTGCACACAGAAATGCCAGTGAAGTAACTCATTGTACACATGGAAACTGGACAAAGCACTTCCTTTTCTTTTGTGCTGTCCCCTCATTTATAAAACGTCCTCTAAGACATCTGCTGGAGCCCTGTAACAGTAACGGAAATGGAAGAGCTCCAATGGGAACTCAGGGGTTTCTTTCTTTTTCCCACGAACTGAACATTATGGAATTTTAACAGATGTTCTACTTGGTCATAGTTAATAAAATGAATTATGCAGGAATTAAAAATCTGGCTCCACTTGCTTATATAAGATCTCAGCAACAGCACTCCATTCCCATTTAGGAATTCTAAAGGATTTGCAGTGGATTTATAGTCTGCTCCTGCCTTATTATGAGATGGCTGGAAATTTTACCAGTTAACTTTACTCTGTTGAGGAAAACGTGAATAAATTTACCTGTTCATTGACTGATCTTAGTAGTGTGATCCAGTTTCCACACTGGTGCACACTGGTACACTACAGTCATAGGAAGGGGCAAATTCTCACTTGGATTTGCTTTGGAAATTACATCATGGGAATTCCACACTGGGAATTTCACTGCCTCTGATTTCTGCCATTTATTCAAAGTCTCATTGAGCAACCTAATAACCATACTCCCACTTTGTGCTTTATTACAAAAGCCTTCCTCTTGGAGCACAGATGTCTCTTTCAGGCTTCTACTGCCAACAGAATGATGCACTGTACCTCACTTCCCTTTCCATTTTAGGACTAGCTCAGTATAACTACATCAAAGGAAGATGTAAAGACCAAAATGTAATGGAGATGTGAGAGAAGAGGAACCAAAAAAGTGAAGAGTCACAGCCAAAACTTTCAAGCTTGGAGGTTCACTCAAAGTTATTTCCAAAAGCATTACATATTTAGCCATCTTCTTTCTCTTCTAATATCCATCTGCTCAGAAAGCATTCTGAGAAGATAAAGGGGGTAAGTCAGAGTGAGAATCAAAAATTAAGGATGAAACAACTACCTTGCACCAGCACAGCAGCTAAAACCAATTACATGGAGCAGAGTAAGGCTGTCCTGAAGAGATCTGCTATGCTAAAGCAAGAAGATGAGGCTTCCACACCACACTCCACTTAAAAACAGACTCTTTTCACTGAAATTCAATCAGCTGGCAGGCAGATCTCTGTCCAGAAGTCTGCTTGATATAATACACAAAATTTTATCCCAATTCAACAGCTAAAATTAACGTTTCTTAAATTCTAGCTCAAGAAATTTGCCAGCACAAGAATATCATCATCTGAAAAACATCAATATTCCCAGCCTCTTCCAATTTTTTTAAAATGAAAAATCATGTATTGAAGACCCTCTATCCAAAAATTCCCACTCCATTATAACTAAACAAAGGGGTTTGTGTAGGTAGAGAACCAAAGCATGTAAACAAACCTTGTAAGTATAAAAGTCAGCTGGAATTAAGTATCAGCCTATATATGCTATGTAGCTACCTGGATGTGTCCAATAATGAATTAATATAGATTTTTATCTGAAAATAAAGACTTCCCCTAAAGGAAGACGTGTACTCAAAGAGAAGGAAAAATACCAAGATTAAATGTCAGGCTTACAACAGCTCCAGCTGAAGGTGCAAAAAGCTGTTGTTACTCGACTGGACATTGCTTTACAAAACTTGGTGTCAGAAAAATGCATCAGTCTTAATAGTGTTAAATTCAAAGATTTTTTTTCCTTTTTAAACATCACCTATGATTTGTTTCACTTTGAAGAGAAAGCACATTTCATTTGGTAATCATTTATTTCTCATTCTATTGGACAGATTCTCCCAAAAAGCAATACTTCAACTGAAATCAGTTCTGAAGGATCTTTTATGAATATACATAATGGAGAGGACCCCCACTAAATTTCCAACAAAGTGTTGCCATTTTGAGTAAACAAAGTTGTCTCAGCAGGGTCACACACTGTGCCATGAATATGGTCTGCAAATTAATTACCACCCTGACATATGTCAAAACAAATTTTAAGGAGAATAGCACACAGCAGCGACCATGTGCTTTATCTACCTGTTAGTATGCAAAATCTGTAGTCAATGGAATCTAAATTTATTCATTTATTCAGAACCCCTCAGAGAAATCAAAATGATTCATATTCATTGGCCTTTTTTGCCCGTCTGCAAATGAAATCTGAGTGAATAACATGTTTAGTGAGCCAGAAAATAAGTACAGGACAAAGCTATGGTGGGGGTTACATTTCAGAAAAGCAGGTGTCATCTCTGCACAAATAACTAATTTTTTAAACACTCAAAACTGCTAAAATCGACCGCAGTACATTAGCATTTTTCAGCACTTTAAGGAACGCTAAGTTTGGTGTTTCTTATTTTAGGTAATACCCATCTTTATTCTGTACTTGTAACAAGAGCTGGCCAAAATAACTGTCCTGTAAAGAGTTTTCAGCATGAAGAAAGGCTTTTAAAAGCAGACCTATTGAACGAAGATTAAAAAGCCTCTGCAACTGGCTTTATTATCAATGGCAACACAGACAACAGACATGAGCCTGTGTTTAAAACAAAAGAGGGAAGATCCAAACCTACTTTATTCACCTGAGTTATCATAAGGAGAAGACAAACCCACACACACCATATCAAACACGTCACATAGAGAGCCCTTCCTGGGCAACAGTGCCTGTGTCCAATTACATGCCAGGAAAGAATTCCTCCCTCTAAGGAATGCTGAGGCCCTGGCACAGGCTGCCCAGAGAAGATGTGGCTGCTCCACCCCTGGAAGTGTTCAAGGCCAGGCTGGATGGGACTTGGTGCAACCTGGGATAGTGGAAGGCGGGGCT
Organism: Falcunculus frontatus; assembly: GCA_013398115.1. NCBI lineage: Eukaryota > Metazoa > Chordata > Aves > Passeriformes > Falcunculus > Falcunculus frontatus. Next base: position 497,345 of record VZRV01001879.1, on the reverse strand, counting down.
GGAACAAGATGGGTTTTAAGATCCCTTCCAACCCAAACCTTTCTGTGATTTTATGTTTTCCTAGGAACCAATCTCTCTATTTGAGGTACACATACATGATGCAACTTCTGCTTTGTCAAAAGATGTCCTCCTGGGATCTGATACTGAAATGATTTTAGAGTGGGAGTTTATCAGTAGGTTTTTCTACTTCTTTTATAATCTGCCCTTTGTCCACACAGCATATCAAACACTTCCATGACACTAATCCTGGAATTCACAGTACATTTATGAAAAGATTTCAGTTTAGGAACTATTTTCTTCCAAGCAGGTCAAAATATTTTTAGCCCTATTTTTTTTTTCTAACAGTGAAATACTTCTGAGTTAGAGTTAAGTAATGCCATATCGAATCTACAGACTGGGGGACCAAATGAATTTCTTTCACACATTAAAAAAAAAGAAAAAGGAGAGAGAGTACAATCCTCTCTATATACAGAAGACAAATAATCCCTCGGCATCTCCTGACAAATATATTTCAAGAAAGCCTAAATCTGTCTATGCTAAGCTTGGCCTGATGCCACCAGTTCACCATTGTTGGCATATATAATTCACATGATGCAATCACAAGACTTGAGAAAGTTTCCAGTACTTTAGTTTATGGTTTTCTCATGTTAACATATACTTTTCCATCCTTTTTCAATTTAGCAGTAACAGAACTGGGAGACAGGATGGCAAATGAATTTTTGCATGTATCAAAGGTTTTCTTAGTGCTCATTATCAGTATTCTATTTAAATTACAGGCTGGTAACTTACCTAGAATGAAATACACTGGGATTTAGAGTTTAAGGTTAGAGCAACTGATCTCAATTGTACTATTATCTCTTGTTAGAAAACTAAGTGAGGCAAAGGAATCAATTGAAAAAAAAAATAAAAGAGAAAAAGACAAGTGTTTTACCTCTCTTAATACTGTGCTTTTATAACCCCGATAAAGTCCTTGAACACCCTGTAAACCAACAAAAGAAAGCATCATCCATGGGGAATGAGTTTGTCAAAGACCACAATTTATTGGTGATTATGAGGCAAGCATTACAGCCCTAAAGTGTCACACCTCAGCTTCAAATTGACTGTATTGATTATAACACTCCCTTCCATATTCCACTATTTACCAGAGGGTAAGGGCCAGAGGGTTTTGTTTTCACCTCCTTAGCCTTGATTCAGAGCATTTATCAAGACAAATGTTTTATATTTTTAACCAGCTGATAATACTGAAAACAATTAAAACTTATTTAATAAGTATATATAAAATTATGTTGTTTATTATTATAGGGCACTTAATTTAATTTTGGTAAGGCTTATGGTTCTCTGGCCAGCTATACAGAAAGGGAAAAACATATGGTTTTGACAGAATCAGCTTTTAAAGCAGAACAGTCAAGTCACAGAAAGGAGTTCTAGTGACCCTCTTGTGCAGGGTTATCACAATAGTTTTCATTTGAAAGCAAATAAAAATCAAGTGGATCATTTAAAGGTCATATTTATGTCTTCCTTTTCCCTGGGTTTTACACTCAGAAAATGTGTATAATGTTTTTCCCCCACACTGTTTTTAGGAGCCACTTTCTCTTATGGAACGCAGCTTGAAAATCCTCCCTTGTGAAACTCTGCTAAAAGAGACGTGAACAGGTTTTTACAGGAGGGAATGGCATAACTCCTGAAGAGAAGACAAAGGCCCTTATTTTTCAAAAGTAACCAATACTGCATGAGCACTCATTTCCAGGGTTCCTCCTGGCTCCTAGAGAGCCTCTCTGACATGGTGCCTTTTGGACATCCCCTCCAAAGCCTGCGTCAAAAATTGGGAACCTTCAGCAAACTACACACAGAGACTCAATGTCCTGCTGCCCCAGACAAGGACTGTTTGCACAAATACAAGCAGAGCTTTGGAACCTGGAAGCTAAATCTTTTTTTTTTTTTTCCCCTCCTCTTTTAATGTAGGTACCCCATATAAAAAGAGGAGATAAAAGAGTTGTTTGGACCGTGCATGTAAGTGCACGCCCCAAGGGGGAGGTGGGGGTCTGGTTTCCTCAATCATAACATGCCAATCACTTTTAACAACAGAAGAATAGATAGGAAAGTGCTGGGAAAGCACAGAATTGGAATAAAGTTGTAGGAATACTTCTGGACATGTATGGCACTGAGTGGGAAGGATGAAAATTTCTAGAAATTTTGCTCTGAACTCACCTCATGGTACAAGGTGTGGGAGAGAATCCGGAGAGTGCTCGAGGAAGGGGAAACCTGGGCCCTTTGCTTGATGACCTCAGATGGAACCCGTATGAGACAGGCAACCTGCAAAAGACCCAGAGGTTCAGGGAGTAATTGATGGCTTCCTCTCATATAGCAAACATTTTTTCCAAGAAGAGAAACCTGACAAATGAGGAAAGCAGGTTTTTAATTATAGGACTTAAAAGCTGTTCACGAGCAGCTTATGTATTTGTTCTGAGTGCCATGTACTTTCTGATCATAAAATTATACTAATAGGAACATGGAAGCACCCTTGGCATTTTTAACTTCGAAAACAGAAGTAGATTTGGGTGGAGAAAATCACTGATAAAAACAAAATTTGAAGCCATCCTGTCTTTTAGTAGTCACAGGAATTTTTGCCCCCGCTTTCACAGATCTAAAGTGGAGATTCAGGACTATAAGAACAAACTTCTTTCTTTAGTAATTCCTTTGTGCCCTCTAGCGACCGACAGCGGGAGACATTCTGGTCAGCTTTAAACACAACATATTCCAAGGTTTACCTTAAAATATACACCACACTTCATTCAAGGTAAAGCATTGGACTGAGCCTTTCCTACAGATGAATTTACTAGGCTCTGCAGCTGGATATCATCATGTGGCTGCTGCCACAAAGCTCCAGCTTTCCTGAAAAAGCCAGGCTTGAATTTTAAACATTCACCTGCCACTTTGGCTTCAGGTAGTGGTTAAGCTTGTGTGCACATCATTTCATAGAATGAGGATCCTGAAGTGTGGCAGTTACAAGCCTCTCATCTCTCTAGAAAATGCCTATTCATCAACACTTAAACTTTTAAGCAGAGTTTGTCTTCAGCTGGCTCCAGGGATACTTAAAGCAGTGACAGGACTGGTGGCAAAACACTGCAGACACCACAGGCCTTTGCCAGATTTTTATCCTGCTTTGAGACCATCCTGTGCTGGGCTCAGAAACACACTGCAGTTCTTAGACAAAAAGGTGATCACAGAGTACTTCAAATGCAGAGCAGCCCAGGTGAAAGCTGTCCATCTGAAGTGGCAAGCAGCTAACTGGAAAATCCATGTATGCCAAAGAAAGTACAGGAATTCAGTGGAGATTACACAGAGACAGCAACTTGAGTGGTCATTTGTGGCTAACACAGCACAAGGTTTAAGTTTCATTTTCACAAAGACACCAAGAAAAAATCTGTTATCCTGTTACATTCCTACAAGTTTACTGGACAACAATATCGAAAAGTCATTACAAGCAGATCTAACTCCATGTGCTCTTCAATTCTCAGGGTCAAAAATAACAAGTGACCCCAATCTGTCAAGAAAATAAGAACTGTCAAGTTTTTTGATAGTTCAGCATAAATATTTATAGAACTTCATGCTTCATAACACTCCATGTCCTTATATGAGCTTTTTATTCCTTAAAAATATGGAGGCAGGAAGAAAGCTTTAAAAAGGCTGGGATGAAAACAATCTAGACAATCAAGACCAGACAAAGAACGCAGCATGGCTTCCTGACATCTGGGGTGCTGCAGTTTTGGCAGGAGAAGGGTGGCTACAAAGTAATGTCTCCATTTCCCCCAGACTACTTGGGGTGCATTTCATTTCAAATTAACTTTGATGTTTCTTCCATTTGAATTTGGCTTACAAGGGAGTCTGTGGCTGCACAAGAACAAAAACAATGATTACATTGTTCTGTTCTGAAAGGAAATAAAGGCTCATGTCACCCGGGCAGTGCTGTCAGATTGGCTCCATAGGGCACTTCTGGTATTCAAAAAGCCACAAGTTGCAGCTGCCAACATCAGACTGCACGGTGACATTTTCGCTATGCACCTGAACCTACAACGTGTTACCTTGTTTGTTCCTACACAAGCACCTTCCTATCAACAAAACCCCAGCAGCCTTTTGATGTGGAGAACAGGTCTCTAAAGGGAAGTATGCAAGATTAAGTTCACACGTATCTTATTAAAAAAGTAACAGCCTGGACGGGCGGGTGCAGAAAAATCTCAACTCTATCATGCTCAGATCTCAATCACTGCAGCACCTTCCAGGTAAGCCTGCTAAAGGTAAAAGAGCACAATGCACGTCTCCAGGCTTTGCTTTCTTGGTTAAGGATGCTCAAGCAGCACCAGAATGATAACACTGCACCAAGAGAGTCCACACTTCAATTTTCAGACATGAAAGCTATAAGCAAATGGCATAGGAAGGGTGAAAGGTGCAGCTGTCCCACGGCACCTGCCCACATCCACGCTTTTACCTGCATCCACCGCAGGATTAACAGGCATGGAACACAGATAATAACGTGGCCTACACGGGAGGCCCATTCAGCTCCCTAATCACCAAGGTCCTAGGAAGGAATTGCTGTTTAATCTCTTGGCTGTTGACACAGACACAGCCTGTTGCCTGCCACAGAAGAGCACAATACAGCTCACCAAACTCAGGCCATTCCTGGTGCATCCTACCAGATTTGGGGATGACCTTGTGACAAATCAGCTCTGTGTTGATCATCTGCAGTGCCAGCCATGGAGAGTGTCCAGCAGTGGGCCCTCAGCCACCTCAGCTGACATTAGGGCATCAGACAACAGCACCCCATTGATAGGGGCCACGCCCATTTTCCCAAGCAAGCTCTGGAGCCAGGAGTTATTCCCATCTTTTGATGGGAGCAAGAAGACAGAATCAAGATCCTGGGAATGTTCAGGTGCTACCCTATAAGCTCCTTCCTTATTTACCAGGTCAGGTAACACAATGTCAGTGCACATGTATACATACCATAAGGGCAGGAAGACAATAATACCGAAACAAAAGGCTCAAGAATTTTTAAATTTAGGCTTTAAGAAAATCTGATTTTACAGCTACAAGCAAAGCTATTAATAGTTTACAGAGCAGCTATGCAGAAATTACAATATTAGCACCTATTACCTTTCCAGCTTTTTAATGCTATGACCAGTTCTGAGCAAGAGGGTACTGACTTTGAAAATCCTTGCCTCAAATCATTACCAGGTCAAAGGGTGACTCCAGTATTCAGACAAAAACCTACGTGCATTTTTAATTTACTGACTTGCATTAGCCAGTCAGGGACAAAATCTAAAAACAGGTCTATTTCATTACCATTTATCTATGTATTGCTAAGACGGTGTATGTTCTAATTAAATTAACGTAATTTCTTTCCTCTGTCAGTTCAGAGAAAAGCATTCCAACTTTTGGGTACTCCTTGCATGAATCAACGCTGCCATCTCCTGGTCGGATTTATGTTGGAATCAGACTTTCCCGGCTGTTCTGACCAATGGTGAAGAATGACCAGTGCAAATAAAGTCTCAAAAGTGCCATGAAACTTTATATATGCCAATTTAAACAGCTTGTTTCAGTATAAATGTGGCTGTAGCAAACAGAAAATAACATCTGCTGTAAATAGCACCAGGAACCCACCCAAAGGCTTTTCTATGGGCTCACCTAAGTTTACTGGAAATACCTGATTTAAAACTTCTGCATAGAGGCCAATCCCACCTAAAGCTGGAGCAGCTGTTCAGAATCAGGCAGATTCATCTAATTCAGCACCTGGGTACCCAGCACTTTTTTTTATACAACAACACAAGGTACATAATATAAAAAGACAAAGGGGACATAGTCCTGCTTACATAGAGGCTCAGTGCAAACAGAGACGATGCCAACGTCCTTAGAAAAGAACACAACACCTCCTGGTCTTCAGTGCTGTATTATGACCCAAATATTAACATATCTTACTTGGATTAACAGCCTTTTGCTTCTACCCTTTGTGCGCCAGGCAAAGCATTTTCTCCCTGGCTGGATTTGTAGGGTTTGGTAGAGAATCAAAGATGACACATACATTTGTTTGTAGGCACCTCTACAACAGTTTGACCACTAACCTTGTGATCTGTGCACGAGGTGTATCCAGGAACATTTGGAAGAGGGACAGAGCAGATGTCATAATTGCTATTAAGGGCTTAGGCTGGGCCTTTAAACTGGGCTGGTGCACAGATTTCCTCAGAACCAGGGATACAGCTGGTACAACGCTGTTCCAGCTTTGTAGCTCTAAGGACAGCAGCTTGAGAAAGCATTTATCTCCTCCTGCAGCACCTTGCACAGCTGATGATCTGACTCACTCCTAAAAGCTCCCACAGCCATAGGGTCTGAGCACTTGTTATCTTTAATAAGAGACAAATATTACCCCTGCTGTAAAACAGGCTACTGAAGTAAGAGCCCACTTTCTGGCACCTGATGAGCTCCTGGCTAATGAGCTGATCTATTCTCTGCACTAACCTGGGCTTGGGTGAGCATTAAAACCAAATATTTTTCCACTTACTAATTAGCCAGCCATTCTGCTCCATGGCAGGAGAAGGGCAGTCTGAGGGCAAAGAACTGTTACGGAATTTGTGAGTAGCTGGTGATTTAGGAACCTGCACTCAGTGACTCTGAGCAAATCTCTGGCTTGCATAGCTAAGCCTACTTGAAAATTTAGTACAGAAACATGGAGTATGCTCCAGAAAACTTTTCTTTTGTTTCAGCTTTAAATCCCTTAGAACCCTTTTTAAAGAATTTTAATATTTAAATTTCTCAAGCAGAAGGTTAGTTTTAAGGACCTTATCTGTCTGAGTAGGCTGGGAAGCTTTAATTGATGTTCACCATATAAATATAATTCCATACTTAAAACTAAAGGAACGTGCCTGGGTACAGTTTCTCTTAAATGCCACTTGCATAAGTTTATTCTTAATCAAATAAGAATATAATTTATGACACTATAAAACTTTGTATCCAGAGTGCAGAGACTTTAGGCTAAACCTCACAATACTTGTGCAAGATAATCACTACCCCATTAGGGAGGAAAAGCTGCCGCACAAAAATGACAACAACAAAGATGCTATGATTTATCAAAGGACATATGTTTAGGCTGCAGTCAATCTGCTAACAAAATCCTAATCTCTCACCCCATTCTTGAAGGTCAGAAGGATTGCCTGCTGCAACAGAATGTAAAATAAGCAAGAAAAATAGAACAACTCTAAAACCTGGTTCAAAGAGAAGCAGCAATAAATTGGGATTTGTGGGGTTTTTTAAGCGTAGCCTGCATTAGCCCTGACCATACTGCTGCAAACAAAAGCTACCTTGGAGATCAAGTTTGCTTTGTTGCTGGTTTTCTGTTTGGTTGGGGGTTTTTTAATATTAAAAAGAAAAAAAAAAAAAAGCTGCTTCTCAAAATAGCTTAATATGTCACGATCTGAACATCTCAGTTTCTATGTCAGATGCTCCCTTCTAAGTAGGAAGTTACTATTTTTAATCAGAAACATGAAAAATGTCCTTTTCCTTTTCTCAGATAACTGAATTATTAAAATAATAGGCAAGTTTAAAATTGAAATATCTTAAAAAATTGCACTGATTTCCTTTGGATCTGGAGAAGAAAGGGGAAATTTCCCTCTTGGTTCAAGTCAAAGGCTCTCAACAAAACTTGAATTCAGCACTGTAGCTTTCCACGCCTCTCCAAACCCTGTAAATTTATGCTTGGTTCTTCAGATCTCCCTGGGATGCCCTCTTCAACAGAAGGGAAAAATGAATGCAATATTATGAGATTAGCGAAGTATTTCATCCTCCAAATAACTGCTTTTAACTGTGGTCACAGCTCTTGGATTGGAAATGTTAGCTAGCAGGGAACATGAGCTGTGAGCTGCAGATGGAAGATGAACTGCCTCACCCTTCCCACCACTAGGAAAAAGAGCAGAAAAGAGGAGGAACATGAAATATCCACTAGTCCTTTGGTTTCATATATTCCCTGAACAGAGCACCTGAACTGCTGCAATCACAGACTCAAAACATTTCAAACACCAATCAACCTTCATCTAAATAACTGGTGCACTTTTGACCAAGACAGAACAAAAATACAAGTTTCTCTGGTTGGTAATTCACTGTGGGTCACAGCTGCAGTTGTGAACAAGTCCTTCCACACGTCGTTGTCAGCAGGCTGTGCTGCCTGCTAAAGCACAGAGAATACAGAATGGAAGTGTTGACTCCTATTTTGATGAGGGAATTGTCTCCAGGGATGACAGAACTGCCCAGTACATGTACTGTCCACTATCAGTCTTTAAATGCCAGCCCCAGGGAAAGTGTTCACCTTCAGCACAAAGCCTCAGCATATGCTAAATCCTATTTTCCCCCCCGACACTCTCATGCACAGCACAGAAGTGCCCTTCCAGCACAGTGAAATTCAGTTCTGTGTAAAGCTGCTGGGGTCATGACCAGGTGACTCCACTCCTAATTTAAACCCCATGGAGAGAACAAGTTTTGACTAATGGACTCTGGATGGGAAAGTTTAGACAATGCCAAGCTCTTTGTCCCATCTTTTCCCCTGACTGACACAACAAGGCTTTCATTAATTTAACTGCAGTTCCCCTGTATGCTGGTAGGAAACATTTCTTCAAAGAACAATCTCACCCAGCAAGATCCCTCAGATCTCAGCACCTCCCAGAGCTTAAAAACATATTATTTCAGAGATTAGACCATTCACGGGGACCAAACGTCGCAAGCATTTGGAAAAATGGAGTTTCTGCACTAACATTTTCAACTTCCTCCACGTTCCCACCTTAGATGACTTTACCTGGAATCTGCAGAGCTGTTTTGCAGATTTATTTCATCCTGTCATTCTCAAATCTAAGTCAGCTCTGTTTTATTACTTTCCAGAGCTCCCTCCTTCCTGCTTCAGAGCATCATCTGCACCACCACACACTTGTTCCTTCATAATGGCCATCTTGGCTGAGCCTTTTCACCCCAGCTGCCTGAAGTCCCCAGCAGGCTCCTCATCCATCATTTCAGGAGCCCTCCCAGGGCTACTGGGCTTCTGCCCCTCTCAGATTTCCTTGCCCACACATGGCTCTTCAATTGCCCTGATACATTCCCAACAAATCCTGCTGTGGATTCCCTGCCTACCTTTCCTTTAGCCGTGTCAGATACACCTCAGAAAACTTTTGTCCTTCAGCAGTGGGAATTTGTGCCAAGCTCTGTTCACAGCAAGGAAAAACTCTTACTCCAGTTACGTCAGCTAAGAGGCAGAGAACAGGGAAAGGTTGTGAAGCTGACAAGGCTGACACTAAACACTTCTTTGCAGAAGTACTTCTCACTGCAGATGTTTTCAAAGTTTGTGTGCTTTGCATAAATCAATTGGTCTTTTAATATGTAATCAATGTAGAGTTTTGTTTCCTTTTTAAAACTAGATCTAAAACTTACCAAAAGTGGCTCGATGCTACACACCTCTTATACTCCAGCACAAACTGTGTCCCACAGATTTTGAAGTTCTTCAGTACAATCACAAGCAGTTGGTTTAAATTCAAGCAGCAAAATCAGGCAGCTGAACAATTTGAAAAAAGTCTTCCTTAACCTGGTTGATGCTTGAATCATAAATTACTTCCACATTTAAACACAGAAATCCTTAAAACCTAAGAAAAGAAGACCCTTAATTCAGTGTACAGAACCATCTGCATGATTCAATCTATTCCAGCAACACTTTCACCACGAAAGTCTGTTAAACTTATTTTAAAAGGTTTAAGAAACTTATTAAATCCACCAGCCAAACTATTCTTTCAGCAAAAGTAGCATGGTGCATCCCATCAGCATAAAACTGTTTCCAAGGAGCCAAGTGGGGTCAGGCTGTGTTACAGGACAGACGTTAATGAGATTCTAGGCAAGAGAACACAGGCAATATTTTCTGAAAACACATTAGGTCTCCTTTTGAAAGAAGACTAGTATTTTACAATTTGCTTACTCTCTTGGGGTTACATTGGCCCAGAACATGGAAATTTCAACTACATTATATTTTATTAAGTATTTTCCTTTAATTGATCCCTTACTCTTTCCTTCAGCCTTTTCCCTTAAAGAATTATGGGTTTGTCCACATATGGAGCTATTCATAGTTATTCCTGACAAACCCTGCATAGAACATTAGTTCAAGGTAAGTTTACTCCAAAGTGTCTCAAACGTTTCCAAAGCTGACTGGTACAGTAAGTTAAGAAATCCATCAAGAAATACTGTAAAATTATTTATTTCTGTCTTATAACTTTCTAATCCAAATTAGCTTTCCTCTGTAGACACTCTGAGCTACAAATATTTCTTAATCAACTGAATATCAGCCCTGTGATCAAAAGACATGACAAACATCAAGCTTTATTGCAAAGCAGCATGTTCTCTAAGTCCTGAACCAAGCAGGTTACACAGGCAGTGTGGGGAGAGTAGCTGATGAAGAAGATGCAGTTAGCATGGAGCATACAAGAGAAGATCAGCGTGGGTGGCTGGGTAGGTATTTGACAGTTTTCTAACTTGCTGTTTCAGCCTCTAATTGTATGATGAACTTGTTGGCAGCATTTGTGGATTCATGACCCCATTCATCTTTATTTACAACCAATTCCCAGCCGCTGCTCTGAGTTGAGTTTCCATCCACTCTCTGTTCTTCCTCCACTACCTCTCAAAGGCAGCAGTCTCACCTTCCCCACCATCTCCTAACCACTGCTTCTACATAAGGATTTGGCAAAAATCCTACAGCATCTGTACTGCAGACCTGACCTCACGTAGATTAACTTAGAAATATTTCAAGCCCCACCACGATTCATTCAAAAGACCACCCACGTTGTTGCACTCCCCACCACTGCCCATCTTGCCAGGGTGGGAGTATTCCCTTTCTCAAAGCCCTTGTGCAGCCAGATTTGCACAGCACAAAAGGCACAGTCACAACTAAAATGACAGGCACTGATCAATGAAAATAGCAAAAAAAGTTTCAATATTGTGGAAAAGGTCCCATCACACTTTGACTGCTGTCATTTGCACACTACTTTGAATACTATAACCTGCCAGCACATACTACACTGGTTGAGAGGAGATAGGATGCAAAGCACAAAATGCAGAACAGTTTTTTCCATTTATAAGTTCAGTTTTTAGAAAAGGGATAGCTAAAATATTCAAAGCCACTAGCCCAAGGTCTAGACATAAGTACTTTATCACTTCTTTGCTGAATTAAAATCAGATCTCCCTATAGTGTCCAACTTGCCTGTTGAACGGAAAAGCCACATCTTCCAACAAGCAAGTTTTGGAGTTTGAAATACCTAAAATCTTAACTTCATGTCTGATGTGAGTGGCTGTCTCATCTCTGTTAGACTGGGCTCCTGCAAGCTGATCTTCCAGAGCTCACCATGCTGCAAAGCCCTGGCCAATTATCCTGCTGGAGACTTTCATTCCATTACGCGGCGGATTTGTCTGACTCATGCTACTGCCTTTTCCTCAGAACAGGCAGTATATATATATATATATATAAATAAATATGAGACACTTATAACAACTTTCTTCTCTGACCTAGCCAGTTAGTCTCATGGAATTCACACCAATACACTTTTGGAGATTCTCGCTCTTCTATTAAAGTGAAACTAGTTAACTGTTTCAAACATTGCTGCCAGGGCAGAGGGAAGAAGTGGCTGATTAGTGGACAGACGTAGACAATGGTGTTGTCCATCATGTCTAGAATGCCTCTTTTCACACAGAGAAAAACCCCAGAAGCATAAAATAAAGTAAAACATACACTTTCCTCTTTTATTTGAATTAAAAGCACACTTAAAATGTCATTCTACAGAATAATGATTTGTAAACTGTAAACTTGCTTGCATTTGAGCTTGCTTCTTCTAAGAAACAAGTTCATACTAGTAGAGAAAGGTAAATTAATTCCCCGGAAAGATAATTCCTGCATTAAGAAGTTTTCCTATTTGACACATCCCAACAGCAGATAAAAAAATTCCAAAGTTATTAATATGAAGGGTCAGATGCTAATCACAGATGAACCACACACTTTGCTCTTATCACAGAAGTACCTCAAGTGGTAACACACTGGAATACACAAGTGAGCTTGGAATTTCACCTTGAAATACCTGTCCTCACCTTGCCCTGTGGAGTCACATGATCCCCTCTCCCCACTGAAGTGACAAATTTTTGACCTTTTCAAATCTTCAGACTTCTAATCCTAAAGTACTCTGGAAACTTGCACAAGGACAAAAGCAGCTCATGACGTCAGCTGGTGATCTACTTCCAGAGCATGGTCATTACCACCAGCTGCTGAAAGAACAGGAGATCTCCCTCCCATCCTGGTCCTCAGTCCTCCCCCCTACTTCCTCTCTGAAAGTCAAGGCAGTTTGCTGTCTTGCAAAGTAGGGGAAAAAAAAGAAAGACAATGTCATCAAAATTAGCCAATCAAGAACAAAAGGTCAGAAAGATAAGAGTGAACCCAATATTTACAGGCAACAACCCAAAACTTTCACTAATATATTGAAAAGCTCCGACCATAACCATAACAATACCTAAATATTAGATGTGACAGGGCTGCTGTCAGCTCCCTTCTCTGCAACGTGAGCCAAACAACTTTATTCTCACCTCCACGGAAAAGCCAGTGGGATGTAAAATTATCTGTGCTGAATCCAACCACTTTGGCACTCCTGAGGGAAACTTCAACGGTCAAACTGGGACAATTTAAACTTGTCCCATAAAACCACATTCGCAGGAAGTTGGTAGGAGAGGCTCAGAGGAGGACTTCTATTTAGCAAAGTTTCTTGTAATTAATACACACACTCATATTAAACTGACATAAAAAGATCTGTACAAACCAATCTGGAGCTGAACAGTTAACTCTGGGCCTGCAAGACACACCTGGTTACTACTGAAAATGGGCACTAGGAGGTTAAAAATGCTGCTCCTTCTTGGACTTACTTATACCACCTTAGAATATTAAAAGTAAAAATTCAGAACATCTGGTTTTCCTTTCCACTCCCTATGATATCATGTTTTCCAAGCACATTTGGCAGCTCACTGTAAAGATACAGGCAGACTAAACACACAGGGCAAAGCACAGTCAAGATGAAAAATTCCAGTCTTGGATGCAGTAAGTGTGTTTTCTATCTCCAGATTTCAGTTACACAAGTGGTATAATAAGGGCTTTTCCCCCATTGGCAATTCACGTATTCTTCAACCTTCTCCTTTCTTGATGAGATGATACACCATGTATCTGCCCTCTAGAGTTTTGTATGTGCCTTTGTAAGCAGTTTGTCACGTACTACGGGATATTCAAAGTCCCTATACAGAAAGATTCAGTTATAGGAAAAAATAATTATGCTTAACAGCATCAGATTTTGTATGTACTTTTCTTTATCTCACTCTGGGAGATGAGATTAGCTTTCTATATTCCTCCTACCTAAAAGGAAAAAAATCAAAACACTGCTACAACCCCTGCCTTTTAATTGCTTGGTTTTGTGTCTCCCTGCCTGGAACTGGAAAAATGGACCAAACCAGTTCCAGCGGACTGTTTCTCCCATGAATTTCCCCCAGACTGTAAACAATACAGGAGAGTGGTTGTTATAACAACTAAAAGTTCCCATTTGACTGATTTCTCACATATACTTCATCATATCTCTTCCCCTTTACCTATTTTATTATTTTTAGCAAGTAACATTCAAAACACAGATTAGTCAGCACAAACATACATTTAAGTTTTGCACATACTCACATTTTATTGATGCACAAGAAGGTATCTGACTCATTTATACTCACCAGTGAAGGAACAGCAAACCTAGAAATCCATCAACACTTTCTTGCTCTAAATCCTAATTTCTCTCATTTGTTAAAAATCAGTGTGGAAATGCAAAGACATGATTTAAGAATCCTAACATGACAGTCTTTGGCTTAATGCTTCATATTTAAAAGCAATTTATATCATGAAGTATAAAATGAAGAAAAGTATACGTTATCAAAAAACCTACTGGCAAAATAATAGTCCCAGTGGTTATGCTCTGATTAAAACTTAATGACTAATCAATAAAACTGATAATTATAACTTTCACCCTGATGCAATTTGGACTAGTTTATATATTTCTATTGATCACCTAACACTTTATATAAAACATACATGAGAAGGTCTTGCTTTGTGCTATTTTGTTTCTAGATGTGTTGTAGCACATCTCTAAATACTTATCGCAGTTATTTTAGAGCTCAGTTCTCCCCTCACACCCATCACTCCAAGAGGACAAGAAAAGCTAGCAAAAAACCAGGAAAATTAGGTGGAAAATGGCTGTTACAACATTGCAGTTCCCACACCATAAAGCCACTCTGCCATTTCAGTGGCTACCATTATACATTTCTCTGGCCTTAGAGTAGCCAGAGTCAAGCACGAGACAGCCCTGAGCAACTCATTTAACTGTGCTGCACCATCTCTGCCAGCCCCAAAACAAAAGCAGCAAGTGCCTGAGTTGTAAAGGTCATAGACCAGCATGGGGAACAAATGGCAACAGGTTCTGTTGAGAGGAGTCATCTGTAGCTAACTCGTCTTTGGCTACTGCTGATTAAATTACTAGGCTGTAATTTTCTCACAGGATCCTCAGAGGCACAGGGAGTATACCATAAATAACCTATTCAACAAAGAAGAGACTTTTTCTTCTGGTAGATTTTATTGCAAAGCACTGGCACCTCTTCACGAGCCCAATTGCCATTTTGCTTGATTCTGCAATAGCACTTGAGAAGTTCAAAACACCTCCTGGATCTGCTGTTCCATGATACATCAGGCAAACAAGGAGTTTTAGGGCTGTGCATTGCCATGGCAGTAAATAACCTCTTGCTGATTTCTAACAGCCTTTAGCGAATCTTCATGGAAATAAGTTCTGTGCATTGCCTTAAGATAGAAGTTATAACCTGACAGCACAGGCTCTAACCAAGCTCAGAAAATCCACCTGAGGCAGCAACATAAACAAATCCCACCCAGCCCTACATCTATCACTTTCCATCTACCACTACCAGAGTGGTTATAAGTGCTGCACTCACCTATCTTCATGTGCTTGGTATGTTAAATTAAGTTTCCTGGCTAAATCTCATTCAATCTAATCAGTAACATTTCCACAGAAGAATAAAAATTACTTGGGTGTCGAAGTTGATCCCACAGAGAGCAGGGAGAACTGGGCTGCTTCCCATGGGAAGTAGCCAGGCTCTGCTGCTGTAGTAGTGAGGCACCTGGTCTTAAGCTGAAATAAATGGCATCTCCACACTCCTGGTAGCTTGGGACCAACATACACCTAAGCTAAGCCCCCATGGGAAAGAAAAGAAAAAAATCAAATAGAAGCAGAATATGGAATCACAGACACAACAGATTTTTCTGCCCCATGCCATTGGCTAAGTTTAAGTTGCAAAAGAGCCAGAAAAGAATGTTTCCATACAGCTCATTTCCTTACTTCAAACCTCCAGAGACAATTTGCACCCTAATTTATCAGTGCAGTGCCAGGATACACTGTGTGTGACAGAAACAGGAGAGAAGAGGTGGCCAGTGCTAGCAGGAACAGCATGGGGTATTTAGAGCTCAATACCCAACCCCAATCCACTGTGCCAACAGTGAGAAACGAGGCTGTTGTAAGAACTGTCACAAGATATGACTCCAAACTCGAGTTTCCATAACTGAATGGTTTCCTCTCCTCCCATGGACACACAATAGATGAACTTCTTTCTTACCACTTCCCCAAGGGAGGCAGCCACCATGTGCGTTGCAGGGGACAAGTAAGATGAAGATCCATGGGGCAGCACGGATTTCACATTCTCATAGGTGATAAAAAAAGCAGCAGCTGAAATTCAAGAATACATCCAATCATTGCACTGTTCCTCCATCACAGAGCTGCAGTTAAAACCAGCGTATTTTTATACCAAAACAGTACAACAGTGTCAACAGAATCTGTGGGATAATTCCTTCAGAAGTTTCTGCTTCTGGCTACCCCTGGCAAACCTCCCATTAGTATCAAAGGTGTCAGGACTTCAGGCCACATTTAGTAGTGAGCTACAGAAAGATGTGTTAATTAGTCATTAATGTCCAGCACCTTTTGAAAAACTGGTATCTTTCATATCCATAGATAGAGTAGAGGGAAGGTCTCCTCATTGAATTGAATGGATGGTCCTTTTTTTGATTGGGGAAGGCAGGGAATAACAAATTAGTTGATTAATTGAAAAGAAAAACCCAAAAAGCATTGATACAATTCTGCTATCCTACAATGTGCAAAACTGTTTCAGTAGCAGTTTATTAATAACTTCTTTCTAGCTACTGTCAGTTAAATATTTAGACTTTAGCTCCATAAATATTTTTTCCAAGCTTTTGAAGGATTTGTAAAAGTTCTGTGCAGCGAACAAGAAACACACAAAACTTAACTGAGCACAGCATCATGAGCTGTGTTTATTCACTGCAGCAGTCAACTACAAAGGCACTTACACCTTAAGGGTTATTCCTTCTCCTGAAGATAATTTCAGTTCTCAGTCATACATTGGAAAGATAAAACTACAGTGCAGATTCTGGAGATGTAAATACTGAAAAAAATGACATGTCTTGCGGGGGAATAGATTTTAATTGTAAAGAAGGGCTGTGTGAATTGCCTTCTACTAATCAAAAGATGCTTATCACCTCAAAAGGAGATAACAGAGCAGCCAAGATAAAGAACTGAATTTTTTTCTATCACCTTATGAAGGACATCAAACATCTGAAGGTGTCAGTGGATTTGTCAGCAAAGTTTTCCTAACGTTTACGTCCAACAGCACAGATTGCTGTTTTTTCATCCCTTCCTACAAAGACAAAATGGACAAAGGCATCAGGAATTTCACATGCCTTTTCTCTGCAGGGACTACAGGCATCTACTCTTTTAAACCCTCAGTTTCAGAAGTATTACTGATGTCTTTACAATTTAAGCATTGTTGTTTCAGGGAGATGGGCAGAGCATCCCCAGGGCAAGTAACTCAAACACCTCCAGTGCTCAAGCACTCTGAAATTCCATTCATTTCCAATGCCAAGAAGGAGTGGGTCATGACAAAAGTGTCCAGGACAAGCAAGACTCAAGCCCTCCTTGGCACCCAGAAATGCTTTAGGGTGCCCCTGTAAGTAAGGATAGGCTTATATCCAGGAGTGCTTCCAAGGTATAAGGGTTGCTTTTCAGACCAAACATGCAGCAGCCTTCACTGCAGCCTTGCTCAAGTTTGCTCAATGCTTTACAATTCTAGAAACTGCTCTTCACAGCTGGACATGGACTCACAGAATCCAGGCACCCACAGGAAAGGCAGCCACAGACATGAATATCCTATGTGACATATATTACTACTTAAAGAAGACAAAGCATAATTCAAAGAAAATTTACCATTTGGAAAGGATCCTATTGCAGTGGAAGGAACACCAGCATAGATGCCACGAAAACCACCAGCTTTCCTAAATCCTTGAGGACTCTGAAGTCTTGTTTTTACAGTATCCAGGGGAAAAAGGATCAAGTCAACACAGACACCAGCAACTCCACCAGCCTTCAAGACAAAACCATGGAGAAAAGTGCATTAATATTCTCAGGGGTGAAGTTGTGGTGCTTATGTGAGTAACAGGCGTGTGTAACCCAAAGCACTGCTGACTGTATCCTTCCTGAGGTCAGTTTATAAACTGATAGTCTTACACAGAACTCAACAGCTTCCACAGATTTAACAAGGAGGGTTCAACAAAAGAAAGTAATAGATATTATGACTTTCAAACCATTTCTAAGATATTTTCAAAACAATCTTGGTATTTTGAATAGTGCAAACAAAGCAATGCAACACTTCCCCATTTCACAGAAAAGCAAGACAGTGGATGTCACTTATCAAGAGACAGCACAGAATGACCAACACCTCCAGCAGTTGTGAGATAAAATCAGGGAAAGACTGAAGCAATTCTGCTCTCCCCTTAGGCATCTCTAGAAAGCACATTCACATTTTCCCAGCAAAGTTCCTCATTTAAAGTGTTCATACTCCCTCACTGCCTTTGTTGAACAAAGCCTGAAGTAAAGCTGATTTATTTTCTTTTGCTGATAAAAGCCTATAGAAAAAAAAAAAATCATATCACTGAAAGGTTTAAATTGGAAGGGAACTTAAAGATCTTGTTCCAGCCCCCTGCCATGGGCAGGGACACCTTCCACTAGACAAGGTTGTCCCAAAGCCCCGTCCAAGCTGGCCTTGCATGCCTCTATGGATGGGGCACCCACAGCTTCTCTGGGCAGCCTGTGCCAGGGCCTCTCCACCCTCACAGCAAGTATTTTTTTTTAATATCTAATCTAAACCTACTCTCTGTCAGTTTGAAGTCATTCCCCCTTGTCCTGTCACCACATGCTCCCTCCCTCTTTCTTGCAGACTCCCTTAAGGTACTGGAAATCATGTTAAATAAAGGTTTCAAAGTCATAAAGAAAAGGGGAAGGTTTTTATCCAAAGAATTCATAAAACAAAAGCCTAAAAAAATTGATTCAACTAGGGCTCAATCTTCTTCCATTGTCCGTGTTTCTAGACGACCAGGTTTTTTTTTTTTAATTACCCCATGACGTGCCTGATTGTAGAAAATAATTATTTGGCAAGAATATGAGGAAAAGGCTGAAATAAACAGAAAAACTGATTTAAAATAAAACAACAAAAAAATCAGTAGTTAACATTAATCCGTTATGAGATTATTTAGATGCAGTGCTATTCAAAACAGAAAACAGAATTTGAAGGCTACCTCACATAGATCAGCACACAAGAAACAGCTGCACATATTTTTAACTCTGCCTGAAAACAAACCACATATGTGTTACTCTGATAATTTTTTTCAGGGTAACAGAAGATTCAGAGAGGTGTTCACTATCTACTGCTAAAGGTTTAATCAATAAGTTAATTACTCTTTTAATCTAGTTGGCTATTTTGCATGCATTGATTCTTCTTCGTTCTTTTTCATCAAAATCCTTATCTGCTCAAAATAACATTGATCAGATTTAATCTAGCCATCTGCTAAAACATGAATCAAAAGTTACTAATTGCTTCTTTAAGTTCTCAAAGTTCTGTATCTTAAATGTCATTTAAATTCATGAGGTAGCTAACAGAGCACCTGCCAGCGGGTGACAATAGCTGTGTGTTTGCAACAACTGCAGAAAAGAGAAATTACTTTTGGTTAATAAAACACCTAGAACACAACTTCTCCCCCACCTGTCAGTAACAGCAGGGTTATCAAAAGAACCTTCACCGGGAGCTGGACATAGCTGTTAACTAAGAGGAGACTGAGATCAGACCTCATTGGGGTCTGCAGCTTCCTCACAAGGGAAATGGGAGGACAGCTCCAACCTCTGCTCTCTGTGATCAGTGACAGGACCCCAGGGAACAGCTGGAGCTGTGCCAGGGGAGGTTGGGGTTGGGTATCAGGGAAAGGTTCTTCCCCCAGAGGGTGCTGGGCACTGCCCAGGCTCCCCAGGGAATGGGCACGGCCCCGAGGCTGCCAGAGCTCCAGGAGCATCGGGACAATGCTCTCAGGCACAGGGTGGGGTTGTTGGGGTGTCCTGGGCAGGGCCAGGAGCTGGAATGGATGATCCTTGTGGGTCCCTTCCAACTCAGGATATTCAATGACTCTATAAATTCCATCACAACAATTAGGCAAACCCGGGACCTGATTCCAACACATCGAGTCATGACCTCACTACTTGCACCCATCTGCCTCAGAACATTTGAACTCTCCTGAAGCTCTCCCTACACCAGCCCAAGGCATCATATCCCTGATTTCCCACACAGAGCCAACTGCAAACACTGGGTGTTTCTAAGGGGTTCCTCAGCTATGGTGACTGGGGCTCCATCCCCTTGCTGAGACCTCACACGGAAAAGCAGCTTTTAGGGTGGGGAATGCAGCACTAAGTAGATGCTTCACAGTCAGGATTAGGGGCTCCCCGTGGCTCTGGAGTGGCTGCTGAAGCCACAAACTGCGGCCACCCCTCAACTCAGCTCATCACCTTGGCAATGGTCAGGCTTGCTGCAAAATGTGGAATACGAAAAACTTTTCCTAAGACAGGATGTTCTTTGATGTTAGATCCTTGTAACTCTCAAGGCTAATCAACAAGAAAGGAGATTTAATTGTCAAAACAGAGCAGCCAACAGGCTCTACGTGATGTCCATGTGTTAGAAAGCAAAACACTTGCCAGTAGAACCGCTAAAGTTTACGGCTGCATGTGTTTCAATCATGTCAGACCTAGAGAGAGGTTAACAAATGTTGGGAAGAAGGATGTACCACTGATAGTGGACACAAAGGATGCAGAATTTATGGGCCACAGTTGACAGAACCCCAAAGAAAAGTAAGAAACTAATAAAGACCGCTTGTCAACTGAGCTGAATCAGCTCTGACTGGATAAAGGTAATTCCGCCAGGGGCACATCACAGCCGCCGATCTAGGAAACCCACGGACCTAAAGGAAGAGGAAGACTGAACGCGTGAAATAATTACCATGGGAAGAGAGAGAATCATTAACCAATAGAAGCACAATACTAATTAATAAGAGAACTATGTAACTTGTAGCCAATGAACATTAATGCTTTTATTCGGTGAAGAGCAGAAATAATGAAAAGTTTGGGTAGTCGCAGTGCTGGCTTTGTGGATTTGCGTCCCAGCGCCCCTTTCTGCGCAGAGCTGTAAACAGACCTCTACTCTGTTTGTAGATCGGGTTCTTGCACACTGGGTAAAACAACCTATTTTGGGCCCGCTCACTCACCACCAAGGCCGCCCAGGACTCCCGCGGCTCCATGCAGGGGTGGCGGTCCGGGCTGGCGGCCCGGGACGGGATCAGCAGGACCGGACCCGGCGCTCCGGACAGGCCCCGTGTGCGCCCATGGGCGCAGCCATATTGTGCCCCGGGCCGCGGTCACGTGGGCGCGGCTCTCACTGCGCCTGCGCGCGGGCAGCGCCCGGCAATTAGCGCCGAGCGTTAATTACCTCATGCTTGGGGCGGTTTCCTGGGCACTATCGGCACAGCCGCTCTCGAAGCGGGGGAAGGGACTCCTCCTGGCGCCTTTGAAGTGCTGGTGGGTGCGCCAGAGGTGCCTGCTCCCCGTGGCTGGAGTGTATTTGGAAAGCAAACAGTTTTTCCGTGTGCCCTGGAAAAAAATGATATCCTGAGGGAAAAACAGTCCTGAAATCCTGAAACTGAGTTTTTCCTCAATTGATGTTGATGTCTTCAAGCTGAATTTTATGTTTTCAGCATGAATTTTGCCACCTTTTGTAAACGTAAGTGATTACGTCAGATAACTTCTACAATAGAAAAGAACTTTGTGTTTCCAGCATTGTGTAAGATCATATTACCCAAATAAATATACATTAGGCAGGTGGAAAATAGATAAGTAGGTTCGTGTAAATTTTACCATATAATAGATGTAACATATAACGCCTTGTGGTGCTTGATTTGTGGAAACTTCCACCTTGCACCCCGTGCGGAATGAACAATGTCTCCTTTCAAAACGGAACTGTTTCTGTGTTCAGAGAGCTCCTAGAATCGGCAGCAGCGTCTAGCACAGAGCCTGCTGCAGTGGTTCTGACACCATCCAGTGCACACCCTCTGTGGGATGCTCCTCTGAGCCAGAGCAATGCACAGCAGAAGTAAGGAACCCTCCCAGCCACGATCATCGCTCCTGCCTCTTCCCAAGTGCTGTGCTGGCTCTCCTGGAATGGAAAATGCCATTTTTCACCCATATCCCAAACACTTTTATATTTTGTATTTGTGTCTCGCTGACTGTCCCCCTTTCTACGAAGGGCATTCAATCAATCAGTGATTCCAAAAGTTGCGGAGAGGATTTTGGCACAGAGTCCTCGCACAATCCTCGCCCAGCAGGAAAGCACACTTGAAATTACGGGAAATGTGATTCCAGAGGAGGAAAAAAGGGTGAATGTTGGAAAGCACTGCAGTGTGTGCAGAACCAGAAAATTCAGGCAGGCTCCAATTCCAAGATTTCCTTGGCTGCAAGCACATCACTTGGGATGAGCTTTGGATGTAGGAGCTGGGAATGTGATGATGCCTCACATCCAGCTCAGTTCCTCTCCATCAGACTGCTCAGGGTGCTTGCAGGTGGGAAGCACCATGCTGACCTGGGCTGTAACATCTGCCCACAGCAAGCACCGTGACTGACATGAAAGTGCCATTGCCAACTCCAGCAAATTCATTACAGCTCCTCTACAACACTGTGATTTTTTTTCTGAGCTCCCTCAGTCTCCAGAGACAGGTGATGTTAGAGCAGTCTTCATTTCATTTCGTCTTCATTTTCATTTTGAGTGAAAAGCTCAAAGCTCTGAAGGCAAAAATAGAACCTGAATGTGTTGCATTTCTCAAACTCCTTAGATTTTTAAGGCAGCTCCTTGGTTTTCTGTCTCTAACTTACAACTTTTATGGTAAGCTGGTGGGTTATCAATACTTTGCTTTAGTTTAGGCTGTATTGTGCTTATTAAGAAACACCTGTTGGTTTCATGTCAGGAATAAATTAAACGAGTGGACTCCTTGGCATAACTGCCACACCTGTCCCTGGTGTGGATGTCTGATCACCTAAAGTCTAAGGCAGGCCAGTTTGCTGTCCTAGGAATGAATTCCTGAAAATTCACATGGCAAGGGGGTTAGAACTACATATTTAAGGTCTCTTCCAAACCATTCTACAAATTCTTTGATTCTACAAAAACTTTGATCCTGGTTCCTGGAAGAAGCAGGAGCCACAGTTACATACTCCAGCTGTAATATAGGGATGACTGGACTGTGAGCAGTTATTACAGTAACACCCAGCAGAGCACCTGGCTCTCTGAAAGAACCCTGCTATTTACGCAGAAATAAAAAGGATCTGAAATCTACCATTTCCAGCTGGTGTTCTGTTGAGTGGCTAAATAAACACAAAAGCTGAAAGTTCCTCAGTTTCCAGGTCCATGTCTGTCATTAAATTAAGCACATTGGAACCATACTGAGGGAAAAAATCTGACATCTGCAGTAAATGAAGCGTGCTTTTGGAGTCACTGCTATCCCCCAGAACCCAGTGATGGCAGCACTTATAACAAGACCTTTTTACCCCCATGTGCCCAGGAAGTTTCTTGATGTAAAGGTTCTTGGGGTCATAACAAGCACTTTTCATATTGTTCAGTGCAAAGCTTTCAGATACATTCTGTGGCACTGACTCTTTTATTTATCACCTTCTGTCAGGAGAACTGCTGCTGCATCAGAGAGGTCACAACCTTCTATTCTTCCAAGCCACTGTCCTGTCTTAAATGAACAAGTTCTGCTTGATGCCATAGGCCAAACATCAATCTTTGTGCCAAGTTCATCAGTGGACTCCCCATGGGCTTGAAAAGTAAATTGAGTGAAGAAAGAGATCTGGTTTCTCATATCCTTTCTTCCCTGCAAGAAAATGCTGCAGATGCTCCCCAGCATCTCCACTGCGAGTGAAGAAGATGGGCTGAGCAGAACCTTGCACAGGTAGCGTCTGACTGCACCTGAATGGAAGATGTTCATGGTCAGCCCTATTTTCAGCTTCTCCCAAGCCTGTGTCCAGCTGTGGCTGGAGCTCAGGGGCTGGAGGGCAAGCTGGGGAGGCTGTGGAACAGCCACGTGGGGCTTGTCCCAGGCACTGCAGGGGCAATACCCTGAAGCAGAGGAGAGAACAGACACTTGTGTTCATCCTGCTGCAAGTGTAGACTCTGCCAGCACCACAGCAGCTTGCTGGCCAAAATGTTTTTGCTCAGGCTGTCCTTTTGTCTTCTTTTTTGTTCCCTGCTCCTCTTTTCTCCCCTTCCTTGCCCGTGGCTGCAGGTTGGTAAGAATGCTTTTAAAAATGGCCATTATGCCCACACCACCTCACCTGCTTCTTCCCTCAGCCTTTGCAGTGCATAAAAGCCTTGGCAGGAGATGAAAAGCCTTTTAATTGCATTAGGATGAGGAACATACTGCATCTCTGGATGCACTGAGTGGGATGTGAGCTGCCAGCAACATGGCAACCCTCTACCTTATGCTCTGCAGAAAAAGAGACATTGCAGGGAGTGAATATCAGCTACTCATGGCTCCTCTTTGTCAGGGCTACTTAAGCACCGTTTTAGATTGATTTCACATTAATCCTTCCACTAGTACAACAATGCGCATGCACAGAAATGCCTGTACCTGGGGATCTGTGAATATGTAAGCATGTCTGTATTCTTTGTGTGTATTTCCTCCTCACTCTCTGGCTGCTGTTGGATGTCTGACACCAGCAGCAGAAGATTTATTGATCTGGTCATAACATATTAAGGCTGCTGAAGAGCAGATGTTGAAAACAGACTTCTTGGCTTGTATCAGCCCCCAGCGGTATTGGTCTCACACATGTTCCAGTTTATTTATTGAAGCAATTGCTCTCCTCATTCTCTTCATTATCTTCCTCCTGGGCAATTCAGGCACACCAGAGCCAACCCCTTCCAGTCAGTCAGTCCTTCTTGGATCGTCATTTTTGCTTTAGCTTGGGCAACACCCGACAACTTTCCCTTCCTGAGAAGGAAAAGCCCATCCCACTATTCATAAAACCAGATGGAAATTTATCAGCTGCAAAAATTTATCCTGGCATAAATACAATGAAAATAAAGACTTGGAGATCCCTCTAATTTGATAATAAGCAGGTGCATAATGGGGCCAGGGAAGCCATCTGAAGGGAGAATTGCAATGGTATGACCATATACAGCACCCAAGAGGCTGTGATGCACCACAGGAGCATATCAAGGCAGCATATCGTGGCAGACAAGGAACAAAACACAGCCCTTTGACTGTAAAAATGTTGTTTGTTCCATTTTATTACAAACAGCCACAGACCTGTGAAATTCAAGCAGAGCAAAGGGCTTTTCCTGTGCAGGAGAGCAGTGTGGCTCCATGCATCAGAAAGGTGTGACACTGGTACTTCTCAAGGAGACCATTGTCCCCAGCCTCCTTAAACACCTGATGTGCACACTCTAAGGTGAGGGCTCCTTCCAGACTCTTGCAGAAGCACAGGTTTATATTCTGAAGCTTATTTCTGCCAGGGATAGGGCAGCAATGCTCCTGGCCACAGCTTCAGTGTAGTAAAATCCAAGAGGCCCCCTGACACCAGGGCTCTTGCATGAGGAAGCAGAGTCCTGTTCCCAGTAATTCCTCCCAGGACTGGTACTTGCCTCCAGCTGCCACCCCCACTGCCCAGTGCCCCATGGCCCCCCTGTGTGCTCAGCAGCTCTGCTGCAAACCTCTGCCCACATGCTGCTGGACCTGCCTGCTTCAGAAAAATGAAAATTAACTAAATATTTTCCTAATATGTAGCCAGCAGTGGACAGCTGGACCTGGATGGGCAGGATTTTTTCCAGCTCTCCTAATTTTGTCAGTCTTCCTTTTCCTGCCTTAACCCTCATGCAAACTACAAGCAAGATTTGTTTTATCTGGATTTTAGATGATTTTTTGCCACTTCTATGCCATTAGCTCCCCCTCATGCTTACAGTAGCGTTCCCTGTTCTTAAGAAGTCTCGCAGGGTTTAGAAATTCTACTGAAATAATAATTGCAGTAAATTTTTATGGAAACAGATGGGGGAACCAGACAGCCATAAATTTAATAACTCCTTTGAGTACTTAGCAGCAGAAACACTAGTCTCCAAATTCATTAAGAAAAAAGTGATTAATGATGATATAGATTTCGCATAATGATAGCCTTAAACTGTACAACTTTTGGATGCTCCTCATTTATTCTGCCTTATCAGAAAGACAGAAAACATGCATTTTAACGACCGGGTAAAGTAAGTAAAATAACGATCCAGTGGCAGTGCAGTGACCTTTACACGTGAACACGTCTTTCAGACTCTCTGCAGTTAGTCTTACAGCACAACTGAGTTAATCTAATATTTCCATTTTAGATCATAAGAGAAGTTAAGGAAAATCTTAATTATGCCTGTAGTTGTGGTTATAATCCAACCCGCTGACACAGGAATTACTCGCATCTGTTCTGAAGTAATTTTGTGGGCCAATGCAATGACTTAGTTGACTCAGGAAGCAGAGCTAAGAAAAAGTTTACGACAGAATGGCCCTAAGCTGCCCAAATAATTGTGCATTTCCAAATTGTCCCGAAGGAGCCTCCCTGACATTCCCATAGAGTAGCTGGAACCAGGACACATGGTTTCTTCAGCCACTGGTTTGCTTCAGCCATTCTGATTTAGGTTCTTCTTTTTAAAAAACAGTATTAACAGACCTGGTCTCTTCTAAAGGCTGTTGCTGGTGTTAGTGAAACATGAGGTGGGTTGTCCCTCCTAGGAGAAGGAGTGGATGCAACATTAGTGCTTGACCCATTTTCCCTCCCCTTCCAAGCATTATGGATGAGCACAACACCAAGGCCATCCTGGTATAAGCTCGGCACGACTCCTTGGGCTATTCTGATGGACCTCTGTAAGAAAAGACTCAAGTAGAATAGGATTTTCTTGACTTTCATGGGTTTGGAGAGCTGGACTCCTCCCTGTTCCATGGGGTTGGATGGGTCCTCCATCCCAGTGATGGGGCCCAGCAGTGCTTTGCAGAAATGGTGGCCCTGATTCCTGGGAGAGATTTGTGGCTCCAACTCAAAGATGACCCTCACCTCCACTGCTCAGTTCCATCAGCCTCCTGGCAGAAATAAACTGCAATTGTTTCTGTACAGACAAGGAGCACTATTTAAAAAAAAATTAGTTTATTGCCAGCTGTTTGCTGAGCTCAGAGTTTTTATCAGCTAAATCCCATCTCTGGCTCCCAGGGAGTGGATGGAAAGTGCTTGGAGTGACATATAGAACAGCCACCATGGCTGAAACAATCCACTTATTGGGAGATGTCACTGAAGAGAGGAGCTAAAGGGTTTATTTGAACAGCTGAACTTTTGCGTGCAAACTACAGCTATTTTTATAATGTAAACTATAAAAAAAAATTATAATGTAAAAATAATACAGTTTGCTTTAAGAAAAGTGAGCTATGTGTTTGGCACTCTGTACTTGATATAATTCATTTTTAGTATCATCTAATTCAAAGAAAAGAGTTTCTCATTCTGCTTAGGCAACTCAGAGGAGGACAAAGAGACCAAAGGACATGGGTGACAGGGTTGGGATAGGGAGCAGAGGGCTGAAGGGAGCACAGACTCTCATAGCTGTTGGGGCACATGTTGACTGTCCCTGAACTCCTGCACATCCCTTTTTGCCATTACTCCACACTGCCACCTATGTCCTGTAAGACCACATGAAATCCTGCTTCATATTCCTTTCTACAGGGCTGGGGACAGGAGCAGACTGGATGGAAATGACCGCTCCTAGAGGAGGAGGTCAGCAGTGGAGAGGAAGGTTGTCTAACTTCAGTCTTCATTTTCCATTTCCTATTAACTGCAAGTCAAACTCACAACAAAGCTCCTGGAGGGAAGTGAAAGAGCAGCTCCAGAAGATCAGGGAATGGATTTTTGTCCACACCCAGCTGCATCTGTCAGGCTGTCCATACACCACCATTTGTCCATACAAGTGGCTCTGACAGCTCCTCTAACTCTTTCCAGAAGACTCACAGTGTCTCCAGCAAGCTGAGATCTCAGAGGGAGAACCCTGGCCCCCTTGCTTGTTTTCTTTGACATTGTGGAGCACAGCCCTTTGGTGAGAGGCAGCCAAGAGGTCCTTCCCAGGACCAGCGGAAGGAGGCTGGTGACAAGAAGTTTCTATTCACCTTCCTGTGATTTTCCAGGGCCCTTTTCCTTTTCCTTCTGTTTTGTGGAGAGAAACTTGCCAGTTCTTCTCCTCTCACCAGGATTATCAGAGCTGGCTTCCGATGTGAAGTTTCCCACTGCTGAAAGTTTCTGATCGTCCCTTCCTACAGTGCCCTTGTGAGCCGCATTGCCATTCCCAGCCGATAACCTATCGTTGGATTCTGCTGCAGAAAAGCCATTATCTAAGGGAAATTAAAAGGCATGGGAACAGGGGCTCTTTGTACATGGGCAGGGAGCAGTTCATGACATGTGAATTTGCCAGATGTTACCACTCTGAATCTTACTAAAATATGCCCCGTACTGACCACAGCTGCTTTATCTGCACGTGGAAGGAGTTGGGAGATAAAAGGCATTTTTACTGACAGCGCTGTAATGGCCTGACCAGGCAGCCTGGGAGCAATTCCCTGACACGGCCTCACAATTCCTTGCAAATGCGCTGACTGTTGGATTTTGTGTGGTCCTGACCACTGTTTCATTTGACAGTACTCTCCCTTCATGCCTATTCAGGCTGAGACTGTTTTCCAGAAAATTACACCATCTTCCAGCATGTACATTGGGTTTATAAAGGGCCTTGACTTTTTGTGCAGCTCAGTTGATGCCTCAAGGCCTGTTTTAATGCTCTTCTGACAGTGTCTTGTGTTTGTCTGATTGGAAATATTCCAGGTAATTAAAAAATTACACACCAACTGCTGCTTAAAAATCTATTGTGTGTATATTTATTTTGCATATTTTAACTTTAGAGGAGGCTCTTTCAATTCTCCATCCCCCCTTTCTGAATCTCCCATGTCAAGACTAGAGTCCAAGCTCTTCTGAAGTCTGCAAAGCCAGATAATGCCCTTATGTGATGCCTACTTATTCCTTATTACCTTTTATTCTTTACAGGAAACAATATGGGGAGGCTGTGCCAGCAATATAGATATTGTAATTATTATTTTTATTATTCCAGAGTATGCACAGGAGCTTATTATTTTGAAGTCTGGTCATCCCTGTACCCTGCAGTGCCTTAATTTGGAAGTTCACACTTGAAAGGAGAGAGAATTGCATCCATACTCATTGTCTGTCCATGTCCCAGGCGTGGGGCTGCACTGATGAGCTCTAATCAGATGCGTGAATCCAAAACAGGGAGAGGCAGCATTTCTCTGTGCATGGAATAATCAACTCTGAGTTAAATGCAGTGCTTTAAAGTGATTTGTATCCATCCTCATCCCCACGTTCTCAGTCTAATTAACTCCTCTAATAGAATTAATCAGCACACTAAATACAAGACTCACTAATGACTGAAAAAACCACACCACTATCTATTCCAAAATACAATTACACTGACAAACTCAATTACATGCCTCAGTCACTTCTGAAATTACTCACCAACATTGGACTGCGCACAGTTTAAGTTTCATTGTTGAAAGAAATCATAAACACTTTCTAAATCATACAGTGTTTACAGAAATACACAGAAGCACAGCTTTTATTACCCATGTGGCAAAATTAATTTGACACATTGAAAGCAAATGAATAGAGCTGGAGGACTTTATTCAGGCACTATTCTTCCCACTGATAGAATTTACGCTGGGAGAACATCTAACGTATTAACCTTATTAAACTCTGATGTAGGTAAATAGCATTTCAAAAGGAAGGTGAAAGGATCCAAATCAAAATCCTTACTGCATTTGAATGAGCAACATCCAATTCTGCATTTCTAACTGTTCTTTAAGTTTACAACCCCCTTTCACTAAAGTAGGCTTTTGCTCTGGAAACGTTTGCAGCAGAAGCAGTCCACAATATGCAATTATGATTTTGTCTTCTAAGTGTGTGGTGAACTCTACAGCTGAAAATAAATTCCCATCAGATTTGGTTATGTGAGTTTAGGTTAATTTGCAAGTCAGAAGAGGAAGATAAATGTTGCTAGTGTTTTTAATAACCCAAGTTTATCGAAGTCCATCTTGATCTGAAGATACAGAAAGGCTTCCTGAACTTTTTCTTTGTCTGGTCATATGCAGCACCTGCTTCTCAGTTTAATTTATTTTCAAACTGTGATACCAGTCAAACAGTAATATTTCTCACAGAAGGGATAGAGCTGCTCTTGCTTGCAATTGGGCAAAAGTAGATAAAAATTTGAGCTCCAGGCTGACAAAATCTGTGTTGAAGTTGAAATATCCTCATCTGACTGAAAGCAACAACCTCCCATCCTTGGCAAGAGCTTACATCCATGCAGAACCAGTACAACAAACTGGTTTATACCTTTTGAGCCTAAAAATTACAGTGGCACTTGTCTAGTAGGGATTTCTCAGCTCAGTAGAGTAGGTTACTGAAGGAGCTACAGATTGCTCAAAATTCCTTTGAAAAAAGACAGTCCAGCACTTTGAAGAGTTCTCCAAGAACCCTTGGAGACCCTGGTGGGTCTCACTTTCTGCTGAACCTGAGAGAGACATGGGACCTGTCAAGAGAGGAGGGATCAGAACTCCCAGTTTCAAACAAAACATTAGAAGAGTTGAGCAGATGCTTTCAGAGACAACCTGCCCCACAGGGATGGAGTGGCACTGGGATGATAGTGGGAAGTTGTGTTTTTATGGATGGATCACACATGCTGTGCTCTGCTGATGTTCATCCCTATGGGCTTTCCCATCCACCCACTCCATCCTCTGCTCTAAACCAGGGGAGAAACCAGAACATAGGAAAGGAACATTGTTCAGTACAAAATGATGATTGGCCCGTGCTAGTGAGAAAGCCTTTCTCCTTCCATTTTCCTTAAAAATTATGCATGCTTATCATATGCTGGGACAGTAACGTTTGAGGAGCAGGACAACAGAACATAAAGGATCTCCAGAAAAACTAATCACATATCCTCTGGGGAATGTTTGTTATATTTTGGCTTTTTGCCATGCCCATTTATTTCACTGCACACCAGTCATCCCTATCCATACTCCCCACTGGAGTTCTCTTTATGTGCAGTCAGGCAATTCACACCCACTACTCCCTTCCTCTCCTTCAGGTGTTTAAAGGTTGTTTAAAGCAAAGTATTAAACCAGATTTTATTCTAATCCACATGTTTGCAGCTCCGTAACCATTCCTGTCAGAAGTGCCGTGATACAACCACAGAGTTTCACAGCTGAAGATGCACGTTGGGATAAAGATGAATTCATGGTATGGAACTGGGGCCTCAAGCAAAGGGCCTCTTTTGCTGGATCTCAAGAAAAAGACTCACTTTGTGAATTAATAGATTTTATACTTTCATCAGTGGAATATCATACATCAAACCAAAACCTTTCAGGAAGACTGGAGCTATTCCACATCCAGGCACCTTCTTTATTAATTCTGCACATTTCTGCAGTCACCAGCGATGCATTGGATGACACTTGCAAAGGATTACAGACCTGATACGATATTAGATAAAAATTACAAGTGAGAAGCTATTTTAATGCTATTTATTTTCATCAGCAGGGCATCCCTCTCCTAAATGCCATTCTAGTTTGGTTGATATTGACTTTTCAGGCTGCTGAGAAGTTTTGTAATTCTTTTTTGTTCATAGTTTATGTACAGAAATCAATACTAGTTTGCAATTTGTTGAAATGATTGTTGAATGGTCACATAAGGAGAAACATATGCCTGATTTATCCTTGCGTTGTATTCCCAGTCAGAATTGCATTAATTTCTCCGTCAATCTACGATATCTAATAATTTAAAATGGTGATTTCCACATCTCACATGCACATTTTATTAACCTCACACTGAAACATAACTGAACAAAGCAAGCAGGAACATGGCTGTGAATCTTCTTTAACATCACTGGTGGCAGTGATTGAGATATCAAGGGTCTGGGTTTCTTTTCTGATCGGAATTTGTGCTCACACCACCAGAAATAGAGATTTCACTGGTTTTCATGTAGAGCAGTAATGGTTAACTGCAAAATTATCAGACTCAAGATCTCCATTTCTGGAAAACAGTTGGAAATTGTTTACAGCTTTTGAACCTAACCCCAAAAAGTTTGGGTCTGAATAACGTTACCACATCATAACTTACTCACCTCAAATTTCGTGTTGCAAGGAGCAAACCCCACCGAAACAGCCACGATTTAGTGTTGCTGCATTGTCAGACATCACTGAAATGTTTCTGGACTGACACTACCATCTAGCGTCCCGATCACAGACTGCAGCTTCTCTGGGGGGAAAAACCTAGAATGCACTTGTTTGTTCGCTTCTATAATTACATTATCATAAATAATTCATCTCCCGAGACACATGTACAAATAGACGAGAGAATGAAGGCCACACAATGCCAGCTTCCTTTCCCTCTTGAATTAGAATAGAAAAGCCAACTAGGCACAGAATCTTGGAAAAAAAAAACGTGAGCTGATTTAATAACAGCTCTGACAAGAAGCCTAAGTGATATGTTTGGTTTCCATACATTTCTCCCAAAGGTCCAGTAAAATTGAAAAACACATTAATGCTCCTGAAGCACACCTGGGATATTCAACAAAACTGGCACAGATGGAGCGTGGAGCCTCAGTGCCACCCAGGGCATCTCTTACTGCCTTAGGAGCATCTTTAGCTCTCCTTGGAGAGGCTCACGAGAGCTCTGCTGGACCAGGCACACCTGAGGACACTTCACATTTCCTGGTGATGGGTAGTGAGCATATTTAGAACCTCTCCAAGGTGCCAGAAGAATTAGCTTTCCTCTAAAATAGGTTTCCCAAATCAAAAGCTTCCCTGGAGCCCCAGCCCCACTGGTTGTCTGCCCTGTCTCCTTCAGCAAGTGGCAGGTGACTTCAGCAATATCAGCCTAATTAAGCCACAGTCTTCACCTGCTGTGCCCACCCTGAAAAAGCAAGTCCAAAGAACTATCAAGTGAATTGCAAACCCTGCAAAACTGCCTGAAGGGGAAGAGGACTCTGTGTTCTGGCCAGGTAGCTGCAGGGAGACTGGAAAACACAGTGGAAGGCACTGAAACACTGAATGCTTTTTATTTAAAGAAAAGCCTTTTCCAGCTTTTGACTTTTATTACACTTTCCAAAACAATTTCAAAACAAAAAAAGGACCACAATGAGAAATTCCCCCTTTGACCTATGAAAACTCCTGTACCTAAATTAGCTTTAAAATCCTCTCATTCTTCCACTTAGAGTTTCAATGTGCTGCAACAGTATTTTCAGCCTGAAAAATACTGCATTGGGGACTGTTGAGGCAGCTCTGCTTTATTGAAGACACTGAACGAGCTGTAACAGACTTCACCATGCCAGGCTCATTATAAACATCTTCCACTGAGACACTGCAGTTCAGAGAAAGCCTTTAACCTGCTGATTGCAAAGAAGAGCCATTACATTGCTTTCGAAGCTGCAGCCATAATGGCACCTTATTTCTTCAAAGTATTGATGCAATTTCACAGTGTTGTCTTGACATCCTCAGGCTGAAGGTATCAATGCTCTTGAACCCTTTTTAGACCACTAACCTTTCATTTTCAGTGTACTTAAAACATGCTCTCCAGCGGACTGTGAAGAAATCTCAAATTTCTCCTGCAGCTCAGACATCC
The DNA here is from genome assembly GCA_013398115.1 of Falcunculus frontatus. Classification (NCBI taxonomy): domain Eukaryota; kingdom Metazoa; phylum Chordata; class Aves; order Passeriformes; genus Falcunculus; species Falcunculus frontatus. Next base: position 464,055 of record VZRV01001879.1, on the reverse strand, counting down.
CAGCTGTAATCCTCAGCACATTTAATCATCCTTCTCAGATTGATAAAGCCATTTGAAAATTAAAATTACTCAGTTATTTGGGCCAAAGTGAATTTTGTTACTCCAGGATGAAAGTGAAACCGTGCCTGTTGTGGAGATGTAGGGCCAGAGCAAAGGGACTGGTTGCAGGATTGTAGAGCCGTCTGCAGCGAGGGGCAGGATGGAGACTGTTCCCAGTAGAAATCCCCTGTACTAGAGCCAGGGACAGACATCTAGGCAGGAAATTTGGACAGATCTCTGTGTCTCCCCACAGGCCTGAGGGTTTCAATTGCCAGCCAAGACCTCAGTGTTAGAGAGCAGCAAAACTCTCCTGTCAGCCAACACTGAAGAGACTTTCCCCAGCAAAGAGGGACAGAATCAATGGCCCATCTCACTCTGGTCTTGCCAGAAATGTGATCAGGACTGACATGGAGGCAAGACATTGCTTCCATTGAAATGACACTGTTGACATCTAAACCTGATGGCTCTTTTCTCTCTCAATGTGAACTGTGTGGCAGCAGCCAAGGAACCCCTTTCAATGGAAAGTACTTTTATTGATTTAAGAGAAAACCTTATTTGAGAGATTTGCCACCAACATTCTCCCTTGCCAGATATCCACCAACCAGAGGAAGCTGAGTGAGCATTCACAGACTGTTTCCACCAGCATGGGAGTGATATCAGTAGACTTTGTCATGTCCTTTCTCTCTCCTTCCACCTGTTAGTGCCCTTATTACACAGACACAAACAAACCTCCCCCTTCTGTGGTTCCCAAGGTCCCCAGAAGCCGCACAGCTGCTCAGGTTAGGCATGCCAGGAGATTATTTCAGAGCTTAAAACCAACAGATCATCTCAGGCTGATTGATTAAGAAAATTAATACAAAGGGGAGAGATAGAGCATTAATCCACCTGTGACAGCAGAACCCCTCTGTGAAACAAAGGGAGCAAGAATGCATTCACTATACTAAGGGGAAACTACTTCCCTGGACATAGGAAAATGTGCTTGAGGGGGTTTTTCAGAGTCTTGAACACCTTGCAGAAAGTCTGGGATACCCAACATTCAGTGTAACTCTAAAGTCACTAGGATCAGTATTTGTGTTTGTCTTTGTGTTTAGGCATCCATGAAAATTAGGAAACAAAGTTGTCTTATATGAACAACCAAACACAACCCAGAACTTAAATTGTGGGCTTGGTTGGTAGCAGCAGATTAGAACATGGTCAGCCTTTCAACTAAGGAAAATGCTCAGGAAAGGCTTAAAATCAACTTACCGTGCAAGAAGAAAAATCAATGCACCAGCTCCTTCATCCTGAAGGCTAATCACTGCAAGAAACAGAGCTTTGCTGTACCTTGATCTTTGAGAGCAAAAATAAAGTGAAAATTCAACTATTTCTTTCCAGCCCACCCTATTGCTGTGCTCCAAGAGCACCATACAGCAGCACTCCTCAACTGAGAAAGCTTTTGGTCTGGAGCATAACTTGCTGGAGCCCAGGCTGGTAAACCCTCCTTGGGTAACTGTGCTCAGCTTTACCTTTGATGCATCAGTGATCCCTCCCTTCCTCAGCTAATGCCAGTCATCAAGGAATCAAAGTCAATCACTGACGTGGCTGCGGAGTGACAATCCCTTAAAAAGGCAGATGGGAGAGTTTTGCAGAGGAAGGGTGGTGTCTTTCTCCTTTTTCGGAGGGGAGGAGGGTAGGATAGAAGGAAGAGTCTCCAAAGTCAGCTGGTTATCAGGTGATGAGTTGAAGCTAGAAGAGCAGTCTGACCCGGGTGGAAGGGAAGGTAAAGCTGGGGAGAGCCCTATGAGAAAATAGGCTGAATAGATAGAGCATGATGGTGGGAGGTTTTTTTGCTTTATGGTCAGATTTGTCTTATTTGAGAAATGCTATAGGACATTACCTGACTAGAATCACTTAAGTGAGGGTGGGCTGGATATAGGGAGTCATATCGCATGGAATCTCTGCTTAGTTAGAAGCCTGCTCGGGTAGGAGTATTATATTTAACACCATAGATACTGTTCTTGCACTCTGTCATGGGCTGTGCCACATCCCTCCAGGCTGTGCCTCCCAAAACTGACCCTGCTGTCAGTCAAGGGCAATTTACTGAAAGTTTTGCAGTAGGTAGTGTCCAGGTCTTGATCTTCAAACTCACTGAGTACTCTGAGAAAGCCCTTCAGTAATATTTTTCAGAGTTTCAAACTACTTGCCATGCTCTAAATGCTTAAATAGATGCTGGATCAAGTCTTCACTGTGCTTAAAATTGTATCTGAGCTGGAGGGATTGCTTTAACTTTCACAGCTAAGACTTGGGACAGATAAGAAGAGCAATTATATGTTCCAAGAATCAGAACTAGGTGTTTTGACAGTGTTTCTCCTGTCATTTTATTTAATATTTCATTGCCCCTCGGTTAATAGCTTTCTGCTTGATTAGCCTGTATGAATCAAAACTTCATGGCTTTATCCCTGACATGTTATACATTCTGAGTTGAGGGTAATGAATCAAGCCATGGGTTGATGTACTCTACCTTTCGTTTAGAAAAAGTCCTGTGTCAAGGAAACACCTTGGCTTTCAAATTGAGTTATCAGTATACTGTCAAAATTCAGAGGAGGAAATGCAGAGGATCCTAATAATGTGCAGCCAGGGATTACAGTAACCCTGAGCAGAATACGAAGCGGGGACCGGCTTAGCCTGTGCTGGCAGCTCTTGGGTGTCTTCACTAATGCATGAAATTGCCTGCTCTGCATTTCCTGCCTTTCTGCCCGAATCTCCTGCCCACGCTGCCCTGTTTGGAGTGGTGCAGCAGCACCAGCCTGGTTTCATTGCAGCTGATCCCAGAGGGGTCCCCTCCAGGCTCTGAGGGCTGCTGCAAACCTGGGTCAGGAGGCGCCTGTGGCACCTCCAGAACAGGTGAAGTTTAAAATGCTGAGGTGGGATTCAGTGTGAGCTGCTGCTTTTCCTCAGGCAGGCTGATTGCTGTTGGGTCCCACTCAGAATACGAAGGAGAGAAGCATTAGTTCCACTCCTGGATCTGGCTGTCGCTTTTCCTACCAGGGACTGCCCCTCCAAAGCCAAGCACTACTCTCCTTGGCCACTAGATGCAGCTCACGCTGCATTGCAATTTGCTTTGATATCATTCTAGGTTTTTTACGTTAAAAATTATTTCCCTTGTGTTTCTGGGGGTGTGTGGTTTCAGGAGGTTGAATCTTTATCCTAAAATCCTCCTGTTTTACTTCTAAGTCTCTCTCCCCTAAACTTCTTCCTTGCTGCATCAACTGTACCCATTTTGAATGCCAAATCATCACTCCTTGCATCTCCATACAGAAATCTACTCAGCTGCATTGCTTTGATGGACCTGTCAGGGTAATGGGGAGGGAAGAAATCAGATGAGTTAATAGAGAACACACTGATTTTCAGCCTCAAGCTGAGCACAGAATTTTACACTCAGCTTCCCACCTCCTGCCATTTCATTTTCCCAGATAGTTTTTGTGCTGCAGGTGTTGCACATCAATGCTGCCTCTCAGTCACCACACATCCAGTGTAAAGAGTCTCCAGCTCCCACCTCCAGTGTGAGGAAAACCTCAGCATAAAGCCCAGGAGCACACCATGGGATGGACTGAAAGCTCTGTTCTGCTTTCAATGCCCACCCTGCCTCACACAGCAGGATGAGAGTGAGTCCCTTAGAGAAGCAGGGAGTCTGCAGCCAGCAGCTGCAGCAGTTGGAGAGCTGATTAAGAGCTATGTGAGGTTGTCTTGAGAAGAGCTGGAGGAGATCAGAAATCAGGATGCCATTGCAAAAAGCAGAATCACTGAAAGCTGGGGCTGGACGTCAGAAAGACAAAATGGCTGAGGAAGTGAAGGAGTGACACTGTGGCAGTCCCTGCCCTTGCAGTAGTCCTCAGCTCAGGAGTCACACCTGGTGCAGGGGTAGGAGTGCTAGGGAAAGGCTGACTGATGCTGTGAAACACCACCTTTGCCCTGGGTGATTGTGGGAGCACTGGGCCACAGTGAGACACCCTCACCTACCCTTGCCTCTGAGCAAGTTTTCCAGAATTACATAAAATGTTCCAATTTATCCTCTGCTTAAATGTGCTTACCCTTGAAGATGTGCTTTTGGTCTGGATGCTTATTCCTTCCACTTCACCTGCTACTCAGCCCAGGGGTTCAGGTGCAAAAAGAACACCTGAGGAACCCTGAGCTCTCTCCCCTTGCATGTTTCATCCCTGCTGGCTGTGCTTGCTGGGTTTTCAGCAGAAAGGTACCTGCACAAAAGGAACCTATTACCTCCAGGTGGGTGCCAGCCCTGGCTGCCAGTGAGGGTGGATTAGCTCTGATTCTCCTGGAACATAGAACATGCTACTCTGTCACTGTGGAATCAACTCCAGCTTAGTAAATACTATTTTCTTACACAATAAGGTTGCTTATGGTGGTGATATTCTCGTACTGTGGTATATAAGGAGCCAGGGTGCTAGAAATTACTGGTAGCAGCTGTGGGTACTTGTAGGTAACAGCTGGGGGGAAGAGCTAAAGGGCCTGGTTATTCTATTTTTCTTTAACACAGTGAGATGTTCCTATTAAGCAATTACCTCCTGGGAGAAGCAGCAAGGTAGCTGCACTATCATTCCTGGGTTGGTTTTTTTTTTTTAGAAAATCTAAAATAATTTTTTCATAATGCACCAGATGAGATGGCTCAGACCTGCTGTGAAGGAAGCAGAATGTAATGCTCACAGTTTGTAATATTTCCTTGAGCTTCTGCTTTTGCACTGAAAAATGAGCTTCCTCTCATTAAAATGCTTTTAAATGACAAATCCACAGCTGTTCTCTCCAGCTTGCTTGAACACAGTAAACTCAAAGTGATCTATGTGATGGCTGTGGGCTAGCCAGCATGTTCTTCCCTTGCTGGGGGCATGGGGATGGTGTGGGAAGCTCCTTGGGCTCTCTGAGGATGCATTGCTATCCATCAAGTTCTCTTTTCCATCATAGATGGGGCTGAACCAAAGGAAAAGCTTCCTGAGACTGAGCTTTGGGAAGCAGTAGGCAAATGTGTCCTCCAGCATCAGCCATCCAGACCTGCCAGAGAGGATGGGGAGCTGAGCTCCACGGCTGGGGAGAGCAAATAACTGGAGAAGCAACTGCAGCCACGTTGGTCTGCCTGAGCACGCTGGATCAAATCCCACATATCACAGCAGGGGAAGCAGAGCCTGGCTTTTGGAAACCCAGCACTGCTGGTTTGTGCAGGTGCCATCAACCCCTCCCAGGAGAGCCAGTCCCAGTCCATAACCCTGGCTGTCAGCACAGGGCCATCCTGCCTCCCTTCCATAACAAGAGCTTGATTGGTTTCATTTCACATTGAGGAAAAATACAGCAGAAAAGGAGAAGCAGATGTTTTTAGACAATGTCCTGGAGCTTCAAAGAGCTTTTTGATTGCACAGACTTTAAAAAACATATAAAAGAGAGCCTTTCACTGTATTTTCACTAGGGTAAACCCTCACTGAAATTTGTATGAGGCGAGGTTGTCAGACTGAGCCAGCGTGGGAAAGTCTTATTGTTCACAAACTATATTTAAAATCCTTTTCATTATTGGCTAATTCTTTTATCTCTCATGTGCTGCCTTGAAGGCATGTTCAACTCCTGCCTGTGCTGGTCATTATGGCCAAAGCAAGGCAGACTTGCAGCTGGTGGAGGGTTTGTTCCCCTCCGAGGGCCACTGCCCGGTGCCACCAGGAGCTGCATCACTCCCCGTTGGGCAAATGTAGCAGAGAAGTTGCATCTCTACCAGGTACCGCATTTCGGTGCTTCCACCCACACTTCTTTAACCATCTCCTTCAGACCACAGGAAATAACAATGACCCAGGGAAGGCCAAGTTCTTCCAGATGGGAGTGCAGTTTTCATCCTAAATACAATTTCTGGAGCAGCTGCATTTTGCAAGGCTGGTTGTGTCTCTCTGAGAGCTGGAGGACGGTTACTGCTGGGAGGACATGGAGATATGTATTTCTTCATGCTGAAGGAGTCTAGGAGATCTTTCAGGGTTTTAATTGAAAAATCCACTTTTCTGACCGTTTTGAGAACTTTTCTCCTACCCATATGAGGACCTGAAACAGCTTTGAATGTCACAAAGCAGGCACAGGGCCACCAAGTAAAAGCAGAGATGCATGACTGTCAGGAAATCCTGTCATCAACTTCAGGTCATTCCTCTGTTTCTTCTGCATGAATCCCACCTGCAGTTCCACACATCCTACACATTGCAAGGTCTTTCCCAGAAGTTGCTTTTAAATGCCTGAATTTCTGTTCCCTTGCCTGATAAAGGAGGAAGCATTTCTACTTTGATTACCTTAAGCTTCTATTTCTCACAAAGAATTCTTCACGAAATGATAATTTTTTCCAAAGTTACCTTCTGAGTGAATTTTGTTCTTTAATAACAGAAATTTAATTAAAACTGGGGATCCTTATTTCTTATCTAGAGGCTTTGGACCATGTTCTCTGCCTTCTCAGAAGGCTCCTGAGAAAGATGCTGCTGGAAAAGGTAACACACAGTAGCTGTGAACTGGTGACAGATACCTCCTTTTGCCATCTTTAAGCTGGGCATGATGTTCACCTGCATGTTTCCTTACCCAGATTTGTAGCCCTGTAATGATCCCTATACCAACAGACATTTCAGCAGAGGGACACACAAGTGACTCTACTGTCTCCTGGTTACCCTCCTTTCTCATCATTTCTCAATAGACTTCATCTCCCAGCCCCTGGTACGAGGAGGAGCTCTTCCTGGGGAGCAGGTCACATCCCTGGGCAGCCCCCAAGTGATAGTTCTGTATTTGGGACACCTGACTGCCATGGGCCTCTCTCCTCTGCAGAGGCTTATAAACACCATGATGCTGTCTGAAAGCAGAGCTTTTGTTCAAGCTCTTTATCGATGAGTTAATGAGTAAATGAGCTAAAGAATAAAGCACTGTAGGCCCTGCTGGGCACCCTGTGTCCTTAGTAAGCTGGCCAGGGTATCAGAGTTGAAAAGTTCAGGTCAGGTCCAGGATGACCTTTCTCTCCATGGCTACCCCAGGAACACCTAACACCAGCAATTCAGGTCCCAAAAGCTGCCTTTCCACCCACTCCCATTCTCCCAGGTGCTTCTCCTTCCTGGGGTAAGGGCTGCATTTCATCCAGGGACCTCCCAGATGGGGCTGGCACACAGCAGGGGTGTGCTTGGCCATGCACCCTTCCCTCACCATTATTATTTTTGTGCTCTGTATGTGCATCTCTTGCAGAGGAAATGGGAGCTGGCTGCTCAGGCAAGCTGGATTTTACACTGGGATAAGGTTTTGAGATTGCCTCATCCTATTGGGAGCATGTCCCTTGGGCCCAGGGGAGCTTCACACACATGTTGGCTTTAGTGAGTTGTTCTTGTCTCCCTGAGCTCATGGCCAAGAAAATGGACAAATATCTGCCCTGCAGCAAGGCTGAGGTTCCCAAAAGCCCCCCCGTTTATAAAAATCACACATTTCTGCAGCCAGCTGAAGGCAGATAATGTCTAAATGCTCCCATATGTCTCACAAGGCTTTCCCTACCCCTTTGCAGAGCCACCTGACACTGTTCTCCCACAGCTCCAGGGGTCCTGTGAGACCACAAGCCTTCAACAGCAGATTGCAGCAAAAATGATCGTTTGGAGCTTTTTCACTCTCAGCATAATTTCTCACAAGCACAGTTTTTAATTTGATTTCTTCTTGGCTTGTTTCCTCCTGTGGTGTACGCACATCTTGCAAGCAATGAGGAATTTGGATGTCACTTCTCATTTCCCCTCAGCCTTCCGAATCCAAGTCCTGGTTATCCTTTTTCCCCTCAATGTGGAGAAACAGAACAGCATGTTGGGAACTAGCTGTGAAGCTCTCAGCCAAAAGCTGAGTAGAAAGCATCTTAGAATGAGCATTGGGTACTACGTGTCATCTCTTACCCCACCGCCAGTATATGCACCACAACATGACTTTGGGTGCCCAGGGAAAGAAGTTGGCTCTGTTAGCTGCCCTTTCCCTTTTCTGCACTCCTGGGAAGAGTCACCAGCCAGAAAACTTGTCTGTTCCTTCTTGCAAGGGACAGCAGCATGCATGATTTCCTGAAGAGGAAGATTGCTGATCCCCATGTTGAGAATATGTCCCTGTCTTCACTCTCTAACTGTGTTCTCCTTTGCCCTGCCTGCACACTCCCTGTTTTGCAGCTGGAAAAAGGAAACCACTTGTACCTGTGCAAAACCAGCCCTGCCTGCAGGAAGTTTTGTCGAGGGCAGAGGAATAGCTGATGCAAACCGTTGCTAAAGACTGCAGATAAGCTCCATGCTGCCAGGCTAGCTTGAGTGGGCTTACACTGCTGAGCATGGGGATTATTCCTGTTCCTGCATGGAACATTGCAAAGAAAGATGAATCTGTGAGACATGAAGTCAAAACTCCCAGAAACCTTTTTGCAGCTCCTAGGAATGACCACTCTCTCCTGGTATCCCTCTTGCAGATCTCCCTTGCTGGCATCTGCTCCCTGGGCCATTCTCATGCTGTGGCTCCTTCTGGGATGCCTGAGGAAGGTGTGCTGGTATTTCTCAGTCCCATCATTTCATATTTTGGTATTATAGCAAGTTATATAGCCTTGGCTTCCAGGTATGCCCAGAGAAGCCATGGCTGCCCCATCCCTGGAAGTGTCCAAGGCCAGATTGGATGGGGCTTGGAGCAACCTGGGATGGAAGAAGGTGACCCTGCTCATGGCAGAGAGTGGAATGAGATGGCCTTTAAGGTCCTTTCCAGCCCAAACCATTCTATGATTGTCCTTCCCGTCCCATGTTGGTCCTGTCTGTGTTTTGGCAGGTCCACGGGTGCTCTGCAGGTGGGATGAGAAGCACTGAGAGCTGAGAAGAGCACTGTGCCTATGCCTATGCCATGCACATGCCTTGCTTCCCATGCACATGCCAAGAGTAAGCAGTGCCCACAGACATTCACCATAAGAAATCACCACAAACTTAGAGGAGGGATGTACAAGGAGTTATATTTACAGTAACTAAGTGCTGATACAGGGTGTGCGTAAGGTGATTTAAAAATTCTCCTCTCTGCCTTGCTCAATAATCTGGAAAAAACCTGGCATACTCTCAGGGACTGTGGAGTTTGATATCTGGCTGATGATGGTAATTTAATTACATGCCAGCAGGTGGTGCCCAAGTAGAAGACGGAGACAATTTAATGCAGTATTCTCACAATTTAATATCGTATTCTCACTCCAAGTGCAGTTGCGGGTGGCGTTTTATTTTCAAGCCGTGCTCCAGCCATTCAGACAACGTTTAACAACTGAATATTGGTGTTTCCTTATTTTCTGCTTCATCCCACCTCCTCAGACAGCTCCCAGATCTTCATGGCTTGTGAGAGGGCTGGGAAGTACCAGCTGATAGCACGGAAAGCAGTTCTAGATGCACACCCAGTCTGAAGGGGTTGCTTGGTCCCACTGCAGCTGAAGCTGTGAGAGGGGACAGGTCAATCCAAATGAGTGTCTCGTGGCTGGTAGGCTGCAGTTTTTCCCAGCTGCACTCATTGCTTCTAGAGATTTATACAAAAAATGTGCCAAATAAGGAGCTTGGGCACTGTTGAATGTTTTATGCAAGAGAGAGAAATGGTTTCTTTTGGCCTGCTTTTAAAAATACAAGGAGAGGGATTTTATGTCATCTGCTTTCTCCTGCAAAAACAACACAAACCTACTCAGCTGGTTCCCACTAACAGCCCATACTAAACAGATGCAAAAATACCAGGTTTATGTATTCTGTAGCTCTGGCAAGTTGCTGATCTGAGTAGTTTTTGCAGGTGCTAAAACACAGAACACAGGCACTGCCTCTGCAGGGCTTGCAAGCTCTTTAAAGGAAAGTACAAACCCCTACAATTCCCTAACTTCAGTGAACAATGAGAGCCATTTCTCCCTGGATCAGGACAGGAAACCTGTAAAGAGCACTTTCATGATCCTGCTTCCCTGCACTGAGAATAGAGAGTGAAGCTCTGCCACTTTGCTGTGGTTACACTGGCTTATGTTGCCCAGCCCAGTCTGGGCAATGGGAGAAGCAGGACAATATCCAGGCAGCACCAGGCATCTCCCAGTTGAAAACCAGCCTTGTTAAAATATAAGCTGGACACTCAGCAGGAGGGAGTTGAGGTCTTACTGCTGAAAGCAAAGACCAAGGTAAGTGGGTAATGCCCGGGAGTGACTTTTTCCTCTGATCGATGAGGGGAAAGGGCCTGAGCCCCCTGGGAGCAATCTCTGCTGCAGGAGGCTTTCTGCCTGTTGGAGGGCAGAGTATCTCCTCTCCTTCCTCTTGTTGAAATTCCGGACACGAGCAGACAAGCCTGATTAGAGTCAGTATATACTAGTCCTTTAGGAGCTGAGCAGACAGGGAAGACAGGGAAGAGATTGCTTGCAGTGGTAATTTATGCAGTTTTTCTCCTTTTTTTCCCCCTATGGAGAACATAAAACACTTCTGCTAGAGAGGAGATGAGCCACTTCAGCCATCTGCAGAGATCACCAAACACAGATTGCTTGGAGGCCTGAGAGTGGGTTGGGCCCTTTGCAGTGGCACCACCTGTGAATTAGCCACATCTATCTCACTGGAGTGGGGATCTCAGACATTTCATCCTATAGAGAGCTGAATAAAATAAAAGCTAGAACTTTACAGGGTCCAGATACATATCCTGAGAAGGAATGGAAAGATGAGGGTACTAAATGATGAGCTCTTTTGTTTGACTCCTTGGTAAACTGGTTTTCTGATCCTTGCTGAAAACATACAGTGCTCTCATGGATCAAGCCTGGCTTCTGTCAGTGCAGATGGTTGTGCAGCTTCTTCTGCTGTATTAATGCTGACAGCCATGCATCACTGAGAGGCTTGCAGAAAAGGTCCCACCTGTTTTGTGTTTACACTGGGAAACCAGTGCAGGAACAGCAGAGAAAGCACATGGAGGGCTCATAGGGAGTGATTTGTGCTGCTTTACTGGCACACATACCAAGAACATAGTTTCAAACCTTGGTGAGCCTCAGCTTCCTTCATGATGTGCTCTGGACTGCACCAAAATGCCAGGTGCTCCCACTCCTTGGATATTGGACAACCCCAAATCTAGTGGCAAAGTGTTGCAGAAAGGCAGAGTGGTTAGTTGGCCCAGAGAGCACCAAATTCTCCCGAGTCATGAGAATATCAAGTATAGAGGGGTCCTTTGTTTCGTGCCCATTGCAGCATGACCCTCCCCAGCTGGTGTTTGCTTTCCCAGTCCAGCACAGCTGGCTCTTAAAGGTCTCCTGCTGTCCCTGCCACTGCTCAGCTGCCAGTCCAGGACACTGTACATGTGCTCCCCAGCAGGGAAGGGGACACCTGGACACCTCTCAGTGCTTGTCTTCACATCCCCTCTCAGACACCAGTACTTGTGGTGGTGGTACACAGGCAATACCTCCAAGGAGGTAATTTAATCGTGTACCCTCTCCACTCCACTATTTCCCACAGAAGCAGAGGCCAAGCGTTACTGCACAAGTCAGGACAACCACGCAGTGTGTTCAGCTTATCTGGGAGATAACGTTTTATCAACATGCCAAGAGCTACAACTAATGAGGCACAGAACAGAGGAAGCCGAGTGCAGTAACTGGTGCATACCCTCTTTCCAAACACTGATAGCAGTACCTTGCAGGGAAGAGCACACAAAGAACTAATGAGTAAACACCCAGGATCCAGGCAGAGCCAGCAGCATCCCTAGACGTTTGGTCTATTCTTAACAGAACCTACAAATTGCTGCTGTACCAGCCAGCAAGAGCTTACAGGGTATCTCAGTCATCTGTTTTAATTTGTGCATAAAATTTAAGGTTTCCTGAACAAAGACTGGACCTGGAGGGTCCCCAGTCACAAAGAAAGCTGCTGGTGGGGCCATGAGCAAGTTTCTGCAGTCAGTCTGTATCATTTTCTTGATAACCTTTCCTTGGCCCTGCCAGGGGATGCCAGCAGATCCCTCTGTTTGTGGAAATTCTAATGACAGTGCAAACAACCACAGCATTCACAGGGAGCCAAATCAGTCCCTGATGCAGGGGGATTAACACATCCCAGGATACTCGTGTTATACTTGAGAGCAAACATACAGCAAAAGCTTTGGGAAACTTCACTTCAGTCTCTTCTTACAGGGCTTCTCAGGGGTGCAGGGGTTTCCTGAGGGAAAGAAGGGAGCTTCAGAGGGGAGCATGGCTTACCTGCCAGGCCTGGAACTACCAGCAAGTGGAAAGCCTCACCCCAAGAGCGGTGTGTCCTTGATAGGCAAGAGGGAAACATCTGTTTCAGTAAGAGACTCTGCTCTTGCCAAGACCAGGAGGCTTAAGCAAGAAGGAAGAAAGTGTTATGTGGGCAGAGAGCTAAAATCTCTTTTGTAATGCATGCCTGAGAGAGAATAGGCTTGAGGTTTAAACATAAGATGGCAGAGTCAAATCTAGAAAAACCTGCTCTGCTGCACCAATAAACTCCTGGGTGGACATCGATTCCTTAAAGCTCCTGGTTTTTTGTTGGTGATGTTATCTGAGAGAAGAGAAGAGCCTGATTGCCCAGCTATGGCTCTTTTTTTTTTTCCACTGGTTTTCTGGTTAAGAAAGGAATTATTTATCACCATTGACTAAATGCTGCACTTCGTTACTGGCTGCTGTTTCTCACAAAGAAATAAAGCTGAACATTAGCCATAATTTAGCAAAGTGCTGCAGATTGCAGTGCTGAGGGCAATTAAGCAACGCAAAGCAGTCAATCCCTTCACCATCCCCTCCTGCAGCAGGGCTGGGCCTGGTGTTAGACACCAGATCTCTTCCCAGCCTCATAGGGCCAGGACTCAATGCAATCCATACTCCCTGTACCTGCTCCGACGAGAGCTTTAGCTCCAACTTTAAAGCGATGTGGCGGTGAAAGGACAGCTGTCTGTATTTTTGAGTACATTTTACCTTGTCAGTGACTAAAGCTTTAATGTTGGCAGCTTCCCAAGCCCTTTCCCCTTTCCAATTTAAATAAAACCAGAAAAACAGTGATGCTGGAACGAGAGGCTGCTGCTGTCAGTCTCGCTGGATCGCACTCTTCTGCCAAGGGTCAGGTAACCATCAAATCACAACCCTCCTCCAGCTCTAGGCCTCAGGTCACATTTCTGGAAAAATCCAAGCAAGGCTGTGCACAATCCATCACACCTGGACTCAGACTTTTTTGTAAGTAATATATTTTGTATTAATATAACAGGTTTTTAGGGATTTCTTGCCCCCAGGAATTCTGACTGAGGCAAAGAATTTATTAAAGAGTTTAAAAAAAGAGACGTTTATACCCATAGGAAGGATATCCAGGAGAATAGTTAGCATACACAAGGCTGCAGACTTTCAGAAAGGATATAAACTCAGTCAAACATTAATAAACAATAAGCTGTTTTCAGTCTTTGCTGTTTCTTTCTCACCATACCTACTGATAAGAGGTAAAAGCTTTCATTTGGGGAGTTGAGACAGATGGTTATTGCTCCTGAAAGGAAAGAGTAAACACCAGTTTCTGGTAGAAATTCAGAAAATGTCAGAAACATTTGCAGACAAAATTTACCCTGATGAAAGTAATGGAAGTAATTTGCTGTAAAGATAGCAAAAATCACAGAATCAGCGAGTGGCTGAGGCTGGGAGGCAGCTCTGGAGGTTGCCTGGTCTCTGCTCAAAGCAGGGTCACCTACAGCAGGTTGCCCAGGAATGTGTCCCATTGGGTTTGAACACCTGCAGGGAAGGAGAAACCACAGCCTCTTTGGACAACCAGTTTGAGTGTTCAGCCTTCCTCACAGTAAGAAAGCTGTTTGTTATGTTTAAGTAGAATTTCCTGTATTTCAGTGTATTTCATTGTTCTCTCACTGAGCACCACAGAGAAGAGTCTGGTTGTGTCTTTTTTACTTCCTCCATCAGGTATTTGCATACACTGACGGAATTTCCCCAAGCCTCCTCTTCTCCAGGGTGAGTAGTCCCAGCTCTCTCAGCCTCTCCCCATCAATGAGAGATGCTCCAGTCCCTTCATTGTCTCTATGGCCCTTCACTGGACTCACTCCAGCGTGTCCATGTCTCTCCTATACTGGGGAATCCAGCGCTGGACCCAGCCTTCCAGATGTGTCTCACCAGTGTGAACTATGAGGCAGGAGCACCTCCTTTGACCTGGTGACAGCCCAGGAGACCCATGGCCTTCTTTGTCTTTAGTCACACTGCTGCCTCACGGACAGCTTGGTGTCCATCAGGACGCCCAGGATCTCCCCCACAGAGCTGCTTTCCAGCCTGGCAGCACCCAGCCTGTCCTGGTTCCGGGGGTTATTTCTCCCCAGGCATGGGACTTGGTATTTGTTAGCCCATTTCTCCAGCCTGCCAAGGTCTCTCTGAAGGGCAGCACAACCATCTGGCACACCACCAGTCCTCCCAGTTTTGTGTGGCCTGTGAAACATCTGTTCCCTCTCATCCCTTAAGCTCCCAGCTGCCTTAACACCCCCATTTTTCATCAAGAGGGGGCATTTTAATGTGGCTGCAATTGAAAGAGGCTTTTAACAAACCATTTCTCAGGTGCTGCAGCCCTTGATCCTCCTACGGACTCATCAGTGTTCCCACGTTTCATCACCCCAGGTCCTCTGAGCTCTGACGTACTGGTCTGATGGAGAGAGAACACAGGGAAAAGAGAAAGGGTGAGGGCTGCATAAGCAGAGAGGGAATCTGGAGAGTACCTCTAATTAAGTTATTAGTGAACAAAGCCAAACACCTTTACAAAATGAAAAGATCATCTGTGAAGCTGGCACTGAATCCAGCTTCTAAAATTAGTCCGGAGAGGGAAGACTGATAGATAAAACACCAGCCAAGGAAAAGCCATTAATTGCCAGGACAGGCAGCTGCTCTCTCTGCACTGTGGGCATTAACTGTGGTTAGAGGCAGGAAGAGTTGGATTAAGGGTAGCAAAGACGATAGGAACCGCCATCCTTGAACTGAGATCCCAGGAGAACCAAAAGACCTGGAGGTGAATTATTATCAACAAAAGGTCTTTCAGCCTGCTTGGCCACCCACTGCTTTGATGAGGCTTAGGGAAACCAAGAGCACTGACAGTTAAAAGAACAGACACAGCCATGGAAGACGAGCTCTTTTACACAGCATTTGGCCAGGCACCTTCTTGGACCATGGTTCCCAAACTGGGGCCATGAGATAAGTTCACACTTCCCCTTCTAGGATTTGGCAATGCAGCTGCTCACAGTACAAACAACAGCAGTAAGGAGCACCAGATTAAGTGACTTTATGTCAAACCTAATGCTCACAGCCACTGGCTGGCCAACACCTTTGTTGTGCTGCAGGAGGGCTCAGCAGTAACTGTTCTTCAGGAGGAGGAGTGAGATTGCAACCCAGCTCAGTGAATTCTTCCATTTACAGTAACCAAAGGATGAAACCTATTTAATAACCTTCCTATAGGTCATTAACTGAAGATAAATGCCATGCAATTATGAATATATCTGATATTTATTATAATGGCACCGATCATAATGAATTAAGTCAGTGTTTAGGTGAGTTATTTCTATAGGTAATTTAAAGTAAGTTAAATTTTCCTTTACCAGATCTGTTTTAAAGCGTATAACTTTAATGCATGATCAATCACTTAATGACAGCTTTTGGCTGTGCATTAGTGAACTCCAGCTGATGCAGTTTTTCTTCCAGATATTTTTTCTAGTAAAGGAAGTACAGCATTTTATGCAGTTTCAGGCAGGTCTTGAAAGAGGGGCTGAGAGTGAAAGTCTATGTACATATTTCTCTACAAAGGAAGTGAAGGTGAATATTTTCAGAGCCTTTAGAGGAATTCCACAACCTCTGTTTGCATGTGGTCAAGGATCAGTGGATTAAAGACCATGGCTGCAAAATTGGACTGAAGATAATTCTCCATCAATGACAGTGATAGTTGTGCTCATGGGTTCTTTTCTGAAATTTAACCAGCACAGAGTGAAACCATGAAGAAGATCTTATGTCTAACAGAGTTTAGGAGAGGATGACAGAAGGACAGGATTGTGTAACCTTCAGAAAACGGAACTAATTCAAGATTAGGAATCTTATTCACAGCTATCTTCAGTCTAATTAAACTGTGACCAAAAGGGACATCAGGAAATTATATAATACCTAAAGTATATCACTGAAAAAATGACCTTTCTTGGTGGCTACTGAACTTTGGGAAGACAGGCCACAAACACCAGCTATGAGCTAACTATGGTATGGAATTGAAAATTAAACCATAAAACTGAGAGCCTTCAAATAATAATGAAGAGGGCATTTGGGATGCAGAAGCACAGAGCAGGTGCAGAGCAAGGTCTTCAAAAGTGCTTGGAGGGCTTTTCTTGGACCTCACAGAGAAGAAAGGGCACTTTTTCTGTATTCTGCACACCAATATTTAAGAATACTGATTTGGTTGAACATTTTCTAATGTACTTCAATTTCTTCCTTATCAAGAAAGAAATGTAGTTTAAAAGGACTGCTCAGCTGCAAAACTCTTCTTACAAAGAGTTTTAAAATTTAATCTTTACAGAGGAAGAAAAAAATAAGCTTTTTAGCCTCTGAAGTTACTTTCTAAATCAGTGTGCTGGACCTCCAAATGAAGCTTGTGGAGCTAAGATTTGTACTTGCTGCTGAGCAGCAAATGCCAGCAAGGTAATGCATTTTGTTAGGCCCTGATGACAAGAACAATCTATTAGGGAAGCTGGGAAGGTCAAATGGGACATAATGAAACCTCTCAGCATGTCATCTTTCAGCAGCCATGACACTGCTCCCTGCCTGTGCTGGGGATCAGACATGCCATGGTGTGCCCAGAGGGGATGGGGATCAGGGAATGTGTTCAGAGATGGTGTTGGCCAATCTCAATTCCCCAGGGAACTGCAGGCTCCCATCCATTGTGTCTAATGAATAATATTGTGAAAAACATGTTTCAAGATTTGATCACGACCATGCTCTGTACTTCAGGGTGGCCAGCCCAGGGTCAGGTTCAGCTGTTTCACCTGCTTGTTTGACTGCCAGCACAGTTTCCCCTGATGCTCCCTGTCTCAGACAAGTGGAATGCTGCCGCTGAATTTTGTGCCTCTGAGCTGCTTCTTGTTCCCTGTACTTGGGCTTTTCAAAATATCTTGAACCTTTTGCAGAAGGAAATTACAGCTTCTTGCCATTAGCTTGTGTAAGTTCATGCAAAGCTCCGGGTACCATATAGCCTTTTTGGAATTAGAGAATCATAGAAAGTTTGGGTTGCAATGGGTGTTAAAGACCATCTAGTTCCAACCCCTCTGCCATGGGCAGGGATACCTTCCACTAGACCAGGTTGCTCAGAGCCCTGTTTAGCCAGTCCTTGGACACTTCCAGGGGTGGGGCAGCCACAGCTTCTCTGGGCATCCTGTGCCAGGGCCTCCCCACCCCCACAGTTAAGAATCACACAAGTCTTACACAGAAAGCTTATTTCACTAAAAATACCACATAAGCAAAGACACAAAGACCTTCTACATGGCTTTGGTTCCTGATTTGGTTCTTCTGCAGAACCACAGTCTCAGTTCAGCCCTGATTAGGGCTAGGTTATAGGCTCAGCAACACAGGAGCACATCATGATGTAGCTACACTTTCAATATGAGGTCAGACCCAGCTTATTGCTGCTCTGATGAACTCCATTAGCTGGGCTGTTCATGGGAGATCTGTACTCAAACCAGATTCTATTTTAGCACAAAGACCCCCAGTCATGGTGGCGGGGTCTGTGCTATTTCTCAGCAAAATGGTTCATGAGTGATATTTTTACAGAAATTTCCCTGCCTTCTTACCTACAACCTTCTCTCTGAAACAAGCAAGGAGGTTTCTATACTGTGGCTCACCATCGTGGTCAGGCTTTTTCTAGGAGTACTGATTAGCTTTGGGTGTAAAAAATTAGGATATCTGGACAGCAAAACAAATGAACAGCTTTTAACAGTGTAAAACATTTTGTGCTTGCTGCCAGCCGGAGCTCAGCATGTTTAATTAAGGTGTGTGAGCTTGAAAGAGGCTAATCTTTGCTGCTGAGGCTAATTTTTGCTGGTTTATTAGATAATACGGTAAAAGACAGATTGAGGCTCCCTTTTTTCCCCATTTTCTTTTCCTTGTCACCACCAGTAAGCAGGGCAGGGAGATAAAATCCCTTCAAATGAAATCATTTTAGTGAAGGACCAGAACCAGTACAATTAAGCAGAGGCACAGCTGTACACCTCGCTGTGCACGCCAGGTCCCATTCCCCATTTCCCCCGCAAGGATATTTCCAGAATGACTGCTTGGGCTAAAGTTCATAATTAAAGCTGTAAATCTTGGCTCACTGCTAAATTTGCCTGCACACAGAGAGAGAGAGAGAGTGGGAGGGAAAAGAAGGAGAGTCTATCTCCCTCCAGGAAGCCTTGTTTACTAGTGTTTTGTAGGTTTTCTTATGCTGGTGGTGCTTATCAGGTACCATAAGAGGCAGGTACTGAGAGCACCCCAATATGGAGATTTTTCAGGGCCCTGACAACCATCAGCAGTGCTGGCTGCTTTCCCTTTTGCAGCAGTGACATATCAGTGGAGCCAGATGTCTTCACACAGGGCTCCCACACCGGCAGCAAGATTTGGGGTTCATTAGGGGCATCCTGATGCCACGAAGCACAGCTGAAAGCTTCAAAGAAAAACACTTCACTGTAACTGAATCATCCCCACTCCCCCTGTACAGCAGCACCCTGGGAAGAGCGGGGCAGAATTGGGACCCCAAGAAAGACCTTAGGAGGTCGTTGGATAACCATGAATGATTGTAGCTTAATTCCAATGAGTATCTGTTGCCTGTAATTAACAGCTGCACGTGTTTGCAGCAGCAAACTGGTGAGCACATCCCTGCTTTCTTGATTCTGCAGTATGTGCAGGGACAAGATGGAGCACAGCTCCTGCCAGGGACAGACAGCTGGCCCAGCTGTGACCCACCCCATCCCCAGCACGGGCAGAGCTCCCTCAGCCCTGCAAATCCTCCTCTGGAACTATCTTGACATGCCTCACTTATGGACAAGATGAAGTATCACTGTGAACACCAGCAGAGTATTTACCACATTTGAGGCTGTAACACACTTTCTGATAGACCACCTGCACTTTAGATTTTTTTTTCCCCAGAGGAAATGGCATATCTAATTTACCAGAAACTATGATCCTCTCTCATATACTTCTGATGGGGCTGCTTATATGCAAATCCCTCCTTATCGTTTGTCCATAATCTGTCTAAATGTGGCAGAATCAGGTTTTATTAATAATATTTGCATGCCCATGGCACAGGGCTGAGTCATTGCTTGCAGTACACAAAGCAAGACAAAGCAGTGGAGCACGTCTATTAATAAACATGATAAATTCATACCTTTGTGAGTAAAAGTTGCACGTCTCTGCTGAAGAGACAACCCTTTGTTGAAATAGTGATTTATTGCTATTAAAATTGTGTGATTAGCCAAGCTTGGAAAGCAGACCCAGAAAATCTCACGGCTGCCTACTCACATGATAAGTTTCACCAAGCATGGAAATGCAGGAACATTTTATCAAGTCAGAACTTCAGAGGAAAACATTTAATTCCAAGGTCAGTTCCTGATGATATGGTTGTAGCTTTTCAGTTGCAAAATTACTACATGATTTATAATGAAGTTTATATTTGAAATGCTAAAAGATTCACACACAGACCCGAAAAAAAAGGAAAGTCAGGAGAAAGGCTGTGATAAAGCCAAATTATATGGCGTCAATCAGCCATCTGTTGTGCACTGTGGTTTCTAATGATCAAGGTGAAAACTTCAGTGGGCTGTAAAAATAGTTACAACATCCACTCTCCCTGCAGTTAATGCTTCCAGCATAGTCAACAGGATATAATGTACTCTGGAATTACCACTGACTTCAGTGCTATCATGCACAAACCTGAGCACCTGATGGCCAAGGTGGGACATTCAGCCAGGACACACTATTAGTTGTGGATACATCAAGTAGGGCTCTGTCGTAAAGGTCTGATGAGTTTTGGAAAGGAAGGAACACTCCCTTAGTGTGAAAATCATCCTCCTCCGAGTGACCCCACAGAGCCCCCATGGATTGTGCCATGTGCTCTCTGCTAATCTTGACATTATTAGTAAATGAACTTTTATTTGGAGACTGTTTTATGTGACCACCCACCCTTTGCTGGCTCGTTTTATTTATCTCGAATACCTCAATAACAGAATCATATGAACCCATCAAAATCCTCATCTAATTAAAATTCAATGAAACCTTTTTGGTGGCTACCTTCATGCACCCATTTTAGAAGTCTCTAAAGGCAATGTTCTCTTTACTTTTCCTCCTATAGGGTATTTTCCTTGTCATGTTTGTGCCAAATTGGAAGAAAATGTCTTGTTTAGGTTTTTTTTACAGAAATGGTTGCTCTTACTGTGTCTTCTCACTGGGGTTGAGCTCATCATTATGGTTTCTTCTTTTGAAGTGATCATGGAGACAATTTGGCCATGGAGGAGTGAGGCCCCTTGGACTTCAGAGAAAGGAGCCAGGGCTTGTTGGTTCACAATGAGCAACTTAGACTTTTGTCTTCTTCATTACACCTATATGGAAGCAGGGAGACACAAACTCTGCAGTAATTACCCGAATACATGGCCAGGAGGAGATCTTTTCTGTGAAGATGCAGCTATTTTTCACTTGTCTCAGACACAGATGATCTTTTCTCTTTATCTTACACAGGACACTTTCTCTGTGAATATCTGATAAATACAAGTGGGAATTTGTATGCTGATTCCATGAAGATCATCAAGATGCACTGGACGGATGATTACCAGCTCTTAGAAAAAGATAGTAATGGATCTGCGAGCCTGAGTTCATTTGACTTGTTGCAAGTATTGGGGCCAAGGTCAGCAGGTGCAGATTGGGTCAGATTTCATGAACATAACTGATTAAATCCTGCCAGGCAGCTGACAGCCAGAACCCTGCTAAAGCATGCTCCTTGTGCCAACTTCTCTGCTTGAAAGCACACTGCAAACCATAAATCTGAATCCGTGAGAGAGTCAGCCCATTTCATGGGGTTTGGCTGCAGCTGCTGGAAGAGGCTGCAGTTGTGGGGTGCTGCACTTGGGGTGCTGGGCTCAGCATCTGCTCCATCACCTGAGAAATAAGAGACTGCTACTAGTGGAGCCTGTGGTATTGCAAAGGCTCCATAGCATCCATAACTTAATGTGGGAGCCTCATCTGCAGCTGGTGAAGGTAGAAATCAAGATTGACAGGACTACTGTCTGTCCCTCCCCAGTCCCTGCTGGACCCACTGGGCAGCATCAGCCAAACTGAAGAGCAGTGAGGAGACCTCAGTGGTGATAAAGAATGTAGGTCTCAAGCTGAGCAGAGTGATCCAGATTACTCCAACAGGAGCCACCACAGCAGGAGGCCAGCAATTATCTGCTTCATTTGGCTTGGGCACAAGTGAACAAGTGCGGGCTGCTGGCCAGGCAGGGAGTCACAGCTGGTGTGGCTGCTCCAGCCTGACCCAGTGGAGGTCAGAAGATTTAGAAGATGAGAGAACTGAGGGTTTTCAGGCTGCTGGGCAGAGGCTGTATTGGTCCCACTGCTCGTGGGCTGATAAACCCTGGGGCTGGGGTGAGGCTTGTGCCAATATGCCCAGTGCACAACAAGGTGATCCCAAAGCTCTGCACAGAGGAACAGCTGAGGAAGGATGCTGTGCTGGAAGAAAGAGAGAGGCAGTTGCTGTTTGATCACTGCAATACCCGAGGCTCTCATCCCTGCAGAGTGCTTTGATTTCATCCTTCTCTCTCCCAGTACCCTCCTACACAGGCGAAACTGGATTGAGGCCATCAAGCAGAGCAGCATCACTCTTTGGCTCTCTGGTCTGATCACTTCTGTCGTGCTCCTCAGCCTGCCTTGTGTCCTTCACAGCATTCCAGACAAATGGCACCAAGAAGTCAAATCTGAGCCCAAGAGGTGATGAGATGGACAGGAATAGTTTCTGTTGGTGTGGAAGAGCATCCTCCGAGTGCAGCTCAGCACCACAGAGCCAGGCACTGTTTGGAAAGCCTGCAAGATGTTAGATTAAAGGCAGATGCTCCAGGAACAAAGAGAGAGGTGAACGATTATATTACTACTTCAAAAGGAGCTGATTCTGCAACCAATTAAATGTTTTTCAGGTGATGGCTGATTTTTTTTCTCAATGTACTCATGAAAGTGTTGCATTCAAAAGGCACTGAAAATATATGCAAGGCTCATGAGCTGGCAGAGGGAAAGGCTGCACGAGGTGGGGTTTGCTGGTGAATGGTGCATCACAACCACTGCACAGAAATGCAGCAGGGCACTGCACTGTCCTGTGCTGGATCACAGGAAGGGCTTTGAGCTTGGAGCAGTGCTCAGACCCCTCTGTGTGCCCTGAGCTTTTCCTGGCTGTGATGGGGTCACACTTAGTGGCAGCCCACCAGCTCCATGGCCAGCAAGCAGCTTCTGATCAGAGGCCATGGTAGGTGCCTGCAGGAAGGCGGAGCTGATTTTGCTGTTTTCTAGGGAATTGTTGATTTGGAGAGAGAAAATCCCACCTGAAATCCAGCCATTATCTGGAGCGTGGGCCAGGGAGCCAGCTTGCTGCAGAGCATTGAAGCCCAGAGCAGCTCGTGCAGCCTTGCAGAGCAGCCCTCCCTGCAGAGTAACACCACAAAGAGTGTCCCAACCAACAGCCTTAATGATGGAGCTGTTTTTTTAATGGTCCCCTGCACAGGCATTAGTTCTTAAAGAGGATTTACATTACAGCCAGTTGCTATGAAGGTATTTTATTGGTATAGTAAATACAGAGAGAGAAATTGTGGCTTTTAGTCTTTGATTGCTTGTGCTTTCCTGTCCCGTCATTCTCAACCCTTTGTGTCACAGGCTAAAATCTATCTGGGTGCATGCTCTGAGGTATCCCTCTTGTTCCCCCAACTTGGCCAGTCCAAAACCGCCCTTAGGTGCCTCCCAGTCCCTTGATTCCAGAGTTTGCTACTTCAGGATGGGTGGCAGAAGGACACCTGGCTGTGTGGGGATGGACCCAGGCACAAATTACCACAGCAAGAGTGCCAGGAGCAATGCCTGCCTGTGTTAAATGGCCATGAGGGCACTGACAGCAGCGCAGCAGCATATGGGCTTTTCTCCCTGCCCAGCCTCTGTGGCCACCGTTTGGCACCTCAGGCAGGAAACTTGGCCCAGGGTGTTTATCAGTGTGGGATGGGAAGCTGAGGCAGGGTTTGAAGTTGTTCCCATTCCCCCAGGGCATATACACAGAGAGCTGGGATAACTGCAGAGGGTCGGTGCCACGTCTGCAGCTCAGAGCAGCATCAGAGGACTTCAGACACTGCACAGATGAGAGAAGGCTGAGAGCAGAAGCAGAGCTGCAGAGAAATGTCTTCTGTGTCTGCCCACTGAGGTGTGAGCCATTAGAATCACACAGGGTGTTGTTTTCCCTCTTGCAAGTCATGCCTGAAATCTGGTCTCATAAATGAGCTTGTTTTTATTAGAGGGAACTCGCCTTTACTGGGTTGTAAATCTGAATGTAAATGCTAATTTTATAACCCTGCACCTAGAGAATACCAGAAACACAAACTTTACAATCCAGACAGCACGGCCAAGAGCACAGACACCACATCCAAGTGTGTTCCTGAGGAATTTCAAGCAGGACATGAGCTCTGCCTCCTCCCTCCCTCTCTGGTTGGCTGCTCCAGATCTGATGGAGGCGAGCAGGACCTGCCTGGCAGAGCTCAAAGCACATATCAAGCAGTTTTGAAGAAGCAGTAGAATTAGGTGCTATTATCCCATAATTTAGGTGTTTTTTGGAAATTCCTATGGCACTTGCTGAGGGTGCAGGTTATGGCAGTAGGGGAGGTTGTCCCTCATTCCTCTCTGCTGTAGCAGAATCAGTTGTAGTTGCTGCAGCTGCTGAGTTTGGGCACAGGGTGCTGTGGATGGACCTGCACCAAGCACCATCCGCTCTGAGGAACGTGCCCAGTCAGGCTGATGCCATTTGATGCCTCACAGCTCTCTGACAAGTTTTTTCCTCATGCACAAATGAAATGGCTCATCTCCTAAATTATTTGCTTGGAACATTTTTTTTTGATGCAGAAATGCTCTGGCTATATAAACCAAGAAGAAAATTACATGATGTTAGGGCACTGCAAATAGCACAGTCTAGCACAAAATAAAAGCTCTGGGAGGTACCTTGCCTACCTTGCTGAGAGAAGTGATTTCAGATGTAGTAGATTACTCTGTCCCCAGTGCTCAAATTACAGCTGAGTCTATGCTAGAAACTTCTGGAAAAGGAGTAAGAGTTAAGAATTTAAAATTTTTGGCCAACACTTCTTTGCTGGCAAAAGAAATTTTATGCTGGCATAACTGCCTTCACATGACTTGTGCTGGCTTAGAAATGTCATGAAAAAATGGTATCCCTAAGGAGCATTGCTGTGCTGGTGGAACTTTTATCTATAACTCAGTCCGGGAGATAATTTTTGACTGTAACTAGAGTCAGTGTGTTTCTTGCTGTAGCTTATGTCATTTCTTTGAATAAACTAAGCCATCATTTCAGTGTTACCTTGGCAAAGCTCTCCAGTGCAGACAGGACCTATGTGTTGATTAAGAACAGATACAGGGGCACACAACACTCACTAGAAAGGTATTTTTCTGATGAATGTTAAGGATGCTGACTAACTCCTCTGGCAAGTGTTAAAGCTGTGACATGCACTGACCCTGAGGCAGGCAGGTACCTCAGCAGATGCTGCAGATCAAAGGCAGGAGCAGAGCTGTTCTTTACTGACCATGGCAGGCAGCAAAGTGCTGCCTTGTCCCATATGGAAAGTGGCTCAGCCATTAAGCAGGGCACAGATTTGTAGTTGTGCTGTCTCTTTGTAATTATTTCCAAGGCTGATTTAAAGAAATAGCTTATTGAAGTGGTGTTGGTTCTTTTGAGACTAACTTGGGGAAAGTAAAATTTTATGCAATCACTGCAGACGTGAGCTAAGACAGAAATCACTTTAACCAAGGGCCAAAACTGTGACTGACCCAAGGGGTGTTGATCGGCCCAGCTGCAAGACCTCAGCTGGTCTTGTGGGGCACTTTGTTTTTTCCTCTGAAGACCTGTGTAAAGGTGCTGAACTCAGCTGGGATAGAATGATCTGAATGTCCTGGAGACCTGTCTACCACTATGATTATGTAACTCACCTCAGAAACCCGGGATAAATGATTTACACTTCCATTTAGAGCCTATTTGTAGCTTCTCATCCAGAGGCCGCCTAAGCCGCCTCCTTCCCCATCTGCACTTCAAATGTCTCAGAATGGAGAAGTGTGTGGAGCAGGATCTTCCTCCCAAGACAGTCCTGAAAGCCTTCTTAAATTAAGGTTCTTGCGTAAAAAATGAGTCATTAGGAACCACAACATAATCTGCCTTCTTTGAGTAGTTTTAAGCCAAATTTTCATAGTACTCTCTTTTTATTTTATCTGGAGGTTTGATATGCACTTATTAAAAAGATTTCTCTTTAAAACAGTGTTTGTGCTCATCGCTGGACTTATGTTTAAGGGGAGAGGGTTGGAACAGATAACTGTGATCTGAATACCTCACAGTGTCAAGTACTTGGTATCTTGACAGCATTTGCTTCTAAACCCTGCAGTCAAACCAGGGCTCCACTGTCCAAGGCAAACATCACACCAGTCCTGGAGAGCCACAGGGCTGAATGACCACCACCATCCCCCAGTGCCTTCCCCTTGCTGGAGAGGGGGAGCAGCAATTCCAGCAGCTCCGGACTTCGCTGTTGAACTGACCTGCAGCATGTTCTTATCCTGCTCACGCTTCCCAAGGAGATACCAGGTCTGTGTAGAATGGGAGGGATCTGCTTTTCCCTCTGCAGGTGCCCAGTTCACCCCAGTGCTGCCAACTTCTGCTCGAGGGGAAGATCCAAAAATCACAGACTGGAGCCCACCAGAGAAGCAGTCAGAGTTAGGGCAGGGCACCGGTCAAATAATTCCTCCAGCCTCACTGGAAGGGAGAGTTATGTTCCAGAAGTATCTCCTGCTGGCCTGCTCTGTGTGCAGCCACTGAGCCACACAGTCCATGCATCCAACCTGCTTCCTTGGGGGAGGATGCTTCTCCAGGTTCAGCCGTCTGTTCTCAGCCCCTGTTGGCATAGAAACACCCTTTCCAATTAACCTTCTGCAAAATATACACATACAGAAACATTCTGCAAACAAATCATCTTCTCTTTCCTTTCTGTCTTTCTTTTTCCCTTTGGCCTGTGAGAATGAGGGGTCAGGAGGTCTGAATCTTAATTTTAGAGCATTTCAGACTCTCTGCAGACTGTTGCCAGGCCGTGTAGCTGCTCCCTACCGATAGTAACAGGCAGACAAAATACTAAGCAATCAAATTTCCCTCTCATTCAGCCCTGTCCTCCGCATGTTTTAGAGAAGAGAATGAGAGCTGGGCCTAACAACTATGCAAATTGCTCAAAGCAGGAAACAAGTGAGGATTAGTAAGCCCAGGGCTCTGGAACAGGACAGATCCAACACAAAGGGAGCTGAATTGCTGCCAAATGCCCCATTCTATTGGAAAGAGTGAGTCCTGCATACCTGTCATGGCTCATCAGCACCAGACTCTTGACGGGCTCATACCGCCTTTGCCAAAGCTAGAGGAGAAGGTGTCCAGGGCCTGCCTCATCCCTTGCTGAAATTCTTGAATTCAGAAGTCAGGAGGGCAATCCCCTGGATTACCCATCTTCTCTTCTCCTGCTGCCTCTATCCAACCCCTTTTCAAGGCCCATCTCCAAGAAGCAACCTTGATATTCCCCTGGAAGGAAAGGGAATATGGTTCTTCTCCACATAGTGGTGAAAAGGAAAAGTTCTCATCTTCAGAGGATTGTCCTGAAATCCAGCAAGGGAAGGGCTCTCATTGATGAGCAAAGCTGGTTTGCTAGAGGGAAGGGAGCAGATGAAAACTTTCTCTTTCACCCTGGCATCACACTGCCTTGTTTGTTCCTGTATAGCATTAATCACACAGCTCTTCTTTCAGGTGAAGGCTGTTCCTCCTCCCAGGATGGATTTGGGCACAAGCAATGTCTTCAAAAATTCACAAAAAGTTTTACCAGCAGAGCTAAAGTCTAAACCAACTTTTCCTAGGTTGTTCCTAGGACAACAGCATCTTAACTGTGTAATATCCAGCTGTGCCTTTGTCTTGTAAAAGGAAATAGTAAGATTTGCCAGGGGACACAGAAAGCAAAAATACTCTTATTTTTGCTCATGTCAAAGTTCAGGGAGGATTGCGATATCCTAAAAGCTGCAACAGAGGAAAAGGTCAGTGAAGAACATGCCTGCAGCATGACAGCTGAAGATGTGTGCAATGAATTTCATTTCAATACATTGTTTTTTAGCTGGTGTTGCATATAAAAAACACGTGCATCAAATGTGGCTGGTTACTGACTCTGAGGAAACAAACACACTGCACTTGGTGTCTCTGCCCAATTCACTCTCAGAAAAGAGGATGTGTGATAAAACTTGTGTGGTGTGAGGGGCTTGAAATACCATCTAGGTATTGGCAAGATGCAGTACATGGAGTGAGTGACAGGCATTTTTAACCCAAATACCTACAGACAGACTGCTGACTGCTTGCAGTGCCCATGGAAGGTGCTGAAATTACAGCCCATCACAGGGATATAGTGACATTCCAGCATGCTGCCATTTTCATTACAGCCTTTGTCAAAAAGATGGGTACAGGTTCTGTGTACTGTTCTTGGTATTTAAATAAGAAAGAGATCTCTTTTTTCATCTTCTGTTCTCATCTTAGCATCAGCTCTCAGAGTGAGACATCAGTCAGATGGCAGTGCTGATAGATCTTCATTTTCACTGCATGCTTTCCCTGACTTTTGTGACAAAGATTGCTAGACTAGAAAAGAGTGTGCCATTAATTCATTCCACTGTCAGTATTGGGACTAAAATGGAAGGGGGGAAATGGCACAAGATGTGCCTTTCCAATGAGCAAAGATAGCAGCATGAAAGAATGAAATAACTGGAAAGGAAGCAAAGTTTGGCTGGAAGGTAAAATCCAAGCCATCCTACCATGCTGTGTTACCTGTAGCTCTGCCATTTGGGTCCATCTCTTCAAGTCTTGGCTCCATGGTCCTTGTACCACGTCCAGCACAGTGGGGCACCAACCCAGGCTGTGCCCAAATATAAAAATATGCTGAAAAAAGATCCCGGGTAATGCATCTGAGCAGATATGCCTGTGGCTCCATGGGTCTGGAGGACCTAGCATGGCTGTAAAATGCCTCATGGCAGGGTTTGAAGAATGTATGAGCACAGATCGTGTCCTTCCCTCTCTCATTCCACCAGGGACCTTTTCTGCCAATTTTAGCAAGGTTATCTAGGCTTCCTCACTTCCCTGCCTTCCAGGGCATCATTACACAAGAAGTACAGCCTGAAAGCGTAGCATAGCACAAGAAGCATTTCAGCCAGCAGCTCCAGTGGGGTGCTACACCGACCTGGTGTGTTAAAGGCATGTGCATGAAACAGACGAAAGCTACATTACAGTATCCTCAGCAACTGGGACAATCCTCTGCCTTCATGCTCCTCCAGAAAGGTCAGGTGCATGTTCAGCAGAACTGGCTGTTGGCAGGGGCTGGGGTAGGGCTCAGGCAGAGCAGGACACATCAGGTGTTGTCAGCACTCTGTCTCCCTGTGAAATCTGCAGCAAAGGGTCTCTGAATTATAAAATGTCATTCTGTTGTTACCAGCCTGTCACTTTACTTTCCTGATGGTACCCTGCTCTTCTCTCACAGGTCACTTCTCCCCAGTCATTCCTCTAAATGCATTAAATATTGATTCTAATACATAAGGGGGCCGTAAACTTTCAAAGAGAAGTTTTTTAAGTCTTAAGGCTCATCTCAAAAGGCATGTGATCCAGATGTTAGGTCTCCCCACTGAGGTGCAGGAAGAGTTAAGGTATGTGTGGTGGCCAGTGAGTCCATGGCACCAGGGATTGTAAAAACCCCCTGGAGAAAAGGTGCCCTAAGTAGAGAAATGCTCCCCAGGTTAAAGTAACTAAAAAGGCCTCTCTCAGAATACCCTGTTCTGTTATGGAAATGTACCCCCATTCTGTTTCCCCTATTGGCCCGTTTGCCTCCCCTGCCCCTTTCTACCCTACATGGCCCTAATCCAGAATGTTCTCCCCTCCTTGTTTCCCCATTCCCCCTTGTTCCTTAGTCCCTCCCTCACTGGTTCCCTACTGGTTCCCATACCCTGGTCCCCCCTATGCACCCCCTGTGCCCTCAGACCATTGCTCCCTGATGCTTTCCCCACCTCCGGATTTAACTCGGGACTCCCCTTTGTCCTGGGTCTTTTGTCACTGGTCCCTTTCACGCGTGGGACTGAATAAATCTCTGCCATGGAATTCCACACAAGGACCCTTCCTTCCTCTTTGCTGTCGACCTGTCAGAGAAGCAATCCGGAGTGTGTGTGTGCGTGCCTGTGTGTGCATGTCTGTGTGTGTGCAGTGTGTGTGTCTGTGTGTGTGTGCGTGCCTGTGTGTGTCTGTGTGTCTGTGTGTGTCTGTGTGTGTCTGTGTGTCTGTGTGTGTCTGTGTGTATCTGTGTGTCTCTGTGTGTGTGTGTGTCTGTGTCTGTGTGTCTGTGTGTGTGTGTGTCTGTGTGTGTGTGTGTGTGTCTGTGTGTGTCTGTGTCTGTGTGTGTGTGTGTCTCTGTGTGTGTCTGTGTGTGTCTGTGTGTGTCTGTGTGTCTGTGTGTGTGTCTGTGTGTGTGTGTGTGTGTGTGTGTCTGTGTGTGTCTCTGTGTGTGTGTCTGTGTGTGTGTGTGTGTGTGTGCAGTGGCTGCCGAGTGACTTTCTGTTACAGTCGGTTTTGGAAGATCCTAGGACCCACCCAGAACACCCCCAGAACTGACAGGTATGGACTCTAACACCCTAAGCAGCGAAAGACTCACTTTGTTCTCGAGGTCTTACCGCCCATTCTGTCAGCCACACTGACATGTTTCTCTCCTGCTGTTTTTATAAACAGTAATGAGGGAATAATACTGCTGTCTAATAATCAAATAATCATTACTCTGTATTTGGAGGGAAAAAACAACCTTTGTAACAATGAGTAATGCCATTGCAACATACAATGTCTGAGCTACAGATGAGCGTGGCTGAGAAATAAACTACAACATCATCTCCAAATTCAGCCCAGATGTTCTTCAGGACCTTTAGACCTGGAGATGAAAAGACCTCCAGCTCTGGGGACAGTGGCTGTTGATCTTGCTTCCCTCCTGCTTTCTGGTTTTTGCTGCCGCCTTTCACCAAATCCACTGGATTCAGTGAGAAAACACTAGGAAAACTGAGTTAGACTTTCTTTTGATTTGTTCCTCTGGCCATCTCCTTTGCTGTCTATTGAATTGTAAATAATGGCAGTTTATGGCTTGTATTGCCATCTGCAGCCCCAGGAAGAGGTACTCCCCACCTACCTTAAACTGCAGCGTTGCCCACCCTGTCTCTACCCAACACCAGCTCTGGCCTTGCCCCATTGGCATTTGAAGTGCTGCTGCCTGGGGGCCATTCCCACCACGCCTGTCTGGAGGGAAGGAGATGCACCGGTGTCCTTAGCACATTTCTTTTTTCTGGATCACTGGAAACTGCCTCAGGAGCTGGAGCAACATCCAGAGCTGCAAATGGGCAATGTGCTCTCTAACCCAGATACTCTGTGCAAAAACTGAGATGACTGGCTCAAGTTTGGACATCTGTCATGTCCATCTTCCCCTTGCCGCTCCATTTCCCTGCACTGCAGGAGGACCAGGGGTACAAAAAAAGGAAGGGACTTTTTGGCGAAGGCTGCAGAGTCAAAGTCTTGATGTTTTTTACTTGGAAAGATAGGCAGGTTAGCCCAGAAACAGGTAAAGGCAGTGGAAAGTATGTGTGTTTTCCTTTTTCTATGCCCTTTAATATCAAAACCCAGCTCACAAAACGAGCCAGCAGACACTTTCTCATTTGCAGATCCTTCCTCCTAAGGTAAATCCCTGTATAGTCATGGGTGTGGCTCTTCCCTTCCCTCCAAGTTTCTGCCTTTTTGCATTTTGGCTCTTTACCCACTGGACTCCAGTTCTGATGTCAATAAATTTCTTCCTATCGGTGGCCTTCAAGTCAAGCCCCAGGATGGTGTATTCTCAGGGGAACAAGCTGGAGATTCATTCTTTATTTTAATGGATGTAAACTCTAGCAAATTTCTAAACTTTGCTTTTTTAAAACATGCAGGCTGATAAGAGAAGTTCTTAATGGAGACGTACCCCCGTGCCTTGCTTACACAAAATCACCCATTATGATCCATTAGTATGTTACCAGAGTGAGGACTGAAGATCTTGCTCTTCTGTCACTTCTCATTCCCAGGCTGACCTATAGGCTTCTCTGTAGATAATTTTGTAAACATACATGACAGATTGCTGAGAATGTGTATTCCTCGCTAAAATCAGTCCATCCGGGAAGCAATCCCAAGCACAGAGCAGGGAAAGGCTAGCAGGTTATGCTGCTGAAAGCCTTGTGGGATTTCTCCAAGCTCAATACGCTTCATGTCAAGTAATTGGTATGCTGGTGGTGGATCTGTTATAAAGAAATGGGCTTAAACATTTTCAGGCACAGTTTCTCTATGTAAATCTTTGCCAGCAATTATCACACGTAACCAAGGAGTTTTGCTAATGATGGAATAAAATAAACGATCCTGTTTATTTCTTTCACTCTGTTCATTATAATGTTTTGGCCTCAAAATCCAATTACAGATAGTTTGACTGTGTGCTAAGTTTTGCTTCCAGCCTCTTTTGTAGGTCTGTTCTGAAACCATATTTCAGCACTCTGCTGACAATGCTGCAGTTTCTTCTGGACCACGAATTTATAGGCAAGGAAACAAATGGCTCTTGCAGACAGTGTGAGCAGAAGAGTAAGCAAATCAAAAAAGCAGATGGTAAGTGAAGAACTTAGTGTGATTCAGGTTCTTAAAGAGAATAAGTTCACTGCACTGAGCAATTTCAGTATCTTATGAGAGGCATCTATCCTGAGCAGAATGTGGGCAGTGCGCGGTAATGACACCTGATTGAAATTCAGAGGGAAACAGCAATGCAGGCTGTTACAACAAAAGCTGGGAATCACTGGAGACTGAGCACAAGTTAGTTTGATGACTAACAACTCAGCTGAAACAAGCAGAGTGTGTTTGGCTTCCTTCTTTCATAAATCAAAAGTCTATATCCAAGGCTACTTTTTCCCCATTAAGTGAGGAGGAAGGTGAGAAGTGGAGATCCCCCAGGAAATCTTGCATCTACGTTCTCCTGTGCAGGGACTCATAGCTTCTTCAGCCACAGGCTTAGTTAGGGCAGGTGCGGGGATGAAATAGCAAAGTGCTGGGCTGGTACAGCTGAAGAGCAGAGGTCATGCCTGCTATTTCTTCAGAGCATCTGAGTCATCTGTTTATTCCAACCTCTTTGCTGTCCAAGCACTCCTGCAATTACCCCTGCTCCTCCTGAGCAGCTCTGTGGTTAAGTAGCCAGGGAGTGAGATGGCAAAGGTGAGCTACCAGATACTCCCTGCAAACAACCATATGCTCTCTCCTCCCCTCCATTGCTGAAGAAAGACCAGGAGAGAGGCAGCAGTGAAATACTGGTATTAGTAGGACAACAAAAGAGTTAATTCTAGAGAAAGAAGAGAAGTGATGGGGAAATGCCCATAGTGGAAAATCCTAGAGGGTAGATGAAGTGGAGGAGGATGTGAACAGTTTCCAGCCTCAGTGTGTCCCAGGCATCAACACTTGCAATCAGCACATTTCTGTGTATTACAGAATCTTCTTCAAGTTGCTGGAGGTATTCCATCATTCTGTCATTATCATTTTCCTTCCTGAGCTGGATGTGGCTGAACTCTGAAATAAGGGAGCCTGGGCTTCTCATCAGAGAGTGGCGAGTGCCAACAGGTAGAGGTGGGCGGGAATCTCTCACTGGCTCTCATTTAGGATGTGCACAGTCAAGGATGGGGAGTCTCTGCTGGAGCCTACTCATCTTTCCAGCTCCATGCCAGCTTGTGGCTCTCCCTGCACCATCCACCCTAGGCCAGGCACAGCCCCAGTGTCTTTAGGAGGTCCTGTGACGGTGACCTGCCCTTGCAATGCCTGCTAAAGGAGAATTTTCATCCAACCAGAAGAGTAAGAGGTGGGACAGCTACAGCTCTTTTACTCTTCTAATGAAAAAGGATCCACATCCTGCTCCCACTGAGGTCACCCACAAAATAAGGCTTGTTAGTAAGGAAGGCACATGGTGTGATATTTGAACCACACTCACTATGCTTTCAACACGGTTGATGCCAGTTTTTACTGCCTTTCTTTAAGGCAGTGAGGGGAAAATTGAAGTTTTCCTGTCCGGAGAGACTTGATGGAGCAAAAGTTCTGTAAAGTAGAGGGATAGAAGAGTTTCTCCTTCTTTCTAGCCCCGTTTCAGCTCTGGCAATCCAGCACAAAAGCTCAACAGCAGTTCTGGCAGTCAGAATCACTGCCCTTGGTGCTGGGCTGTTCAGGACATCCCTTTTTCCTGCTTAACTTGTCTGCAGCTCAGGCCTCTCAGAGGTTATTGATTTTTATTTCCCATTCTCTTCTTTCTCAAATTCTCCCATGGCAGATGATTTAAACATTGTTTTTAAAACTTTATGGCGAGACAATTTAAAAATGTCATTGAAGGCTCTGATCTCTTGGCAGGGATGGGAGAACTTGCTTATGGCTTTTGCAGAGAAAAAATATTGGTGTGCTAATCCCCTGAACCACTTCTTTCACCACAGCAGTTGTTACTCTGCAACGACCACCCTGAATGCAAAGCATTGCTCTTCACTGGTGTGGGCAAAACCCAGAGTCCTCGGGGGTCTGAGGTAAAGCTGTAGGATATGGAGCAATATTAAAGCTATTCTGATGTTATTACTTAGCCAGTTCCTGTGCAGCTACATTTCCTTGACCATTTTAGCAGCAAATTCATCAAGTCTGGAGGATCTCAAGGAGTCCCAGTGGTTTGGCTGTGTAAGCAGTGGTGGAAAAAATGCTCAAGAGCCTGGTTAGCTCCCACTGAAGCAAACCATACTGAGACACATCCACAGGCTTCTCCATCCGTCTCAAAATTCTTTCTAAAATATGACTCTGTCCTCTGTGCTGGCCTTGTGCACATGTCTATTAATAAAAAATTAGGCATTCAGCATATCCATATCATACATATCCACCCAGGGTGCTCCAACCACATTAGCCATTTCAGAGGTGACCACCAAGGTATTTTGCAACCCTGAGAGTAGTCCAGCAAAAGCTGAGCCATACCTGGCCGTGGCTCTGTGCTATCCTCGGTGCTGCCTGCATGCTCTTGCAGAAGAGGAAGAGAGTACTGCTTTCAAATATCTTCAAAGTATTGAATTATTGCAGGATTTAATATTCAGTAGAGGAAATTACCCTTTCAAGTGACCTCAAATGTAATAAAGAACCAGGACTAGTCAGTGCAATGGTTTTATTGCAGAAAATTACAAAATGATGTACTGTAGCAGCATAAACTTGTCATAAATTACCTTGAGTAATGAACCATGAAAAATACCAAAGGCATGTAAACTGTGTATTTCTGAGGGAGGATGCCTGTGGTGGGTAAAATACATACACAGATCCCATAAGAAAATTGTAGGTGTGATTTAGTTGGATTTCTTATTTCCTGCTTAGACTTGGTCATGCTGAGTTGACCACAGTGATGTCTGTGGCAAAATTCCTGTGAGTGTAGAGTGTCGTTGTTATAAATTAATAGAAATGAGCTGACAGGATCAAAAGGTATCAGAACCATAAGGGGAGATACTTTTTTTGGTTCATGCTTTCTGTATCCTCTACATTTTGGGGTTTTGTTGTAGTTCAGTCATTTAGACCACACTTCCTTGTCTGAAGTTCTGCTGTTTCTCTAGAAAATACATATAGGGCTAGCTCCACAACTGACATAAATACAGAGAGTTCCATCACTACAGTGGAGCTACACTGATTTACATCACAGCTAGGAGATTCTTGGTGAGATTCATCAGTGTAACTGCTTCATATTAACTGGTACAAGGGAGGATAAAATGCACACTGACTTTAACTTCACTGTGAATCACTGTTTTCAGGCAGTGGAGCTTCTCACTGAGAGACACATTCTACTTTAGGAGTACATTTAGCCATTTTTTTAGGACTCTCGTTGGCCCGGTCAGACTGGCCCTTGTATGAGGGGATTTAATCCCTCCTCAAAGGGGCGGGCAAAGGTACTGATGCCATAATTTTTTTGCTTTTTATATATACCCCCTCTATATACTCTTTTGTATAACTTTTATGCATTCTTAAGGGCCTTTAGCCCACATACTTCTAATTCTTCAGGTTTGATAACTAGCATAGGCCCAATATTCCCTTAAGCCAGGAGACCAAACATCCTGGAAGGCTCAGACACCAAGG
The DNA here is from genome assembly GCA_013398115.1 of Falcunculus frontatus. NCBI lineage: Eukaryota > Metazoa > Chordata > Aves > Passeriformes > Falcunculus > Falcunculus frontatus. Next base: position 428,545 of record VZRV01001879.1, on the reverse strand, counting down.
CCTTCTCAGGAACACATTTTGTAAACTAAGATAGGCCTGTCCAGGGGGGAAGGTTCCTCGGGGAGGGGGGTTCACTCAGCCTCCCATTGGGGAATCTTTGATAGATATGCTAATTGGTAAAGCCTATAATTTTATACCCAAACTATTGTGGGTGTGCATTTCAGGGGTGCCACTGGGGTGCATTTTGGTGTGCATTTGGATGTGCATTCCAGCGTGCTCCACCTGGACGGAGTGCACCAAGGATCCTTCAAATAAATACCCAGGTAAAATCCCTTTTTCCATTCTAACCGTGTTTGGCTCTTGATTTTAAGACAAAGAAAAGGCATCAGTACAGCTGCCACGATGCTGCAGCTGAGGGGTTCTCCTGGGTTGATGTGCACAAGCACACTCGTAGCTTGACTCAGCTGCACAGGTGGTGGAGTGACAATACTGCAAAGCCACATAGGCTGTGATAGAAGGAAGACGGGGAAAGGATAACATCCTACTTGTACCTTAAATACAGCTCCATGTGTGGAAAAAGTTCACTGCTGAGCAGGAAGGGCAGAGAGCTGAAAAAAGAGATGTTCTCACCAGCCAGTGTGTTCTGGTTGTCCACGAGGGCAGAGTGAGGACATCTGTGCAGCCTGGACCCTCAGGTCTGGGGTCTTGCTCCTCACCTCCAGCTGTGCCCTACAAGCACGGAACTCAAGGTGACCCGCTGTAATAAAGGGAAATTCTCTGCATACACAGGAGCAGCTGAGCAATGGGTATCTGGTGTCTGGTTTAGAAAGGTCTGCAGGTCACCTACTCTCCATGCCATCACTCACCACAGGACACAGTGCTCTGAACCTGGGGTGTGTGAGCCCAGCTGTAACGTGAGGTGAAGCCCTGGACAGAGTCCTGGGTGCAGGCAGGAATACACAGAAAATGCACTGAGAGGCCGCAGGGGAGTTATTTACTTTCCCATGCCAAGGTTGTATACTTTTGGTGTAAACTATGGGCAACATGGGAATTTAGACATGCTGAGTGTGCACAGTAAAGTCCCCATGTAACTCCTGCTCTTGCAATTACCCGCTGGGAAAGTGCCAGTGAGTATTTTTGTAGAGCTAATAGGGCTTACAGCCACCTCCCAAGCCCTTTCAGAGGATGTGCAATAACACTCAGAGGGCTGGCTCTTGAATTAGTTAACTGAAATGATAATAATTTTGAATGTAAACATATTGTAATTGATATATTATTTCTATTTGTAAAAGATGAAGAAACAATTCTGAACTAACTTACCAAATTTGAGTTATCTCACAGCTGGGTGGATTTGATCCAACCTGTTGGTGAGATTAAGTCCAGCATCAAGTCCAGCATTTAAATTGTTATTAAATATTTGTATAGCAAATAGGAGTCATGGTTGATAGCAAATTGCTAGCATGTGAGTGCCGTGTATCTGCAGGAAAATCCTTAGCTGGAAGGGAGCTCTGATGGAACCAGACAAGGCAAACAAAGGATGTGTTGTTGGGGCAGATGGCAGCAGAGGGAGGGAGTTATTTGCCCAAGGTGATGGAGGATGGCTGGGGCAGGAGCTGGGGATTGAAATCAGACCTTCAGGACAGCAAAGGTGTTCAGCTAAGCAAAGCTTGGCCTAAAATAAGTGTGATTTTTCACTACCAAGTTAGTCAGTCACTCAAACCATTTTCAATGGATGTGGTAAATTAACAGGTAACTAAGCGGTGGGACATCCCCTTAGGAAGGGATGTGGCAAATTCTGTGTTCATTGTAGTCTCTGAGTTAAGGTGGGTTTCTTTCTCTTAGACATCCTCTCCATCAATCACAAATTCCTGGGTTAAATCTGAGAAGTGCTGGGTAGATTTCAGAGGTCTTGTTACATGACAGCCTGAGCTGGGTGACTGTGATGGTACCTCGGGGCCTCCAGATGTATGAACTGGAGAATCTTCTGAGTTCTGAGCAAGACCCCGAGCATGGACTGTGAACTTCCATTTTCGAGATCTTCAGTTTAGGGCTGGCTCCTAACAGTAAATCAAACTTAAATGGATATAAACTCCCATTTTTCCAGTTGTAAATCACTGAAATAATAAAGCTGAAACTCTCCAAGATTTCATCTCTTTTGTGAACCAGGCAAAAGAATGTAGAATTTATTTCTGGTTTTACTTGTGAGTGCCCAAGAACAGACAGCAAAGTTTCAGGCTTGCTTTATCTTTTAGCTTCTCCTTGTGTCTCTGAGGATGAAGTATGGGAGCAGAGATTGGGATATGGACCAGGCACATCATTGCTGCCTGCTTGCCACAGAGTTATGAAAAGTATTCTTGCTGATCTTTCTAATCCCCATAGCACATGATGAATTACTGGCATTTATCTATCTGGCCATAACAGCCTCAGAGCTCACATGTTTGTGCCACTACCTTTTGTAAACATATATTTTAAATACATACTGATTGGGTATGCACTGTTATTATTCATCAAAATATTCTCATCTCTTAACACTTAATAACAATAATAAAGATTAATGCCAAGCTCCAACATGGAAAAAGGCTGCATGACTATGTATTTATTTTGCAATTTTAATTAAGGCTGTTTGTTACAATAAAAATTAATGTTATTGTCTTTCAAGTGCAGCACAGCCAATATGAAATAACTGAATTCCACACTGCAGCTATTTGAAATGGCACTGGACTGGAATCAGTCAAAGGAGATGATACTGTGGATGTGTTTGTGTTTATATCTTTTTGAACTGATGAATGATAAGAAAATACAATTCCTACAGTTTTCTTTTGGTGGGGGTACACGGGTGGTCTGAACTGCTTTGTTTCACCTGTCACTGTGTGAGTGCCACTATGGGTGACCTTTGATAAACCATTTACCCTCCTCAGACCTTGTTCACCCTTCAGGAACTTGTTGGATTGGAACCAAAATTAAGGAAGTTCTTTTAAACCGTAAATGAAAGGGGTGAAATTGTTGATGGCTGTATTGTGAATAGTCCTTGATGTTATCTGAAGCAGGAACCTGGTCTTACGATGGGCTGCAAACTGCCAGGTGGTGAGTCAGTGCATTTCTCTTTCCTCTGAGGGATTCATGGTAGAGAGGGATGTCAGCCAGCCAGAGCCCGTGTGAGGGACAGACATAGAGATGTTTGCTGCAACCAGGGGAACCAGCCCTCCCCTCCAAATCCACCCAAAAGCACAGGGTGGGCTTGATCAATGCGTTCAAGGAGAAGGAGAATGCTTCTGCCTCTGGGAGTTATTTCCCTACCAAAACTTCTTCTTAAACTCCCAGTGCTGATCCCAGGCACTGGGTCATCTAATGATTCCCCAAAATACTGGTGCGACCTCGAAAGGCTGTTGTCCTTGTCTGCGGTCTCTTGCCCCTGCCAAGCCACCAGGTGGTTTCAGACAGCCCTGGCACCCTCTCCCCCATGCCCACCCTCGGCAGGATTCCAGCCAGGGCCAGCCAGTGAGGGCTGTCACACAGGAGCTCCCAACACCTCACCCCCCATGGGATTTTGAAGGCAATGGCCTCTGCTCCTGACGCTTCATATCCAAAAATGAATAAAGCCCTTCACATTTTCCATATGTCTCTGGAACTGAAGTCTCTGGCTTGTACCATTGCAAGAAGCAGATGGCGCATCCTGTTACTGCAAATAGGTTTCAAAGTAAGATGTATTTGAGTTGCTTTATTTGAATCAATAACTCAAATATACTTTGGATTTGCCATCTTGATAGGCTCACCTGAAATTGGTGTGGGTATATTAGGTTGCAAAGAAACAAGGACGGTCACAATAAAGGACAGCAGACACAGCCTGCCTTTTCCTTTTTTTTTCTTTTTGTATTGCGCAATGCAGTGTCTGTGTCTCCCACTCCCTTAACTTCCATCCGTGCTCCTAGACCCGCTCCTTCCCAGACTATTCCGACCCTGAATGCAAATTTGCAGCTGCCTCAATAGAGTAAGGTAGTAGGTTTGAAAATATTCATTGGGCTGAACCGTTTTCTAAATATGATGTTCCCCTTGGCAAAAATATCTGCTATCAGGACAAAATCAGCAGGTCTGGCTTTATCCAGCAGAGGGCAAAGCCACCCGCAGGCTGCCCGGGCTAGCAGGAGACCCTTCCCGGCTTCCCTCCGCTTCTTCCCTCCAAAGAAAAATCAAAGAGTAACTTGGGTTAGAAAAGAACTGTAAGATCATCGAGTCCAGCCGGTAATGAAACATCCCCAGAGTCCAAGGATGGCACATGAAAAATGCAGTTCGGAAAACCGGCCCCTTTCGTAGGTGTGTCCCTGCACGTGGGGTGGGAAGTACCCTTGGTAACCAGGCAGGGTGTTTTCATCATCTGTCATTTATTAGCCTTTTCGCTGTGTGCTGCTTTTCATAAAGGGTGAGATTAAGGACTCTTTCTGCTGTGAGAGCAGGAAACTGAGACAGCTTTTGCTGGAAGGAGCTGTGAGTAGAGCAGGTAAAGGGGGGAAGCACAGGGAAGAGCCAGGGCTGCACCCAAGGAGGAGCTGTTTCAGCCCCCCTGCCATAACCTGCCACCCTAAAATACCCCTCGTTTTATGGCTCTTTATTGCTTATTCCCTTACCCCAGTCACCGTTATATGGTTGAATATATATATGCATGTATGTATATATATATATGTATGTATGTATGTATGTATGTATGCACACATATATATGTATCACTTTCACTGTGTCTGCTCATTTAAAGGGGGGTTTCAGGGTGGAACTTTCTAGGGCCAGGCTGACCCACTGCTGCCACTGAGATCCACAGGAACAAATGATGACCTGCTCACCATAAAAGTGTAGATTTGTCTACCTTCCATTTGCATTGTTAGCATTTGGACAGGCACACCGTGTGGTTCTTGAGGTTGCCCTGTGCAGGGCCAGGAGCTTGACTCCATAATCCTTGTGAGTCTCTTCCAGCTCAGGAGATTCTATGGATTCTATGCCAGCTCCAGCTGTGACCAAGAGCATTAGAGGGTGCTGGAGCAATTTGTGCTAGGAGGGTGCTGAGTAATTAGCTGACAAAAGTCTTTGTTCCAATCCTAAATTTTCAGGGATCACCTCACTCTGCTCAGCCATGGATTTTGATCCTTTCTAAAGCTCCTTGTAGAAAGTGTTGCTAGAAGTTATTCCTTCCTTGAGTGTGCTGAGTTCTTGGCTCAAAAAATGAGATCATTTTTATCTGTGTTTTATAAAGTTATGATCATACTCTAATCAAAACACTAATCCCAAGGTATTTCCAGACGCCTTGCCAATAACTAACAGAGACAGTAAATATGATTTGATACCTTAGAGCTCCTCTGAGTCTGATTCTCATTGAGATAAAAGCCTTCAGGCAACTGAGAGTTTGGCTCCTGCTCTGCTGACAAAAACCTAACCAGAAATAGGGGTGGGATTCCCAGTGGTTCCCAAGAGATCCTTGCCTGGCTCTGAAACGAGCATTTAGGGTTTCATTTCTGGCAGTAGTCTTTTGGAAAAATAAAGCCTGACACTTTAATGTGGGCCCTTCATACAAAAGGAGTTTTCAGAAAGCAGAGAGATCTACAAAGCCACACACAAAAAGAGGAGAAAGGGGGAAAATTAGATGGAGGAAACATCTGCTAAAGTTTTCCTGTTATTTCAGGAATGTTTGTATAACTCAAGCATTCCCTACCTCTTTTTGTGTCACAGACAACATCTTCTCTAAAAGATTGTCTCGTGTCCCACTCCCCATCACACAGCCTCTCTCCCTGCTTGTGTTTGCTTACACAGAAAAGCAATATTGGGAACGTACTTAATGCATCTGAGTTTAGTTTTAATGGGGCTGAGCAGCTGGGGACAAGAAGGGCACTGCAGCTCGCTCATCCCCAGCCCCAACTGGAGACCCTCTGAGTCTCTCCATCTCCTCTTGCAGCTGTTAAAGCACACGGAATTATGTGAGATTCCATAACCTGAGACTAAAGCCCTTTACCTCCAGTGCAGAGCAAACAGCCCAGACCTGAGGCAACCTTGTGTTTCTTGTTATACAGTTAATGCAAAAGACTGGTCTCATTAAAATTTTACTAGCAATTGGGTTTAGATCTATGCATAAAAAGTGCTGAATTCTGGTCTGATTACTGAATTTGCTCAGACCTTGCTGAAACTGGAATACACGGAGCGCATTACATTGAGGATAAAAGGTAAAAACTCACTTGGATTGTGCTGATGCCATCATAAATGAATCATCACTTAGCTATTAAGAGCCATGCTTGATCATGCAATTTAGAGCATACCAAAAAGAAGCACTGGCTGATTCATGTAGCAGTATCAGAGCACAGCACGTTTCCCTATGAAACATCTGTGAGGTTGGGCAGAGTCAGACGCACTTCAGTTGCAAAGCTGGAAGAGTGTTCATGATAGATATATCTACCTACCTCCAGGCAGACTGAAAATCTGTCTTCTGTCCCAGCAGAAGGAAAAAAAAGTAAGGAAAGCTTTGGTTGTACACTCTGGGATAGGCTGTCCCTCTGGGTGATCTGGTACCTGTCATCATCTCCAGCTCTGACTTCTTCACTGGTGCTGTCACCTGCAATGTGGACATCTGCCTGCAGGAATATGGACAGAAACCACCAAATTGTCTCAGTTTCAAGAGTAGCTTTCTGAAACAACTCCCATAGCTGGGTTTTACACAGTAATGTGGGGTCTTGGTCCTGACCCTAATCCTCTAAGGGTTTTCCCCTCCTCCATGCATGTACAAGAGGCAAGAGACATAACAAAATCCACCCTGTAAGGAAATTATTTTTTTCCTTGCTCAATCAGAAACATATGATATTAACCTTTGGAGAAAAATACATCAAGTTTTATGTTTACTCCTACAGTAACATTAGGAATTGATTTCAGGACAGACTACAGCAATACTAGCTAGTACTTTAGCAGGACAGTAAAAATAGGTATCAAGTTACTAGTATGAGGATCATTGTCTAGATACCATAATAGCAGGCAATCTGGGAAAACCCTAAATAGACAGTGATTAGGTATGTAAGGAAGAGCATGTTACTTAGTGTGGGAATGGCTGGCCTTAACACCTGTATTTAGTCCTTAAGTTCAGCAAACTGATTTCCAGAAGCCTAAATTAATAAACTCTGTGGTGTTTTCTTCTCATTAGAGGGACTTTAGTCCTTGTTTCCATTACCTTTACATTCCAAGTAAGGCACTTCTCTCCCTCGGGACCAAGGGCTGAGTAACAATTTCCTGTATAAAGCCCTCTCCAAATGCTCTTTCCTCTC
>VZRV01001879.1:402139-421257 GCA_013398115.1 Falcunculus frontatus | reverse complement strand
CCCCCCCCCATTTCCAAGGGGGAGAAAGGAGGTGCAGGCTCTCATCCAGAGCTGTGCTTCTGACCACGGGCAGTGCAGAGGCTGTCTGGACAAGGAAGCATGCCAAATATCCTGCTGATATATATATATATCTAAAAGAATTAATGCAGACTTACGCCTCCCTTAACTCCCACGTTTCAAACACCAGAAAACACTGTCTGCTAGTAGTTGTACACCTCTTTTTAGCACAGACACTGCCCAAACCTTCCATCTTTCCATTTGTTTCCCAGCTGTGATATTACCTGTATGCTCTCTCACATGCAGATACCTGGCAGATCTCCTCTGCTCACACAGTTGCCTTCCTGCCTCATGTGTAACCTTTGGGCACTGGTTCCTGTTCCAGCTCCATAAGGAGATAAATGCTCTTATATCTATCCTGAAGTAGGGTAGTTTGCCAAGCCACCAGTTCCAAGGAAACTTTCCACAAAGCTCAGTGTAATGGGTAGCACAATGTGAATGACAAAAAAATCCCTGCAATGTGGGCCCAGCCACTCATGCTGTATAGCAGAGCATAATGTAAAATAGAGTAACAACTCTTAGTTTCTTCTATGTGAATGTGTATGGATGTACCAGTGCACATGACTTTGCATTTCTCTTTATAAAGCAAGTTCTGAGAACATGAATGGAATAAAAGCAGTAATACACCAGCTGAATTCAGACCTTTGGATAAACCACAGGGACCCACTGAAGCCAAAAAGAGCTTGCAAAGTTTTCTCCCCTTTATATGTCTCTGACTGCACTCCTCTGGAAATGACAGTGTGTGCTAGATATGAAAAGCAATTAACGAGCATAAAAGAATTCAAATCTTCCATCTAGGAAACATTTTGCTGTATTTATTTTTTCCCATAATCTTCAAGAAGCTGGGTTCTGCTTTCTGTCAGGAGCAAATTAGTAACCTCCATTTCTTCTTCCCTGCCTGAGGAAGAAGGTTTGTGTCAGTAACAGAGAATGAGCAGAGGTTTCGGATCAATTTGCAGCTGATGTTTGTTTGCATTGTTTCAGAGTTTGGTCATTTTATTAGATATCCTTCAGCTATCACTTGAAATATCTGCCAGAGCCCAGGGGAGAGCTTGCAGCTTGCCTCTGCAGGGGTTCTGTTCTCCTCGAGAAAGAAAAACCCTTTAGCAAAGAGCTGAGTGACTGTGCAGAGCCTGCCCACGGGTCCTCCTCCAGCTCTTGGCCACTGATCCCTGTAAGCTGTATGCTTATTGACTGCTTTGAAGGATGCAAGGCAGAAAACAGGTTGGATCTTTAGTTTAGTGCACTTAGGGTTGTTTACGGCATTGGCCTGAAACTGGGATGAAGGTTTTCAAAAGAAATTGGGATCTGAAAAGTAATGGCCCCGCTTATATTAATGAATTATGCCTGAGGAACTGATTTACTGTGCATCAGTTTGGAGAGATGCAGCAGCCTCTCTGGAGACTGAACAGTTCCACAGCCCTGGAACTATTCAAGGTCAGGTTGGATGAGGCCCTGAGCAACCTGACCTAGTGAGTGGCCTCTCTGCTTGTGGCAGGGGGGTTGAAACTAAGTGTTTTTTAAGATGCCTTCCAACCCAGGCTTTTCTATGATTCTGTAATTCTGAGGCTGGAGTCCAGACAGATCAGAAATATGGGAGCAGGAGGAGCTCAGGGATGCAGACCTGGCAAAGACCCAGTGTGGCACTGCCCTTCAGGATGTGGGGACAATGAGCCCTCCGAGCCCTTTATTGGTACCCCATGAATCCAGGGCTGGGGCACTCATTTGGTGAAGAGATTTGGTGTTAGCAAAGCTGCTGAACAGCTCATGGTACACTCTGTCACCAGGCAGAGAAAGAGAAAGGTGTTTAGACATGCAGAAGAGTTAACAGATCAAGAGACAATTGTTACATCAGTTGTGACAGTGGCAAATTCTGCTAATTGCTATCGATTGTCAGGAAGTTTTATTAGACCAGGATGTCAGCTCAAGTTTAGCCATAAAAATGTGCATTTCAGCTAAGATAATAATCAATGGTAGACTTTAAATGCTACAAACGCTTTTCTGATTGAGCAGATTGAATGTTGTGCTACTGAAGTTGCTAATCTAACACATTACTTGGTGGGCATAAATCATTGCCTGCATGAACACAAACTTCTCAGTCCGTCAGCTAGAGGCAATATTTTTTTGGAGGCATATTTGGATACTTTATACTGATCATTAATAATTCAGAAAACTAAAGAGCGATTAAAGACAGAAAAATATATGTTCTGGTTTCTAGGACTGCTGAGTAACTGCAGTCCTAGTTAGAGATAACAGATGCTGTGGGTTTTCTGCCCTTAAAAAATCTTTCTCATGGTCCTCAGGAAAATGAATGGGCCTAATTTAAATGAAGAGATTCTTCTGTTTTTGGAAATATCATGTGGATTCATTTTATTGACTCATTAGTAAATTAATTCCTTGAACCTTAAGCTTTTGGATCAATGAAATACATGCCCAGGAGTGTTTGGGGGCTTCTATGACTATTATATTCAGTACAGTGTTTGGGCTGCTTTTGGTTTTTAATTAATATGTTTGCTTTGGCTGTAAACAAGGAACACTTTCTAGTGGGCATGGAACAATTTTGGGGATATGGGGGAGACAAACAAATGCCCTTTATCACTTGCACCACAAGTACAGCCGCCTTGCAGCTCAGCATATGCCATTCTGTCATCGTGGGGGGCATAGCTGAGCTTGGCTCCTCGTGAACTTCAGGGTTTTCTCATTTCGCTTTCCCGTAGTGTGTCCTGGCCATGTGCTTGCCTTTGCCATTTCAAGCAGCTCTGTGTTTGCCAGGCTGGTTTTTCACAGCAGTTGTGTGATAAAGAGTTATGTTTTGCAAAGGTTAAGCTGTGTCCTCTTTTCTCTCTTTGTTGGGCGGCAGCAGAGGCAGCTGCTTTCTCATCCCATGTTGGATTGCGCGGTAAAACGTGACAGGTCAAGTTCCCTGGTCTAACCCTGCTGCTCTCAGCTCAGCTCTGAGAGCAGAGTGGTTAGACTGGTTTTAGGTCACCCTCTCTCAGCACTTCTCCTTTTGGCTCAGCCTTAGTCTGAGCTCTGGCAGAGGTAAGGGGGTCTCGGAGGCTGCTGGGGCTGCAGGGGCTGCCAGCAGCCTCAGCAAGGGTGTGGGGTGATGGTCACAGCTCCCCAGGGGAGACTGGAGGAGCTATGGGCATTCCAGGCAGCCACAGGAGCCCAAGGTGACCATTTCTTCCTGCAGGTGTTGTTCCTAGCCTCCTATCCAGGTCAGAGGCACTTTATTCCTAGACCTTTGGTCCAGGTCAGAAGTGCTGCAGAGCTTGTACCTGTTTTGGATGAGATGCAACTCCTCGGATTGACAGACCGTGGTTTGGGTTGTGTTCTGGACTGGTCTGGAGTGAAGTCTTAGGCACTGGAAAGGCATTGCTCCCTCCAAAAAACCTTCCTTGTGAGCTCCCTTCATTTCCTGGGTCTCAGCCAACCTTAGGACATTGAAGGTGTTTTGTCTCCTGTAAGAATTTTGCTTCTAAAGGCTGCTCATGGGCAATGAACTGCTTTATGCTAGCTTGGACATCAGCTTTACTCAAAAATGCCCATTTTATTCTTCCTCATAAGACAACAGAAGACATGACAATCTGGTTTAGCACCTGGAGTAAAGAAACCACCATTTCCATTTTTTCAAAACCCAATGCCCTAAAAAAGGGCTGGTTGCACCTGTGCCTTCTGCAGACCAATGTCCTGCAGAGCTGCAGCTAACCCAGGCTGCATTTCAAATTCCAGGGAATTTCATGTGCTCTCGGTTTTTTTCCTTTTATCATAAACACTAAGGAAATTGGGTTAACTTAGATAAAGCTATGTTGCTTTCTTGCATTATTTTTTCAGTTACAAATGTTTACTATGTGTTGGCTAGGATACAAAGTTGTATTTTTTGCTCAATGTTTCAAAGATAATGATCAAGAGTATTTACTGCAGGAGGATGGCTCTCCTCCTGTCTTCAAAAGGGAGCAACAGTTTCAGGCTTTAATCCAGTTTATTTGTAGATCAGGGCTGAAAACTGGATTGTGCATGTCTGTTGAATGCCAAAGTAAAAGCTGTAAATCTTTGTAGTAAGCTAAAAGAACTGATTTAAAATTAGGCAGTTCCATAGGAAAGGAGGCCTGTGGTCTTGCTTGCTGTCTCAGCAGGGTCTGGGAAAGTTTGGTGCTCTTTTTCGTGTGTTGTACTGGATAGAATAAAAGCAGCCTCATTAGCTCCATATGATAAATTATAGATCTAAAAATACCCATCACATTTAGATGCTGCAATGAAACCAATTTTCACTCAGGAGCAGAAAAAAAGAGAGGAACTTGCTAAGAATCAATTGGATAAGACATCTGCTGAGACTGCTGTGCTGTTTCTGCTAAACATTAAGCACAATTAGTTGCTGGTGTAAAATGCCATTTTAACCAGCCCCATAGCCAGGTGTGCGCCAGGGCCTGTACATGGTCACAGAGCTGCTCAGACCTGGGGGTAACACAGGGAATTCTTGCTTTCAGCTCAATTTTGCAGTCTTGTCTTTTCAGAACAAGGACTACAAAATCCAAGCTGCCTGTGGACATATTCTGTGCCTTATTGCAGATATTTCTGGTCATGCATCATACTTGATTGGAGCTAAAACACTTCTAGACACTTTTTGATTTCATGTGCTTTCGGTGTGTGAACTTTAAAGATTTACAGATTCACTTGTCATACTTTGCATGTGAGTTACTTTCCTGAAAGAGGGGATAAGGAACAGGAAGCTGTGTGATGTTGGATATCCGGTGCCAAGGATGCTGTCAGAAACTCATGAAGGAAGGCTGAGTGGCCACAGTGAGGACACGGAGCCACAGCGTGTGGTGCAGATAAGGACTAAACAACTCCTGCATTTTGAAAAACCATCTGAGTCAAACTTCCACCCAGCAGCTTGGTAGACATTCCCAAAGCAATCTTCTCGGACTGAAAAGGGCTGAGGAGCTGTAGGCACTTGGAGAATGGAAGCTGTGACAGGTACAGCAACAACAAGCTGAAGAAGCTGCCAGTGGAAGCTCAAAGGTCAAATAAAGCCAGTGAGATCTCACATCTTGTTCAGGAGCCACATTTCACACAACTGCCCGTTACTTAGAGCCCTGGTGGGTGCTTCAGCCAGTTCCTGCCATCAGCAGAGGTTGGTTACTGCAGACCCAGATACTGACATGGGATTGGCTTTGGGTGGAACTGTCCATGCTGCTTTTCTAGCATTAACTCATATTAAGAAATGCATCAGATATCACACCAGGTTCCCAGTCTAACCCTTCAGGCCCAACCCAGCCATAGTTCCTTAGCTTTATTGACTGTACATGTTATTTTTTGTCCATGGGCCTCCTACAAGTAAATGGTTTTGATCTCGCTGTCAATGTGTACCCTTTGCTTCAGCCCCATGCTCCCATGCTCAGTGTAAGGCATAAATCAGCAAAATTACTTAAGGATTCTTTGAGAGCACTAACACTTCCAAGTCTTTTAATGCCTTCATTTAAACAGTCAAGGATGTGAAATGTTTTTCAAACCCTCTGAAGCAATGGTGGTGTGTGCATTGTTTATGTGGGTGATGGCAGGCTGCTGCCTTTACAGTTTTACTCAGTCTTCAGGCATTTACTGCAGGCCAAAAGCTGTAATGACTAGGAAAGAAATTTACTCTGTTTCAGATAGAGCTATTAAAAGAAAATTCTTGTCAAAGTAATTCTTATCTCATGACAGGATTGCTGAATTACTGCATATTACGGGAAAGGGAATTGCAAATGTGTTGGCTCTTCTTCCCATTAGAACTATTGTTTTATTACAATTGTCATACCCACACACACACTTTTTTATAAAATCTTTTAAAATATGAAATCATCCTGCATTAGGTACTGAACGTAAGATAATGTTATCAAAATTAAAGAGCAGATTGCTCAGACGGGTTGGCAGAGTGAGCAGTTCCTTTCTTTGGCTGGGTAAGTGCATATCCCAGACAAAAGCAAGAGTGAGGCACTGAGGAATAACAGCTCCATTCCTCCGGGACACCCAGAGAGGTAGTTCTTCCTAGGAGAGACAGCTCAAACAGTCCCTTGCACTGACCCCTCTCCTCATCCCATCCCCATGTCACCAGGGTGCAAATCCACGAGCATGGAGCTGTCTAATGTGGGACTCTGCAGGTCAGTCCCACAAGTTTATCAAGGTGAGAGCTCTCTGTCTCCAGTTAAGGATCCTGGATGAAAAGGGATGACAATGCTCAAGGTTTTATGTGGCCCCACGGGCAAAAAGGCCTTTTCGGTGCCTTCTCATCTCTGGGTCATTTTGTATTTGTGTTCCAGCCCAGTTCCTGCCTCCCACCACTGGACCCCTCACTTGCCTTTCGTTGCCCATGCGGCCTCAGTGGATGTGGCAGCCCTGTCTGCAGATCTGCAATGCAACAGAGCAGCATAAGAAACCATTTTCACTTACCTCCGGTTTTAGACCAAAATACTAAATCTAAATGTGCTTCAATTTCTATCGCAAATGTCCAAGGCAATGGTGTGGAAATAATATGTAGCTTAAAAAAGAAATCAGAAGAAATACTTTTCTCAGCCCCTTGTGTATTATAGAACATTAGTCTACTGACACCTTCCTGCAGAAGTTGTGCAGGCTGGGCTTTTTGGTATGATTCCCAAAGTGTGCCCCAGGTGCTGGGGATTTATCAGAGGAGGAGTGGCTGTGGGTCCGTGTCACTGTTCCAGGTGTGTGCAGCAGCACAGCTTCTGCATGTCCGGGGGTCACTGACCCTGGAGTCTGCAGCAGCCACGACACTGAAACCTTTTCCTGTTCACCAAGGGCATCATCATCTCTTCTCCCACCTTTAGTTTCCATCTCCTACAGCTTCTGCACGATAACAGGACACAAATGTGAAATCAGGAAACTGTCTGATACACCCTGGCTGACCAATTAACCACAGGCCCATGTGCCTGTGGTGATGGGCCCTGGTGAACAGCAGTGCCACTAACCCTTTCTCTTCGACTGCTTATGTCTCCCAAAATCCCCTCTCCATGAGCTCACCCTGTCCTCCCCAGCAGCAGCCAGCTCAAGGGCACAGGCTGGCACGTCTCTCCAGAGGTCCCTCTGCTAAGACGATGGGCCGTTCTCTTTCTATAATGTGCATTTTTGTCCCTAAACAAACAACCCTTGCTAGATCTATACATGCAGCTGCTTGTTACTGGCTGGGGCGGGGTCCCCTCCAGCCATGGGAGGCAGAAACCAGCTGAAGTCAAGTGTGCACCAACCCCTTGGTTCATGTCTTGATCTGCCTCCTGGGATGAGGACAAGGACCCACCTTGGTACAAAGCCTTTTTACTAACCTGGCCTCTCCTGTAAATGGTGTAGGAACAGGAAACCATTTTCCTCCTCTTTAAAATTTTAGTGTAACTTGAGAGTTAAGCTTTATGCAGATCGGAACACGTTAGTAATGTCTGGAAAGTAATTATGGCATGTATTATTATTTTAATATTTACCAAGTGCTGACAGAGTAATGCTTTTATTAAATCTTTAGGGAGGGTGAAATACATATCACAAGGCATGGGAGAGGAAGATAGTCTTCTGAAATCATTCATTTAAAATTCAGTTTTACAATCACTTCGCTGTGATCTACTTTTAATCATATATTGGTTTCTTTGCATCTTAAATTATATAAGGTGGCTAATGATTTTAACTGAATGGAAGAATGCAAATAATATTTCTGCCTAGTCAAGGCATGCTGTGAACTTCTTACCGAAAACCAATTTATCATTATATTGAAGTGCAATGGAACTTTGCTGCAAGCTTGAAGTCTTTTCACTAATTGCAATTGTGCAAGAGCAATATGCCAAGGCAATATTGCCATCTTATCAGAAGATCTTTATTTTCAAAATGGAGACTATGAGATTGAATAACTTTTGGCCTCTGTTTTATTTTTCTCTACAATGAGGAGAATCCACTAATCTTGCAAAATCAAAGAGGAGATTTTCAATATTCCTCATGTCTGATAGTTTGAATAATCAATCCAGTTCAATCCAGATTTTCAACTATTTTTTTTCCCTCAAAGAATATTTATCATAGCCAAGCATTAGGGTTAGACTTTTTAATCCCACTTGCTTCCTTTTCAGAGAATGTACAGTCTTCTGTCACTTCTCACCTAAGAGAATGCATTTCTTTATGAAAAAGCATTGAGTTTAACTCATTAATTGGCTATCAAAGTGATTGTAAAAATTAGTGAACTTGATTTAGATGCTCTATGAAGATTTGAGTCACAATGTTGGCGAACCACTGAGGTTGGGTCCTGGAATAAACGTTTGTGATGTGTCCAGTCTAGTCTTCACTGTAACATTTGGTAACTCCAGCAATTGGCCCTTGATTATTTTAATTTAAAACATGTCCACTGACTTGAGAGGAAAATCTATAGCAATATAATTATATGAATATATGAACTTCAAGACAGCTGAGGGACATAAAAATCTCTGAGAAGCCCACAGTCTAAAAGAAATGAGTAGCTGATAGGTGGAGTTCCCTGACATCTGGATTTCACTACAGCAAAGCATTGTGGAAACATGACTGGGTTTCATTTGCTCATATCCCATGACTTTAGCTAAAACTCTTAGGTTTTATACTTTGTTTTAATTCCCAGGTTATTAATTGCCAATACAGATAAGACGTCTTAATGTGCACGAGCTCTCCTTCCATTGCATTTCATTAGGAAGATACCATTCCTTTTCAGCCACACGTCATTAAACATTTCAAAGCATATCCAGAAAGGCAGTTGTATATATGAGACACATTTTTACTGGTAATATATTCTGCTGAGATGCACAGCCCTGCAGATAAAGAGGCAGCACTGCCCTGGCCTCTGGCACCGGTGTGTTCAGGGCACACGCAGCATCCATCACTGTTAAACACAAATTCTATTCCTTTTTCAACTTTTTCTTTGCCTCTCCCCTCCCACCCTTCAGACACCAAGGCTGAGTGCCTGCCTTTGCAGGGGAAGAGAACAGACTGCAGCCTGAAAGCCAAAATCCACAGTCAATACAAGGATGAATGCTTCACAACCAGACCCCTCATGTAGTTATTTGTGTGAGAGTGAAGTTCAAAGGCAGCGAGCTACAAAACACTGCCAACCCCCTCGGTGTGAGAGGATGGGGAACTGAGCCCTTAATCCATGCTGGGCTGTCTGGGCAGCACTCACACTGACGGATTTCAGCTTTCCACGGAATTGATTAGCGCTGCAGCGCTGCTTCACTGCCTGTCTGCGTTTGAGCGAGCCCTGTATCTATTACCAGCCATTCTTATCCTCAGAGAACCTCTCTCAAAGTTCAGCACAGTGAAGTTGCCCACAAAGCAGCATTATTCTAGTCAATACAAATATCATAAAAGCCAGCAGGAGAGCGGGCAGGCTTCTTATGCTGAATGAGAGCTCCTTATACCGAACGAAAGCTCAGGAGAGATGTGATTTCTTAGAATAAGCAGCAAATACACAACTACTCTCAGATATAAAAATCACCAGGCAGTCAGTACCATATTGAAGGTATTTTGTTTATTTTTTTCCCAGCGCTTGTGCATCTGAACTTCCTCTGAGACTTTTTCTGCAGCTGTATGTCAGATTACACTTAACACCATTATCATGGTAAAGGCAAAAAGTCTCTATTAAGAGACTCCTTGCTGGGCATAAATGCTGGCATATTAATTTTCCAGACACTATAGTACAAGTGCATTAAGCCACTGAGCTGGCTCGGATATATAACGTCTTCCACAAGTCAGAAGATGCTCTCAGGTGCTTCCATGCTGCATGGTGCAGCCCCACAGGGACCAAGGCTCAGTGCTGCAGAACTGGTCTGGGTATACACAGCAACAGCTGACTTGGGAACGTGAACCTGTGCCCACCTGGAGTGCACATTCATACAGCCATAGGATATAGAAGGGACAGAGCACAGGGGTTTTGGGAATAACTGAGCAAACTGGCTTTTTAAAAAATACTGTTCTTTGAGGGAGGGTAAAGAGAAGTTTAGACTTGACTCATTTCTCCCAGTCTCCTTTCCTGTGATAGTGAAGTAAGCGCTTTGTGCTATTGTGAGCTTTATTAGATGGCCTATCACACACTTAAATGTAATCCCTCAGACGGGAGATGTCTACAAATCCTGTTCTTTAAACATGCTTTGGCTCCTGGTGATTTACTCTTTCTCAGCCATCCGTGCACCTATTTTTCATATTTATCCGCTTTAAATTGCATTAGCACCAACACTACACCGGTGGGCAGCTCCTGGTCTGGCTGTGCCCGTCTGTCCACCCCAGTCTCCTGAACAGAGCTTCCTGCTGGCTGCCTGCAGCAAGGCAGGGGGATTTAAAGGAGGTTTTTCTTGAGCCAGTTACTTTAGCTGGATTAAAGAACTGACATAACTATCACTGCTTATTCTGGCCTGATAGATTTACTGTGATTCTTTTACTGAAAGTCACATTTAGAAGGAGCCTGGTGGGATGTCTTTGCACATGTCTAGAGCTGCAGCTGGTACAGAAACACGGAGTGCTTAAACGTGGTGCTCTGGGTACAACCAGTGCTGGCACAGTTCTGGGAGGAATTTTCTCCCCTTTCCAACACACAGTCTGTTACAGAACTGTCCTAGATCCCATGGGCTCTTCACCTGCATCTGACGGACTGAACGTCGACCATCTCTGAGTCAGAAAACAGGATTTTGATGGGGGAATTATTTGAATGGGCCTATCAAATCCTGCTCCCTCTGTCTTTAAAAGCTCTCTCCATGTCTGCATTACTTCCCTTTGCAAGTACAAAAGAGCAGCAACAAGAAACTCTCAAACCAAATAGAAAAGGAATAGCATTGGCATGAGACAACACATTCACAACCCAGCCCTGATCCGTGCAAAGCGAGGTCTTCCCTCAGCACACAACCTGGCCAGGATTAGAGAAAACCCCAGGATTTTCTTTTTTAATCCTAAAAGCTGTTACTTGTATTTGATAAACAAACAGTTGCTTTTATATACCAGTGAATTGTGTAAATGACAGCAATAACACCCCAAGGTGCTGGCAAACAAATTGTATATTGTAAACGGTGGGTAATGAGGGAATTGGGGAGGAGCTTAATTAACTCTGCTACTATGCAGCAGCTGAGTTATGTCAGTCCAAGACAGAGCAGAGAAAGAAATGCAGGTTCCCTAGGGGGCCACAGGATGCTAATAGTGATGGTACAATTCGTGTGGCTTCGTGCCCTGGGCACCATCACACACCAGGGAACACAGCGGGAGCGGGGGAAGAGAAGGGACCCATGGAGGAAGCAGCAGTGGAAGGAAAACTGTGATCCTCAGAGAGTTCTTTGAGGCAGCAGAGGGAAGAGGAGCATCCTGGAGAAGTCTGAATGTGGCAGGAGTAGAAGTGGGTTACATTTCAGTCCTGATTTGATCACACAGGAAGAATTGCTTTGGCACCAGCATCTGAATGGGCGAAGGCTGTATGGTCTGTGCAGCTCCCGAGGCACCAACCCCTGGCCATGGGCAACAAGGAGCAAAAGGGGAGACACTGGTTTGGCAGGAGTTTGGGGTACATACCTGAGTGCAGTTTGGTGCTGCCAGCACCCCGTAAAGGCAGCACAAATATGTAGTTTTCAATGGAGCTTCATAATCAAGACTGAATATAGAAAAAAAACCCCTCAATTCCTCCCGGAAGTCAGATAACTCCAAACAAGAAAATTCCTCTCTCTCTCCTAGAGCAGCTGCTTTATTTAAGTAATTCAGACACCTCCATTCCTGCTCCGTAGGATGCTAATGGATGGAGATGCTTTGCAGAGGGGCTGAGTCCCAGCACATGCCAAATCCCACCTGTGCCAGCTCTCCTACAGGCACCGACTGTGGGTGACTGCCTGGGGAGGGAGATTTGGGGAGCCCAGAAACCTCTCTGCTCTTCATTTGCTCTTCGTTTCTGTGCATGCTGCTGCAGAGGAAAAAGCCATCAAGCCTTTCAGAGGGAGCAGGGATCGATGCCACACAGATCAAATCAGCAGTTGGGAAACTTTGGTTGAAAGTGTAACACTGTGAGTGCTCCCAGCTCAGTTTCATTCAAGTCCTGATACTGAGGTTTTAGTGTGATGCCAATTTTAGCTTGAATTGTCTGACAGCTCCTCTTTGTGAACAGGAGCAATATTGACAGAATGGTACTTTTTGAAAGAGGAGTGATTTCCTTTTTTCCCTGGAGAAAATACCTTCCATGTGTAATGGGATGATGCTGGTTTTCTTCCTTCTGAACTAAGGCTGCTTAAAAAGAAAGTCTGATAGCTGGCTTTCATTACAATCATGGCTTTGAGTTTTTTGGGAAAACAGATACTAGTTATAGAATCTGAGCTCACGCTATTTTAGGGACGTTCCCCTTGGAGTTACTGTTCAGGTGCCTTCTCTGGGAAGCTTGATGGAACATGTGCCCTGGGCAACTCCGGGCTAAATCCCAAGGTGCCAGGTGAGGAAGGATGAAAATCATTGCATTTTAATGGGGCTCTCATTAATTATTCTCTTGAGCTGAAGGGGACCATGGTGTATTAAGTGATGCCAGTACCACAAAGCAGAATGTGACCTGGAGGGAGATGAAAGAGCCCTTCACATGTGCAAAGGCAGGACCAAGTGGACCATTCCCACTTCCTGAGTTCTCAAAACCTGCATCCTAAATCCCAGTTTGCTGTCCACCAGACACAGAAAACTGTTTATGCTGGGAAAAAAACAAACTGACAACCCTAAATTTTTCTGCAAGATTCCTTTTTCCTTCATCTTATTATTTTTTTCACATCTTGTCATTCATGTCATGCCACAAGAAGCAGCAAGGAATGAGCAGCTATCAATGAGTCCTAAAATTACAGGATGATGGTAAATCACAAAGGCAGAGTGGCTGTGTCAATTCTGCAGCTTGGAAAGGGTGGGTAGGTTAGTGGACGCTCTATTTCCACCCACCTCTTCTGCCTGTGACCTGCCTGCTGCAGGGAACTGCTTCCCTGATGAGGGGTAAATAATGGGAATATTCAGCACTCCGTTACACAATGCTCTGACATATTCTGCCTAACCTCAATGAGATCCAGAGATAGAAAAGTCGGTGTCATAATGAAAATTGTAATTAAAGTTTTGGTCAGATTGAATCCATTACACCTCTCCCAGTACCCAGTATTGATTTCAGCCCCAGCCCCAGGGACATGTAGTCTTATACCTCTGTAATTCTGTGAGCAGAGGCCTAGGCCCATCACACATGCCATTTGTGTGGCTTAAACCCAAGAAAATGCTTCCAACCGACTTCAACTCTGTAGGATTCCTGTTTTATTGACTCCGAGCGAACGCGACTGAGCGGAAGCTGTATCTGCCACAAGGAAGATGACTTTTGAGACACAAGCTGTAAATAGGAGGGAAAGGGCTATTTTGGCTATATTTTTGTGTTGGCATAAAACTGCAGCAATTGCATTATTCAGCGGGTAATGTAATGTTAATGCGGCCCTGTAGCTGGGGGTGAGAGAACTTAGGGTTTAATCATTTTGTAATGCACTTACATTGCCCATTTTAGATTTGTCAGCTGTCATAAATGAACTGCAGTTTTATCCCGGGTCTATATATAGAATTACTATTTATATATTTTTTCATCTGCAGCTTATGCAGTTTAAATGAAAAAGAAAAAAAAAAAAAAAAGAAAGAGCCAGGATGGAGTGAGGGGGGATGCGCCCTTGGCTCTGCTCCGTTTAGAGAATTCCTCAGTGCCTCCCTGCAGGAAAACGCTGCCTTCACCTAAGCCTAGGCTTATGTAGTTGACATTTTCAATAAAACAACATCCATTTTTAGCAGACTTTTAATGTTGTGGGGAGTGAGGCAGGGAAATGTTGCATGTGGAAATACAGCCACACAGAAATGGCAGTTGGTGAACTTCTGCTCTGTGTCTCACGAATCTATCATTTGTAAGAACCAAACTCCAGGAAATCCCCTCCCATGGCATCACTCCTCACCAGTTTTATTGAAAATACCATAATATCCTTTTGCATTCTGAATTCTGACTAAAAGCCACCCATGTTACAGCTTTTTATATACGTATTTTTAGCAGTTCTCAAACAAAGACAATTCCTCCTTGTACTGCTGCATCCTGCTGCCTTCCCTGTTGCGGCTCCTCACAGCATCACTGGAAATCTCATGGCGCGTTGCAGACTGCCCGAGTGCTGATTAATGTCCTTGCCAAGAAAAGAAAGAAGGAGTTTGCAAATGGATTTGCTGCTCCTATCAGCTCAAAGTACTTGAATGTGGTTGCTTTTTTGGGGCAGCCATTTGAAAAAAATCCCAGGGAAACTTGAGAAAGTAGAACGTCCTGCTGGTCATAAATTCCAAATATTCCCACTGTCTCCTCTTTTAATCAAATTCTTACTCTGAAAGTGATTTCTGTAGGGAGTTTTGCCTTGACTGTTCTCCCTGCGTGCTACATCCTACAGGCCAAAGGAATTCTTTTCTCCAGCAATAATAATCGATGTTTTTTAAGAAGCAAGAATACCCCTGTTTTCATCCATAGCATTTACCTACAGAGAACATGATAATTTATACAGCAAATGCAGCCTGTGCTTCCTGCTGGACAGCCTGATTTATCGACTATGCATCTGTTTCATATAAAGTGCCCTGAGCAGAACAAAAACCTCCATTCTAGCAAAACCAGGACAGTTTCTCCAGTTTTCAATAAATTATGTTCTACCTGTGGGATACCTTGTTAACGACTATACACTAAATCCAGAGGGGGTTTTCCTTTTTCTTTTTTTTCTCTTTCCTTTTTTTATTTTAAAAAAAAATTTTTTTTTTTATCCATCCCAAATATTCTGAGTTTCTGGGGCCATTTTAATACCCTTGTTGCCCAGGCAAAACTCCTTTTCATTTCTGAGGGAGTTTGGCATTAGTAAACTGCCTACATCAAATATCTCATTAGTAACACACATCTCATAAACCAGCCTCATAAAACCGTAAGGCAAAATCTTCCTTCATTCTGCTTGTAGTTTACATCTTTGCCTTTACCTAGCCAACTTTTTTTTCTACATAGGATGCAGCTGAATTTCCATTAAGGAGACTGATTTCTATACCCAGTGAAAATACCTGGATTCTTTCTATGGGTAAAGCTCCCTTAGAATCATAGGATGGTTTGGGTTGGAAGAGACCTTAAAGATCCAAGAAGGAGAGGACAGTGGCCTAAGCAGAACAGTGAAGGAAGTGAAGGGACTGACAGAAATATAGAGGAGTGGGAGGAGGTTCTAGCAGAAAATGCTGTTCCCCCTTTGAGCCTACCCCTTCCTGGAGGAGATCCCAGCCCCATGTCTCCTCTCCCAGCACCCCTCCCTGAGGACAGCCAGCACTGCCTTGCCACAGGGAATTGCTCCTCACTTCTGCTGCCAACCTCTCTCTTTGCATCTTCAGCACCAACTTTCCCCAAACCACCTGAGGTTTTAGGAAGCCGAAGGATGGGAGAAAATCCATGTTCCCAGTGCAACTCCACTGAAAATGTGTAAGCGCAGCCAAACCAGGCCCAGGGGGCCCGTGTCTGTCAAAGGCACTGATACAAAGCCAAAATCTTCATCTGAAGACCTAAATCGATGTAACTGGGAGTGGAAATTGCTTTTTTACTGAGGGCATAATTCATGCAGGAGGATGCTTATAGCATCCAAAAGGCTTTGAGCTAGTATTACAACACTGTCAGTGAAGTACAGAAGTGTCTAGGGAAAAGGGAGTACATTCCTGTAAAACACCACCACAGGGAGCTCTGACAGAGCTGGATCTCATTTCCTACCCTGTGGGCTGGACCCTCACTGCATCTGCATCCCCCTTATCCCTCAGCCTTGTCTGGTGAGCTCCAGCCATGCCAGCAGTTCCTCAGCAGAGCAGTAAGGTCTTCGCAGCACCAACTCCATCTGGGATCCACTGTCCCCCCGGCATCCCACTGAGTGTTCTTCCCTGAAGAGGACTCTGGGGAGCTGGACCTGGAGCACATGGCTCTGAGGCACACACTGCCTCTCATCTGGAGTTCTTCCTGGGTGATGGGGGTCTTGATTTCTGACAAGACCTCTTCTTCCCACTGTAATATAAATTGCCATGTAAAAACATCACAGATGGAATGAGCAAAGTCCTTGACCTTGTTTTTTCTGCTGCACAAAGCCAGGTGGTGCTTCTGCTAGTTTCTCTATTGCCAGTCAGGAATCAAACAGTTCCCTGTCATTAAATTGCCAGTCCTTTGTCCCTGGGCATAGTGCAAAATAAAGTCACCTTTCCAACAGTTTGCCAACTGTTGAGACATGTTGCTATTTCAGTGTTATCTGCAGTGTTATTTGCTTTGCCCAGGTGATGTGTCACTGAGCTGCTGGGCCAGACCTCGGGGATGAGCCATGCAGCCTGCATGTGACACTGCTCTGCAGGGGACACGGAGAAGCACTTGGGCTTGAGGACACCTTGGTTTGCTTGTTCCTCTTCTCCTCAGGAGGAATGCCCCAGGCTCCACCTCACCCTGCTACAAGCTCCCAGGACACCTGGCAGCATCACAGGGTGTCCAGGGCGCCATTTCGGGCTTCTTTCTCCAAGGAGTTCTTTCCAAAACACTTTGGTCTGTGGTGGTTGCATCTATCCAGTGTTTTAAAAGGACAGTTTCTGTTTCAGCCTTTTTTCGGCTGTTTTGGCTGTCTTTCTGATGCCTTTGCCAGTCTGGCCAGGACTGAATTTGGCCCCTGATAGACACTTCTCCATTAATCAGAGATTTGCCTCAGTGGCAGGGTTGTTCCGAGGTCTAATTAAGTTTACAGTTTCTAATTAAATTGATTTGAGATTCTGGGGTGGAAGGCCTTTTAAGAGAAATCATATTAAAAATTTAGGATTTTTTGCTCCAACAACTTTTTGCGTAAGACTAATTTTAGCATCCAGACGTGAAGGATGAGTAATCCTTTTTCAGGCTTTGGCAATGTTAGCTGAAGCTTTTTCTCATTCACCTTTATCAGAGAAGCAATAAAAAGTTGCAAATCACCTTGACAAAGGTACTCATGTCAGGGTGAAATACGTGGCAGTCGTACACAGACAGGATCAAAAAGAATGAAGTTGCTGGACTGAGGAGATGTGTGAGATCCAGACTGCAACCCTCGTGCCGCTCTTCCTATGGTAATTTTTAATCCCAACACCCAGATAATTAAGAGATGGTATTTGAGAGGGTGACACATATCCCACTCTTGAGCCAGTCACTTTGAACAGGCTGTCACTGTGAGCTGCACATCATCCTCAGTCAGATAAACTTTAAAACTTCATTTCTTGAGATTCAATTGACCAAATCAAATATTTCCCGTGGAAGATTTGATTAAATGCCATTAAGATGTGGCAGAGAAACTTTCAAAATTATGAAAATTGACCAACTCATTCTCCTTGCTTTTGTATGTCAAAGTTATCTTAAATCTTAATAAACCCTAATCAATGCCTACTTTATACTTACACATAAAACACCTCTTCAAGGCCCTCCCTAGGGGAACTTTAAAGGGTGTTTGGGGTCAGACCAGATCCTTACACGGTGTTTCCTCCAGGGCCAACTGCACACTTTTGTTCACTTTTAGTCTGAGAGAGCAGGGAGCCTCATTGCCTTTGTGCCCTTCTTGTGTTACAGCCTTTTGTGATGGGAACTGACCCACCCCATTGTCATTTTGAGGGTCCACTGAAACCTTATCTCCCCAGTCTTGTCTTTGGAGAAATGCTGAGGGTTTGACTGATACCTCATCTGAGATCACTAAGATAATTAGAAGAAGAGCTGTGGATTGAGGTGCAAGAGATATGGAATGTGATGCTCCTGTCCTGCTTCATTTGGTTATACTCTGCTCCCAATACCTGGACAATTAATAAATGCTGTTTGATGGCTTGTATCATTTAGGGTAACTGAGAAGACTTGACCTCCTCCAAGGCTCTTGCCTTTAGAGATCAGTAATGTGCAACAGATAAAGGACTGAGAGGGTCATGGATTTTTAACTGGGAGATTTTTTTTCCCCCAAAATAATGATGACTTCTTGAAAATGCCTTTTTCACCTTGAAAAGAGATGTTCTGATAAAGCTTTTTTAACACTCTGAAATTTTTTTGATGTTTAAAATGAAATTGCTTTCCAGATATGCAATCTGAACCATGTTCTTGATGTTCAAAGGTAAAATAATTATAAAAGAGAATTATAATAAGGCCAGAGAGGAAACAAGAAACATTTCAAACAAATGTAAGCAGATTCAGGATGGACCTTGTCTGAATTCTCTTTTGCTTTTCAGCTTTTATTTCTTTTGTCCTAAGCTAAAACAGAGAAATATTTCAGAATCTGCCACGTGCAAAAACATTTCCTTGCCCAGCTCTAGTTGCTCAATTGAATTATTTGCAGACAGATCACAACTCCCTTCAATTAATCAGTTCCATGAATGCTTTTTCCCCCAATCCCTGACCCATAGCTCATTCATGGAACCCATGCTTGTGCTGATTTAATTAGTCATTTAACTCACGTGGCCTGGGAGGGTTTCCTGTTTGCACAGGCCCTCCCTTAAGCTCAGGATTTGCATACAGCTCCTAATTCTCACTTCACGTTCACCCTTCCAAAACCTTTTCTGCCTCTGACCTCCCATGCTGGGATCTGTGTGGGAAGCCGATGCACTAGGAGCATAAACCCAGCTGGAATGAATTTGTTTAAAAAGCTGAGAGGACTTTCACTGAGGTTTTTTTGGCATTTCTCACCCAGTTCTAATTGCTTTATAAATTTAACGGAGTTAATTCTGGCCACTGGGTGCTGGGCTGGTTGTGGATAAGGGGTATAAAGGCAGCACAGAGACACAGGCGAAGTGGTGAGGAGGGAAATAAGGAGCAGGGAAAAGATCTCATGTAAGTGAGACTTTAGACCCCTGTGCAGTAAGTTGGAGGCCTAGGTGGTCTTCCTAGAAATTTTTGAATTTTGACTCCCCTAAGCCATAAAGGTGGTAATGAACTGCTTTTTTCTCTTTTTTTTTCTTTTTTCTCTTTTTTTTTCTTTTTTCTCTTTTTTTTTCTTTTTTCTCTTTTTTTTTCTTTTTTCTCTTTTTTTTTTCTTTTT
>VZRV01001879.1:383284-401321 GCA_013398115.1 Falcunculus frontatus | reverse complement strand
TCTTTTCTTTTCCCCCTTCCTCTTTCTTTTCTTTTCCCCCTTCCTCTTTCTTTTCCCCCTTCCCTCTACTCTCTTGTTCACAAGACCTGGTTATGAGAAACTACCAGAAAATCAGGGCTGCCAAGATATCTCAGTGACTCATGAAAAACTGTTGAGTTCAGTTGTTTTGTGAGGTTTTTTTCCTATGTGTTTCTTGTTTATTTGTTTTTGTGGGGTTGCTATAATGGTAGTGAGAAGTTATGGCTTTGATTTCGTATGAAAGTAACCCTGTCACCCTGAAGAATTAATGAGTTCTGATTTAGAGTAAATCTGTAGCTCTCCTGTTCCTTTGTCAGTGGAAGAAATCTTTAAGTATCTTAAACCTTTCTGCTGCTGATTACTGCAGGGATTTTTACTTCAAGGTATACATGCATTATACAAGCAGGAATGCTATCCAGGTGGATGTTTCTGATATGCATCAAAGGCTGTATCTGATAATGTTCTCCTCGATTGAAGGTGACAATAATTATAGGAAAGAAATTGGTCTACTTCATTGAATATCCCAGAACATTAATTTCTCTGGTCAAACCAAGATTCTGAAGAACAAAATACTAAAACTTCTTAAGATGATGCTTAGCACTCGATCAGTCAAATTCCCTTTGTGTCTCTTACCTGCTCATCTAGAAACAGGTTGTAATCTGCTTTCGTACACGGATAAGAAAAGTGAGGAGTGGTGTAATTCAGACAAAGAAAAATATATTTGCAAAATATCTTTTCTTGGAATGTTGCCCACAGAGTCACACAAAGTTTAACTGCTAAAGAATCCCTTCAGAGCCTGGCCTGGTGCAAAGGAAGGTTGCTCTGCTGTTGTGCTGCCCCAGGCCATGCACAGGCTCTGCCTCTGGTTGGTCCCCTGCTCTGGTCTCAGTTACTGTAAACAAAGCCCCAGCAGCCAATTCACAAAATTAACTTTGGAGAGATCTGGCTTTATTTCTTGTTCTTAAGCAGCAGGGCTGTATTTTGACAGAGCTTGTTGTGGATCAGGTTGGGCTGGGCAGGCCTTGGCCACACCAGGGCAGTTGCAGAGAATAAAGAGCCCGGCCACAGCTAAGAGTGCCAAGGAGAGAAATAAAACCTTATCAGGAAGGAATTACAAGTATCTAATGAGAATCAGATGCAGCATAAAAGAGGCCAGAGGCATGCTCTTATCCAGATGCATAGGGAATTATGTACATAAACAGTGGATAGTTTGGTTTTACATCTTATTTTTCATCCAAAACTTGAGGGAGAAATGACTTGGTTACTGGAAGTGGTGTGTAGGAAAGCTGCTGTTAAGCACTCAGGGATTGCTCCCACAGAGCTTGGTGTGATGGAGCTGCCCTGGGGGACCTGACATCTCCACTCAAGGTGGTCTGGAACAACCATCACAAAGTCCCCTGAGCAAAGTGCCCAGCTCTGGCTGGGACCCTGCAAATGAGAAGCCTCTGGATCAGGAGAGGTGAGCCAGAGTCCCCCTTAGCTGGGGCAGACAGTGGGGGTGTGAGGGTGTGGTCCCTCAGTGAGGAAGGTCCTGCTGCTGGACCTGCGCCATGGACCATGTGCAGAGGTGGCTTTGGATTCAGTCTAAGGGCTGAAGGAGGATTCTACCTGCTGTGCTTCCTTCTTCTGATGTTCTGGTTTCCAGGCTGGAGGGTCAGAAGGCTGTAGTGCATTAGTGGGAGATTTGCGTCCCACATGAAAAGGAAGTTGCTTCCAGCTTCGCCTGCCTTGTGCTACTTGTGGTGGCACGTATGACTGCATTTGTTGTGATAAATGCAGAAAACCCTGGACTTAAATGCAAAGGGAAAGGAGACTGTCAGTCACCCCAGAAGGGCTGGAAGGCAGATGATCTTGGTGTTAAGCCTTGCTTGGCCTTGGTGAGGGGCATGAAGCTGGGAAAATTGCAGAAAGCCCTTGCCTTTAAAATGAAACATGCCTTGGGCTTCACTCCTGAGTGCAAGGTACTATAAAGGGGACTTGTTTGATGTAATGGAACTATGTCTCCTCTTCTGAGGCTATCTGAGGTTGCTTGACTTGTTTCCAGGACCGAGATTCCCAATCTGATTTAAGAGGGATCAGTCTAACCCCTGCCCTGCAGAAGTTGTTTCAGTCAGGGGGGCCTGGTAACAATGGGACTTGTTGTCCCCATGGATCCAAACCTGCCTGACAACCTCATTCTTCCCCATCACATAGCTGACTTCACAAAACCCCTCCCTGACATGCACCACAGAGAAGACAACTGCTTTGAGCCAACCCAGAGCTGTGTGTTACCACCAGCCCTCTTGCCAGGAAGGCTTTTTACTATGCACTGGCGTCTGTGATGACGCAGAGCAGTCGATGCTGCTTGGAGAGAAGAATAATGTGTTTAGGGCACATCTGCAGGAGTGTTAATGCTGCTGCTTCTCACTGGGAAAGTGACGCCCTCAAAGATTTGGCCCTCTGTTTCCCATGTATTTTGGTCTGAAATCCTTTCCCTTGAATGCAGCTGAGCAAGGATGCAGCTTCCCAGTGTGTGTGCTCCAGGAACACCACAGGATAACCAGACCCCTGCTGCTGTTACCCAGAGGGGAGCCCAGCATCCAGCAGAACCCAGCTCCATTACTGCCAGACCTGCAACGCTGCAAGAGCTGTGTAATTGAACCAGATTTGTGTTAATTACCTACTTACCTGTGAAAACCTTAAGGTTCAGGATTAAGAGCAAGAAAATTACACTTGGGGGATATTTTAATGAGCAGAAAAAACTATACTTTGTTTCACAAGTCACTTTTTTTACATTAAAACTTCCTGGGCTTATAATTAGAAATTTGTGAACTGCAGCTGTTCAGAAACTGTGGGGGAAATGGTTTATTTCCCAGCTGCCCTCTTGCTTAATGAATCCTCTCAGGTTTGTTTTCCAGTGGTTAATAACATAGCACTTATGCCCACCCTGTCTCACAGAGGAATTTTAAATCTATAGGGCACTTCTGATTATTTTATATACATATGTATAAATTCAGGCAGTCAACGAACCATAACTAATGCAACTGTCTGGCTGTTTTGGGAGCAGAGGGGAGAGTGAAGGAAAGGTAGGCGTTGTGGGGACCACGGGCCCCCCAGGGACTGTCACTCTGTTGGCTCACGGGAGCCAGTCTGACGGGCAGGGTGGCGTGGGGGGAGGTTCTCAGGGCAAGGACTGTCTCTTCCAGAGGCTATGGCACCATGCAAAACATTTAATAAATGACACAGTTTAGAGGCAATTAGGTAATTGTACCTCTCTGCTGTGCTCCTGAGTTCGGCACGCACGCCAAGCTCTCAGGCTTAGGCAGGTGTTACCTTGATCTCTGTAAAGCTGATTTTTTGAAAGGGTCTTTTCGTTACACGTTTTTTCCTCTCTTTAAGTCCAGAAACTGTAGCAGGAGAGCTGCTGGCTGTTTTCTGCTCCTCCCAAGGGCACACAACTACTCTGCCCTTCCTAATATCTACAGGCACAGCCCATGCCATGCCAGGGTAGCATTTTAATGCACAGCACTTCCCATTTCAGGGGTAAATGCACATATGGTGGTGAGGCTTGGGGTGTGTAGAGACACCTCCGTTACTGTGCTATTGCAGAGCCACCACTGAAGGAAGCTGCACAGGGAGGAAAGAGTCAGAAATAGCAACCAAGAGGCTGGGTATAGCTTCAGACTGCCTCCTCATTAATCTCAGAGCAGAGTCACTTAAAATAACCCTGACCTTCCATTCCCCATCCATTTGCAAGAGGCTATCTAATTGTTCCTGTTCCATGGCAGAGGACCATGGTGTGCATGGGCTGCCTGGTTCTCCAGTGAGCTGGGCTCATAAGAAGAAAGGCTGATGGGGCTTGGACTTGGCACTTTGAAGCTCAGATGACTATTTGGCAGAGAAAAGGCTCTTACCTAAGCTGGGTGGACTACAGGAGGGCACATTTTTGGGTCTGGTTGTGCACACTTTTCCCCCTTGAGGAAAGCAGGTGTAAAGGAGAGGTGTCTAGCAAGAACGCAGTAGCACAATGCGCCTGAAGGATGCCTGGCTGCAGGAGGAAGCTTGCAACCAGAGAAGTAGGTTTCTTCAATCTGGAAGCTGGGGTTTTAAGCCCAGAAGCTGGCTCCTCAGTGGAAACATTTGGGGAACAGCTGGTATCAGCTATCGCTGCTCCTTCTTGTCCACGGGGATGGATTGCACTGCTGTAAATCACTGCCTTGGCAGCAGTCTCTGTTCACACCCCATGCCTTGGTAAAATCGTAGGCTGGGAGTGGAAGCTGTGGAGCATCAATCCTGGCTTTATGCCACCTGGGAGTGAAGGCAATCCTTGGGTACCACTGGGTGAACTTTCCAGGAGCTTTTTACTGCCTGAGAAGTGGTTGTGAGGGACAAGCAAATTTAGATCTAACCCACATGATCTACATATAACAAAAATCCAAATACACCCAGAAGGAAAAAAGGGAAATTAGGACAACAGAAGTTGATGGACTGAAAACTTAATTAACATGTTGAAAAATTTGACCTGATCTCAGGCTTTTTTCCTTTCTCTCTTCCTTTGTCACTATTGGTTTCATTTTTAATATTACTACTTAGGATAAATTTTGCTCTGAAATTAGGAATAAATTATATCAGCTACATGTTAAGCTAATGTGTTCATTCTGTTGCAATACAGTGGAAGCACAATATAACAGAATTCCCTCCCATGTACCTTCCTCTGGTTTACTCTGGGGCTCAGCTAATAATATTGCAGCCCTGTAGCATCAAGTAACCGAAAAACAACTTAAAAGTTTTCTCTTTATTGCATTCATCTGTTGTGCTGGGATGGAGAGCAGATCCTTGTGATACACTTGGAATAACACATCTGCTGCTGTGTTATTATATTGTGTATTACATTGCAGCCCCTTCCCTTGCTTTCCATGGCAAACAAGCAACAGAATGGCAAAGCCATGGTTGCCATTGTCAGTGCCAGCTCCTTGTGCTGCAGGCTGGATGAAATACCCACACAATCATGGCACCATCCCATATTTATTTAAAAGTATTAAACTATTTATAATGGAGTGGTCATCAGAATGCTGCATTCATTAGCCAGGGCTCCAGGGAAGAGACAGCAGCAAGCAAGAACACAAACAGGCTCTACACAAAAGGAGCAAAGAAGCATCCTTTGGAAATGTAAGTCCTGAGCAGCAATTAAAACCAGCAAAAGTTAAAATGCAGGGAATTCCAATAGTCTGAGTACAGCAGCCAGTCCTGACTGTCAGGGAACCTACGGTGGGATTCCCATGGATGTAAGGATAGATGGTAAGGTCTGTGCTACACAGTAAAATATAAATGGATTTTCTTTATGAAAAGAAAGATTAAATTGCTGCTTGTGTGGAGAACCAACAGTGATGGAGGCAGGCAGGCATGCAGCAGATTGGGGAGGGAGACAGGGCTGGGTTCATGCCAGGTTGCATCCTACAGGATGCTGAGCTTCTCCGAACTGTGGGGCAGCTGCCAAGCTGCACACAGGTGAGTGTGATGTTTCTGCCAGGAGCAGGCTGGAAAACATCACTTGAGGGGAAGAGACTGCTCTGGATGACATGGTGTGAGTCCAGAACTGGCTCAGGATGCTCAGAAATGGCCATTTGACCTTGCAAAGCACTTCTGGGCATCGCAGGGCAAGTGGTGTTAGAGTCAGTGGATAAAAGGAGGGAGTGGGGGATGTGCTCTCTTGTGGAAAATGTTTCTGAGCAAACAGGAATTCGTCCAGTAATTCCATTTGAAGTTATTCCATGCTATTGCAGTGGTTTTATAGCTCTTAGTCCCCTTCACTCCATCTCCCACTGGAATCTGTTCAGAAGGGTTGTTATACCTTGTGCCATCCCGTCCCTGCTGACTTTGCATGCAGAAAAATGCTACTGTGGTCTTGAAGCTCACAATTAGGATAATGAAGTGAAAGAGGTCAGAGGAGATGAAATATTCATCTTTGGCTTGCCATGCCCTTTCAGGAATTAATTTACATTGGGCAGTTATGTGGTACTTTTCCTTTTTATTTTTTCTTTTCTCATTCTTTTTTAAAGTAGACATGGATCACATCCAAAACCCAAAGTGTTCTGATGGGCTTTGGAGCTGTCCCTGGCTCTTTATACTTCCCATTTCCCAGTCTGCCTTCTGAAAATATGTTTTTAGAGGTTTCTCACTTCAATTTTCCTGTACCTGCCCACAAGATTTTAATGTTTTTAGTGACAACAGAGTTGCAGCTGGTGCAAAGTGGCCAAAACAAAAACAGGAATTGTATTTCCCTTCCTTCTCCACCTCAGGGTCTTCTACCTCCTGATTTCTGCCTTTGCTCTTTCTTCCCTCCTGCCCTGAAACTTCACTAAAAATTTCCCAGCTTTTAGCAGTCCCTTCAGGCACAGAAGGAATGATCCTTAATTCCCAATTTCCATTCTGCTGCTGGTCTCAGGGCTTTTTATTTCAATGCAGAATTATACAGAAATTCCTAAAGGGACTTTTCCCATCCATATTTCCTTGTAGCACTGCTGCTGAATCATCTAGGAACTGAAACTTGCTTGGCTGGAGAGCAGTGTGTTTTTATAAATTATCGACATGCTGAAATTGGCCCTGGTCCAAGGCAAGCCTTCTACTTTGCTAATATGCCTTGGGTCTAATCCCTGTCACATTGAGGAGGATGAAGATGACTCATCTCCAGCCGGAAAGGCTGGATCTAGGACCTAGTGACACATATGGGAGGTGGAAACTGGGAACATATATGCCAGAAGTAGATTTGTAGCCAGAACTGCAAACACAACTCTTTTGGTTCAGATGTTATCTCCAAAGAGTCGCTGGGGAGCAACAGCTCCCAAGAGCAAGTAATTCACTGCAGGAGCTCTGATGGGCTTGTTTTTCCCAGTTCTGGATCTCTGCTGGGCAGTGGACTGTGTCTGTCATCGTACAACACAGTTCTCTTTCCATGGATCTGGATCTTCACCTGAAAGCTCATTTGATTCAAGTCAGGAGTTTTAAGACTTTATTCTACAGCAATAAAAAAGAGAAATGAGCCTGGCAGTAAAAGGGTGTTGAAGGATGTATGGAGATACGATGTCCATCCATACGTGGTGCTGTATGGATGGATTTATTGCCCAGGGTTTTGCGCAGAGGTCTTGGGATTGTGGAAAGCCTCCATGACGTCATGCTGAGAACTGGGAGTTGAGCTGTTCCTGCTGTGTGATGGGAGCAATAGCCTGATTTATCCCCGCTGCGGTGGCTGCCTGTGACAGGTCTGGCAAGCTGCTGTTGGCAGAGCCGTGCAGTGGATGCCATGACCTCTGTGGGCAGAGCAGGAAGGTGGAGCTCCTTCCTCTCCAAGCCTGCCTGCCAGGGACATGATTCAGATTTTACAGCTAATTGACTGCACTGATCTTGCTGCCAGAAAGGGATAATATTCAATGAGTTGCTTGTCTTTCAATAGCTGCTGTCCAAAACCCTGCATGCACCTTATAAAACCAGGCCTGTGACTTGGCTGACTGGCTGTTCAGAGGCACAGACTCTCCTATGACCCCCTCTTTTTCTTTTCCCTGCCGCTCTGTGCCCTGCAAGCAGTTCCTCACCTGGGAAGAGGTGGTGGCTATGTTCTGAGTGACCCAAAGACAGGATTTGGTGTGATTCCCCTGTATCTTTCTGTTTCCGATTAAAGCCTCGCTCCACAGAGGCCAGTGAGCCTAGTGGAAGTTAATGCCAATCAGCCCCTGGTAGCAAGAGGAGATGGACTCTAAGCCAGCCAAAACTTGCTGGGGCACTGGTTTGAAACCCCATTGGCCCCAGCCCCCTTGTGCTGAGGGCTAGGTGCTTTTGTGGATGGCCCTGAGCTTGTAGCTGGAGGAAACAAGATAAGAAGCTCATGTGGACAAAATCCAGTCAGCCCATCCACCACCGAATGCAGCACGAGGAAGGAAATTTAGGAAACTTGTAAATACCACACCAAGGAGGCCAGCATGTGCTGCTGCTGCTTGCTCCTTGGCCTGCTCATCTGCCACTGGAGATCATTTGTTAACACTTCTTCCCCAAGCTGGCTCCCAGCAGAGCCACCACTGAGCCGGCTTCCATCCCTGCCCCACGCTGGGGAGCAATGCCAGGCTGGAGCCGCCAGCTCCAGGATACAGCCCATCATACTTTTGTGATGATGCTTGGAAAACATAGAGCAAACAATGCCGTAGGAATAATTTATCTCACATACACTATGTGAGAGCTGTTCCCATGATGTTTGCTCAGCCTCTGACTAATTTAGCACACAGGATGGGCTGGCAGATTATGCAGCAAGACGCGCTAATTTGGGCCTGCAGTTCATGTGAAAGAACAGCGAGACGGGCTGGGAGACAATGTGAGCTAATATTAGGACGCCAGGCAGGGAGTCAGGAATCCCAATCCCGGCTGCCACTGACCTGCTCCCAGGCCCCAAATCCCTTTTTGGAGCTGTCTGGAGAAAAGGAGCATCTCCCTTTATGTTCAGCTGGGTTAGCCCTGGGAGCCATTTGTCCCAGCCAAGGCTGCTGGCTGTTATTCTATATAAATAGTAATGATGATCATAATCTTTCCATAGGGGGTATGGCATGGAGGGGTAGCGCCTCATATCAAAGCTGCTGCTTTTGTTGGACCAAGCTCAGATGTGCAGTAGATGCTGCTTTAACATAAAGATGCTCTTGGGGGACCAGCAAGCAGGGAGTTGATCGGGGATGTTTCTGTGAAGATACAGCATCAGACACTGCCATGAGTTCTTCTGCTTCAGTGCTTCAAAAAGCAAGATGGGGTTTGTATATCTTCCAAATCACTGAATGGTATGTTGTGGTGTGTTAATTGGCTCTGCTCCTGAGAATATTTGTGTATGCTCAGCCTTACACATGTGCCTTGTCTGATGCCTGTAAATTACTCTCATGAGCAAAGGAAAGCCAGGCCCTGGATGGCTGCAGGATTGGGGCTGTGCTGTCTGTTGCTGCTATGCCTTTTGCCAGGATTGTAATTCTGACCCAGAGAGGGATCTCCCAGCTACTCCTCACCATGAAGGAAAAGCATATCCATACTGCTCCAAAGGAACTCCTTTCCCAAACTTTCAGCTTGTCCCATCCTTGTGCCTTACTGCTACCTTTTTATGTCTTTTAATCTTGTTGAGGGTATTTGGACAAACTTTTTGTGAGGATGAAATCAATTCTCTATTACAGAAATCTTTCCTCAACTCAGTGTTTTTATAAGGGAAAAGGGATTTTTGCTGTTTATTCTGTATGCAGAATTGCTATTGATATTCTGTGTATTGATTCTTTACTTTTGAGAAAAACAAACTCCTTCAAAGTGGAGCTGGTGGACAGGATACTGCACTGATACAACCCCATGTGCCAGTTAGTTTTGGGAAGCTGAGCCTTTGTGGCTAGTTTTATTTTCAAACCAAATCATGAGATCGACACCTTTAATTAGCTGTACTCAGCTGTTTGAACCAGACTTTGCTATGGGGAGAGGTGGGTTATTCACAGCTTTTTCTTCCTGATTTTTTTTTCCATATTTAAGCTATTAGACTTTAATACGCATCCACCACAAGGGACTACCAATTCACTCAGCATGTAGCATCTTTGAAAAGTTCAGACTTTGTCTCTTCTTTATGGCACTGTAAAGACTTAAAGCAGAAATCTTTTCTGATAGAGCTTTAGTTTTCAGGATTTTTAGGGGAAATGAATACCACGTTTTGTGTTGAAGATACATAGAGATACATAGAGAAAATAGAAAGGAGAGGGCTGGAGAGGTGAGGCAACAGGGGAAGGGCATCTCCCTAAGCCTCAGCAAAGCAGGGGTGGAGTTTAAGGATGTAGTGAGGCTCTCTGTATCTGCAGAGGGAACAAGAAGGGTAAGAAACGAGGAGAGAATAAGGCTCTTGAGCTGAAGTGAGTTTGGGTGAGTGTTGGTGCCTTGGGCAGTTGCGTTGAGCTCTTGCAGCACAAATCAGAGGTGAGCCCTTTTTCAAGCAGCAGAAGCAGAAAAGTGGAGGTTTATCAGCTGAGACAGGTGAATTGGGATAGCTTATCTTAGCAGGACACAGCTAGTGTCTACTGAAGAGTCTTTGGTAACTCACGTGGAGACATTAAAATAGCAAAGAAAAATTCCTGGGGAAGAATGTGAGTTAATAAGACTTAATATCTACTGGACTAGGAGGAGGAATTTGCTTCTTCTATAGCTTGATCATGGTCAAAAAGACCATAGAAAGCCACAATTTTCCTTTGGTTTTTTTTTTCCTTTTCCTTTTGGAAATACTCCTGTGGGTACCAGAGACTTCCACTCCAATAAAATCTGTCCCAAATGGACAGTGCATTGACATTTCGTTCAAGTTTCTTTCAGAAAGTTGAAACATATGGCAGGCTTAGCTTCCCTTGCAAAGCCAATCTGATACCTACTCTCACCAAGAGTCTGTGCCCGCTCTTCACCTGACTTCTTCAGAGCTTTTCAAGCCTGTCTCCCTCCTTGCCAGAAAGCCCCACCCACAACCATCACACCCTGGAACAGAACAGCTTCTGCAGGGAAGATATGCCTGAATGAAATGAATAAACTTGGGAATACAAGTGCTAATGAAAGTTAATGAAATCTACAATTTGTAATTGTGTTGGATTTTCTAGAATCTTGCTTTTTTAAAATGACTGGGCCCCCTGAGGCTGGCATCCTCACTTCCAGGTGGTCACTCTGACCCTTTGCTTCCACCCAATAAGCTCAACCACATCACAACATACCCAGCTTATTGTGTGTTGTTTAAGCCATAGGATATGACAGAGCATGTTTTATGGAGCCATTAATTTATGCTGTGGGTGACTTTAACCACCCAAGAAGTATATTAATGGTCCTATAAAGTACACCACAGAGTGTCTTAATATGGTTATGAGATTGATCGTCAGCTTTATATTCCACTATGTGTGATGATATTGAAATAAATTGTAGAGGAAGGTGACATGAGATCCCAGTAAGGGGCGAGTTTCCTTTTTCTTCCCAGCATCCCATGGTCACAGACTCACTCTGAGCCAGCCGTGGATGGGACTCCAGCTACCCTGCTGCAGGAGGCTGGAGATGTCCTACACAAGGGGCTGCCTTTTGGGATGGAGCTGGCTGGCCCAGCTCTGCCACTGACCTTAGGCAGGACCTGTCTGTGCTGGCTAGTCAGTAGCTTTAACCAGAGCTGCTCATGTCCTGATACTTGGAAGGTTTTCTATAAGTGCAGGGTTGGTTCAGTACCTGGAGTTGGGTCATCTGTTGACATGTTTGCCAGGGCCAGGACTCAAAGCAGCAGCACCAGCCCATCTCCTCCTTTCTACCAAAGAGCAGTACCAGCCTGTCGAGAAACCCTGAATGCTACATAGAAAATTCTCCCCCAATAAAAGTTAAGTGGGATTACTATAAAAACAATTCTTGTTTGGGAAATGACCACAATACATGGCTTTCCTACTGACAGATTCTGGTAGTGTGAGAGTGCCAACAGGAAACTTCAATGTCTGAGAAACTAGATCTTGTTTAAAGTCTTCCTTCTCTCTATTCTTCCAGGATCTATGTGTTCAAGCTTTCAAAGCCTTGAGGCCTGTAATCTCAAAGGTTTGGGGGCTTGGGGTTTATCTGGAAATTAAGAATAAATTCTGCTGTATCAAGTAATCTGTACTTTCATTTCTAGTCTTAATCATTGTCATCTTTTTTTATGCTCTCTGGTGGGAGTACATGGCTGTGAACTGCCATAAACCCACAACATTCTCAGTGACTAGACATGGTTTTCCATTCCAAAAAAAGTAAAACTGTGGTTTCCTCAAGTTTCAGACGGAAATCTGAGAGAATGAGTTGATGCTGGGGGAGCTTTGACCCATTTTAGAATCCAGGACACAGCGTGAAATTTCAGATATGTTTGAGACCAAAACCGTAGGTCAATATCCTATTTGAAAGAACCATTTGAGCTGTTGTGTGTTTGTAGCGGGGCCCAAAGCATGCAGAGCACCTTCTGAAAGAGGAAGAAAGCACCAGGCTTCTCATCCTGACAAATTAGCAGCTGCCAACTCACGGGCCACCAAACCACAGTGACTGCAGACAAAAGAGTGAGGGAACTGGGCTCTGCTTAAATGCCTGAGCCCACCCAAATCAGTTTTTATAATCCTGTCATGGGCTGTGACCTGCTAAAGAGCATGAGATGAGGCTGGACCAGCTGCTGCAGGTGAAGTAGGGTGGCTGCAATGAGCTGTCCTCGGATGAGGAACATGCCTGAGCTTCTCCCCTGCTGTGTTAAAGTTCAGCTGTTCCTCAGATAGGTGTCCTCTGAAGATTCCTTACTTACTGTTTAGGAAGTGCTTAGAGACCCTCACAAAAAGAGTATCATTATCAGAACTGCAGTTGTTAGAGATGAAGACAATCTGTTAATCATTAAATCCATCCCCTGCAAAGGCAGGACCACTGTCCCCTGGGAGAGAGGCCAGGCTCTGCAATGAAATGCAATGCCAGGTTTGTATGGACTAATAACCCAATTATCCATCAGCTGGTGTCAGGGACCCTTCCGGGCAGGAGCAGCCCTGCCATGGGTTGTCGCGGCTGCTGGCTGCCCGGTAGCCAGGCAGACGAGAAGTGTGATGATGATGCCTCCGGCACGTACTGAATTTAAAGCTGCTTCCGGGACCAAGCGAGCCTGGTCCTGAGGCTTGGATACCATCCCCTCACCCAAAAGATGGTCTAGGGTGAGATTTACATTGGCCAAATCTTGTAAGAGTATGGGAAGGAGCCCCACCATTTGCTTTCTCCAATCGGCATACCACATTTGGTATTCCAAGGGAGAAAGCAGGCAAGAAAAAACATTCTTAATATCATGAAGCACCATAACAGTTGTGGAAAACGTAGCCCTCAAAATTGTTTTAAAGTAGGGGCTCTCCCTACCATACTCCTTTTGGGCCTTGCAAAGCTCTTTCAGGTTCTGGGACTCAAAAGGCTTCCAAGTGGGATGGTTACGCTGCCTGTTGTAGGTAACCAGCGTGGCAAAAGGGGCATCCAGTTCTGGGTCCCAGGGTACCCACCTCCAGATGTGGGACCATGGGAACCAAAAGTTGCATCCAGAAAGGCGTGGACTTGGCCAGGAAGGAAAGGGTTGTGGGAGGAGCTTCCCAGGTTCCAAGGACCTCCCCCAGGGGCAGCGCTAGAGTCCGGAAGGGGAGGAGTTGAAGAAAGGAAAGGGTTGGAAACAGCGGGAAAAGAGGGATTCTGAGAAGAAGATGGGGACACCACGTGGCGCCCACCATCTTGTGAAGGACAACAACTAGGAGGGGAACGGCAGCCATCTTGTGGCAAACTTTGGGGCTGGAACTGGGATGAAACAGAAGGGGAAAATAGGTTAGGGAAAGGGGCTGGGACAGGTTCGCGACGCCCGTCTCGGAAAGGGTTCTGGGGAGAACGGAGAGGGCCAGGAAGACGGTGGCAATCCTGTGCCTCATGGCAAGCTGCACCTCCCGCTCTTGCCAGCTTGGGGGAAAAGGGGTTAGGAGCAGAGGAACAGGTGAAAACTGGGGAAGAACTGGCTGGCTTCTTCGTCCCTTTCTCCCGCTGGCAGAGCAACTCACAGATTAAAATTAAAAGCGGATAAAATTCTGTCGCTGCCTTATCTCCTGAGGACTTGAGGGAGGACATTTTTGCCCCCACCTCATTCCAAAAACGGATATTTCTAACCTGATCGGGTGACATTTAGGGAAAGGTGATGAAGAGCCAGTGCACGAACCTTTTAACTTTACCCTTAGAAAAACTTTTTCCACCCCCCACAAGGGAACCCATAACTTGGTAATAAACCTCCTTCTGAGGTGCAGATAACTTAGACCCCATTTTCTAAATAATAAAATCCCAAAAATTCAAAATCCGCAACTCAAATCCTGCCCTGCCCTGAGGTAAAAGGAAAACGGAAAACAAACGTCCCCAGAGCCAGAAAGGAGGTATTCCCTAGTTAAAGAAAGAAAATGTGGGAGATACTCACCTATAAACAACAAAGAGTCCGGTCCAGGAACAGAAACCCTCACGGCAGGTCCGTCCTCCGACGCCGATCCTCACGGGGTCAGAGAGGGTTGCCGGCGCCTTCTCCCCCTGGGAGCACCGCCGCACAAAAAGCGGCACGCTCACACACGGGGTGATGGCGATCCCAAGAGACGACAAATTTCAGTCTCTACGGCCGCGATTGGCCGGAGTGTCGTCAAAGAGTCCCTCCAGTCAGCTGGTCAGTTGCCCAGTTGTCCAGAGGGCCCCACATTGAGCGCCAATCTGTTGCGGCTGCTGGCCGCCAGGTAGCCAGGCAGACAACAAGTGTGACGATGCCTCCGGCTGTAGCAGGACAAAAGCCAACCCCTTGTCCGCAGTTGGGGCGCTTGCTGAGGCTTCCAGAAAGCAGGCTGCAGCGAGGCGGTTGTTGGGACGCGAGGAGGATGGCGAAGGAGAAGGAGGGACTCCGGTTTCACGCTCACAATCCGACTTTATTACCCAGAACGGCAACGTGGACTTAGGTCAAAGGGAGAGGCACTACACAGGAGCGCAGAGCTCTCTGTGCACGGCTTTTTAAACTGTGTAGAAAGGGGTGGATCCAGGGTAACGAACCAATAGGAGAACAGAGGGTAGTGAGGATTAACAAATCAGGGAAGAGTTAGGGAGGGACTTACAGAAACAATCCAATTACGAACCGAGTAACAAAGAACTTTCCAGAGGGGAAGGAGGAGACTCATATGAACAAACTGTGAAAAACGAGGTTTATTTTTCTGTTAGAATTTAAAAGTTTAATAGAGGATAATAGAGGACAAAGATAATAAAGTAAAAAAAATACAGTGTTGGGTGTCCTTAGTTCTTGGTTAAGAGTATACTGGTTATTTTAGAAACACTCTTTACATACTTTTATTATTGTATCAGTTTAATATATA
Source organism: Falcunculus frontatus (assembly GCA_013398115.1). Classification (NCBI taxonomy): domain Eukaryota; kingdom Metazoa; phylum Chordata; class Aves; order Passeriformes; genus Falcunculus; species Falcunculus frontatus. Next base: position 386,409 of record VZRV01001879.1, on the reverse strand, counting down.
TTCATAAACAATTATACATATAGGAACTGTTTAGTATGGTTCTTTTTTGGGTCCGTTTTTTTAGAATATGTGTATTTTTTTGGTCGTGGTTTTGGTTAGTTTATGTTATCACTTGTAGTTTGAGTTTTGGTCAGTGGTTTTGTAGATGGTAGTTGTTGATAGATGGTATGTTCATAGTAGGGGTTCTTACCCCTCATTTGTTGATTGTTCTTCATCTGAGTAGATAGTTTCCTTTTTATAAATATTTTTACATTAGTTATTTTATTATTATTTAAGTTAATAGAGATAAAGGTATTAGTTATTGTTACAGAAGAAACTACAGTTTTATAGTAAATCTACTTTAACATTATACACATTTAACATTCATGTTAATATTTGCAAAAAGCCAACATTATAACATGTATTTTTCACAAAACCAATCACGAACTGGGGATCACAGAACTTTCCAGGGGAAAGGGAGGAGACATTGCCGGGGGCGACACCCAGTAGGAGGTGGCTTTAGAACTCGGTCCCGCCCTCAGACCCGCCTTCAGGGTCGGAGTCTTGGGCAGGGAAATCCACGCACTGGATGTCACCTGGCCTGCCGGTGGGCCGGACCACCGCAACAATGGGTCAAGGGCTCAGTGCTGTTAAAGGCTGACCAAGGGCTTCCTTTACTAGGGGTGGTTGGAGCAGCTGTGTCCTGAAATAATCTTGTTGCAGCAGTAGGGTGTTGGGCAGTCACAGGGTCAGCAATCAGGACAACAAAAAACCTTGGCTATATTTGAGCTATTGTAAATGGTGCCATCTTCCAGGATCTAGGGTTATCCAGATTGACCATCTGGATGCAATGAGGAGATAAAATAGTAGGAAATTGGTCCAGAGGAAAAACTAAAGTGAAAATCTGAAAATCAAGATAAAGTTCTGGTTGAAGTTTGCTGGTTTTGTTAATTACCAGCAAGAGCAATTTTGGGAACACAGTGGCCCAGACATGAGCACAGTGTTAGGATTACGACAGAGACAGCTCTCACTTTCATTGCAGTTGCAGTGTTTGTAAGCAAACCGGAAAGGGCCCTTGGAAGCCTATCATCTCATAAATTTTACTAGCAAAACTGTTTTTCTAAATAGTGTTTTTCAAAAATGTTTCCATGAGGCATGAGTAGGTCTGTAAGATCTATTCAGGGCAGCCACAGCTCATGTGATGCTCACATGGATCCCAGATGATTTTTAGCTTAGCAGGGCTGTCACATAACACATCCCGCAAAACGATGGTGATGAAAATACGTCACATCCAGCTCTCGGCTGTGAACAAGGGGCTCTGTGCACCGTGAGCTCACACATGTGACACAACTATCAGCCAGTGCACAGATGAGAGAGAAACTCTTCCTCACAAGCCGTGCTGCTGCTCTGTAGGGCTACAGACCTCTGGAGCATTTATTGTCCAGGGGATCCAGCCTGATGACCAATCCACTCTTTACTGGTAAAGGCACAATAAAAAGTGAGCTGTCATCCTAAAAGTGACAAATTGGGCAGCTGGTTACCGAGCCAGCAAAAGCAGATGTGAGGCAGTTATTACTGCTCAAACATAAGGGATCAGCACAGCTTTAAGGATGAAAATAAAGTATGAATTTCCAGATGGAAAGAAATCTCTTGGAAGCAAATGAGGGCTACACACAGCAGGTACATTGAACTTCAGGAGGCCACTTCTACCCAAGAAGGCAAGCTCTGCCCCCTCCCTTGGAAGGACTTTCCTGAGCCCTGGCAATCCCATCTGCTTCCCGTGGAGACCTGGACAGAGGTGCCTGAGGCACAGGGGATGGAGCTGACTCAGTGCTGTGCTATGTGACATTGGACGAGCCTTCCATTCCCTTGCCTGGAGGTGGCTGTGCCACTCGGGCCAGAGACCGCAGCTCCCGCGACTGCAGAGCAGTGTCTGCAGCGATGGGAGTTCTACAAAATAGCCAGATGAGAGATTGCAGCTGGGGAAAGGAGTGATGGAGTGTAAGGGGTGAGGGAAGGACAAGCTTCCCTGCTCCATCCGGGACAGGTGCAAGGGCAGGGAAAGTACCCCAGTCCGCTCTCTTAGGTCTGTGAGCTAAGCCTGGCGCATGAGCTGGGCCAGTATCAGACGATGTTAGGCTGAGCTTCTTCCCCGAGTACCGATGCTTCCCGAGCCTGCCGCCTCTCCTGCATCGCAGATCACCGCAGGACACGCTTGGCTGGGAAGATGTGAGATGAGAGAGCGACGCGGGCAGCAGTGAAAGTCTGTGGGCTGTAGTGTCTGAGCACATATTAGGGCAGCACAGGGAGCCAGACCAGACTCTTTGTTTCCCTGTGCCACTTCTCAGTCCTGATTAGCAGCAAAATAGGGCATGCACACATCTGACAACTGAATTCCTTGCTGGAAGGGGTTCGGTCATGCATAAGACTGCTCGAAATGAGGCCTGGCTTTCAGGTTTGGAAGCATGGAGCATGACCTGGAAGGGACAGCTGGTACGTGCACGCTTACTTATTTTCCCCTTTTGAGTTTTGCACCAGTTCTGGATACCTTTGAAGAGTTGTGGCCAAGGACAAACAAATGGATGCCTGTCCCTTTTCCCAGCAGCCAGACCTCGCTATCGGTCTGTTCAGCTTCTAAACAATTACCCGAGGACAGGACAATATGAGAGCATTATTAATGTCTCAAATTCGAGCACTCAATCAAAAAGTGGAGTGGGGAACTAAGAGTAGGAGCACGACTTTCACCCAGCCTTGCGCAAGTGCTTTGATACCATTTTAATGACGGTCTTGAGCAAGTTTTTCCTCAGGACTTGTACTTTGTGTCCTCTCCTGTAACAACCACCTGGAAAGCACAGGTAAGAAGTGATTGCAGAGGTTTGCAACTGTGAAAATCCTAGAAATCCTCCCGGGAAAGCAAAGTTCTGCCATCCCCCGTCCCCTGGAACACGAGCATCTCCGGGGGCTGAGCTGAGCTCTCGGTGGCGCGGGACAGAGCACCCGCGCTCCGACCCCTCTCGGAGAAAGATGATTCCTGCCGGGGGGGTTCACCCTCGCCACGGCCCGGGAGGCGCCGGCGCTGACTTCTCCCTTCAGGAAAGTTGTCCGTGGGAGCGGGGAGGAGCCGGGGCCGCACGTGGGGCGGGGGG
>VZRV01001879.1:298445-383097 GCA_013398115.1 Falcunculus frontatus | reverse complement strand
CGGGCGCGGAGCCGTGCAGGCGGTGATGGCCTGAGCGGGCGGCGGGTCCGCGCCCCCTGCGCACCTGCCGAGCGCGCTCCGCGGGCGCGGAGGGACGCGCAGCGCCATGTCGCGGGTCGTGCAGAAGAAGAACCACTGGTCCAGCCGGGTGCGGCAGTGCGCGCTGACCCGCGGCCCCGGCGGGCAGCTGGGCTTCGCCCTGCTCGGCGGCGCGGAGCACGGCGAGTTCCCGTACGCGGGCGCGGCGGCGGGGGACGGCGAGGCGGCGCTGAGCGAGGGCGAGCTGCTACTGGAGGTGCAGGGGGTCCGCGTGTCCGGGCTGCCGCGCTACGACGTGCTGGAAGTGATCCGGAGCTGCAAGGACCCCATCGTGGTGAAAGCCGTCCGACAAGGTGCGAGGGGGACGCGGCGGGACGGGGGGGACCCGCTCCGCGCTGCCCGTGAGGGATGCGGGGCTGGGTGGCCACGGGCCAGTGCGGTGCCGGGGGTGGCGAACATCAGCCCTTCGGGGCGGCGCAGGGCCCCGACAGAGGCACGGACGCGGGTGCCGGTGCACCCACGCGTGTGCGCACCTTCTGCGAGAGCAGTGATGCACAGGCACCTCCTCGTCCGGACCCGTCTGCGCCCGCCCCGCAGTCCCCTTCCCTGCGCTAAGCGCAGCGAGCAATTGCGTGAGACTTTCCCAAAGGCACCGCGGAGCCGCCAGCCCTCCTTGCGGGGAACCCGCGCTTGTCCGGGGGAGCTCGGTGTCCGCCTGACCCTTGGAGAGGCTGAGGGAGCTTCACAGCTGGGGGAGTGGGGCAGGAATCCCCTCCTCCAGCAGCCGAGCATCCTTTGGAGCTGCTGAGTGATTAGTGGAGTCTTGTTCTGAAAGTGCAGCGTGTTTTTGCCGGCTGCCAGCGTGGGAAGAAAAAGCTTGGACCCTCCTGCATCTTCCCTCTCTGGCTGAAAGGCTGCTCAGATTTACCTTTATTCCTCTGGTTCGCCCTATGTGAGGGCACATCCGTGCTGCCAGCCCTGCAGCACACAGGAGAAGGAACAGACAGGTAACTTTCCCGTTTGGCTGAGAAAGAGGATAGGAAGAGTCCTCCCATGCTGGATTAAAAAGATGCCACTTCACATCCGCGTGTACTCGACAGTCGCTCAACAGGTTAGCTAACAGGCCTGGCTAATGGGCTCGTGATTTCCAGGGCAAGACTTCAGTTTGGTGCCAGAAAACTGTTGGTGCTGCCCCAGCCGCCGAGGCTGGTTGGGTGGGCAGGAGGAGCAGGACTGCAGATGGACAGCCAGAGGTGTGAGAGGCAGAGGAGCACCCCGAGGTCAGCTCCAAGTGCAGGAAGGAAGGGAAGTTTTCTTTGTGTTGCCCAAGAGATTCCTTAGGGGAAAGTTTGTCATCCAGACATGCGCATCCTAAAGGTGAGGGTTTCGCTCTGGCTTGTGGTGCGAGAGGGTTATTTTTCCCTGTACTTTGTTCAGCCCAGCTAGTAGCTGCAGACAGAATTTATGGCCAGCTGGCAGAACTGTCACCTGAAGTCTTGTCCCTGGGCTCACTGATGAGCTGAGATGAAGGGGCTGCAGACACTTGTTTCACAGCCATCCTTCAAACCTCCGGAGCCAGAGCAGATCGCAGCGATGGGGTGTCGGAGAGGAGCGGAGCCGTGGCTGTGCCCTCCCCCTCCACTACCTGCCACGGAGCTGATCCACCAAAGCGCGGCTCCTTGTTGATCCCTTCCAGGACTCAGTAGCAATATTCCAACAAACAGTGTCAAACTCCCAAAAAACCAGTTTTCCTTAAAGAAATGCCTATTTTCCCTGCTGTGTTCACTTCACTGGGAAGTGGTGAGGGAAACTCAGCCTGCTGGTTTCCCTGCCCAAGTGGAAGGGGGAGAAAAGCATGAAGAAAAGTATGAGGAAATTATGCAGAGGTTTTTTTTACATACTGATTGTTTTAGCAGAAGTATTAAAATACAGCTTGTGGTGTTGCAATGCGATCGGTGTTGGTAGATGAAGGGAGATATGTATAAAACCCTTCCCAACCAAGCAATTTGTGATCAAACTTGTTGTTTTGGAAACATGAGTTAGTACAAATAAAACATGTCCTGGGAATAAACTGCAAATGACAGAACTTGGTGGTAAATGTGTCTTAGCTCCAGGATATGGTCAAAAGAACGGGCTGAGAGCTGAGTTTTAGCGTACTGGTTGGGTTTACCTGGAAAGTAGGAGAAAAGGGTTCAAAACCCATCTGTAAGTCAGGGCAGGCACTTAAACCTTGAACTGTTCTTATCCGGAGCTGAGAACCAAGCCCCTGGTTACTGTGGGATTGTAGTTTCCTTTTTTTTCTTTCTCCGTATTTTTAAAAAATGCTTTATTAGCCAAGAATGTGGAATAGAAATAAATATTTGGTTTTTAAATCACTAAATATTTTTGTGGTCTGGAAAGCAGTTCCCTGTGCCTGTCAATGATAGCCTGGCATCTGCATGCTGCTCTGTGCAAAGCAGGGATCTCCCTCAGGTATGAGAATTATAAGCATAGAAAAGGAGAGTATTAATTAAAATGCATTACTTCTGTGTTGATTAAAAATCTGCTTATGGGAATGGCAACTCATTCAACAGGAAGTGTGTGGCACTAGAGCAGACAGCAAAGGAGATAAGATTGTAAACACGTTTTTAGCTATGGTTTTCCTTCTCTTCCCAGTTCATAGTCCCTAATTGACTGGTGCTGAAGTGCTGGGGCAATATTAGCCTGGAAATGTATACATTTTATTGCCTGTCTGTTTTGTATGACATTTACAAGTCTGGAAAAACAGGAAATTTACTACAAATAAGTCAGTCATCTGCAAGCGTGAGCAGAGAAAATAACGGTTATGACCTTGCACTTGGTGAAAGAGAAGAGACTAGGATGTGAAATGTTGGTGGAATAGGCTGTGCATGGGCTTTATCATAAAATCAGAGTTTGTAGACTTAAAGGTTCACATACAAAATTTTTTTCTTGCTTTTGTGAGTGGTAAGTTTAAAAAGTTAAGTACAAAAAGGGGGAACCTCTATGAAATCTCTTAATGGGAATACTGGTATTTAATACTGGTCTTATGGGATTTCTTGGTCCTTTGCTTACCCTGGGAGGAAGAGTGAAGAAGGCTGAAGAACTTTAATGGAGCTTTCCCTTCCTTTCCCCCATATGCACCCTTTTTTGCTATTACGTTTGAGAATCAAACTGTACCATTATAGTTGCCTGTTTTGGGGGAGAGAGAGGAAAAATCTTGCTGCCATGTATCTTAGTAACTTTCAGATCTGTCAAATGTGTGAAAAAACCTCAGTTAACATGTAGTGCTTTTATGACTGACTGTTTCCATCTTACATCTGTGCCTAAGTTGTGATGAAATTGGCAATTACCTTCTGTGGAGTTAATAAATGCATTTTTATTATTACTTGGTCAGAGAGTATGGAATTAATAGATTGAATTATAGGAGCAGTGGTCACATATTCTTGTATAAAGCTGGCATTGCCTTAACATAGTGATTTCCCAACTGTACTGTGAATATTGTAGCTTACTTGAATACATTTCACATTTGTCAAAATAGCTCACTTTGATAAATTGATAATTGATTGCATTGGATGGATAAGTTATAAAATCAGGCACACCATTTATTCTCATGGATCTTGGTTAACAGAGTCCAGCACAGTAGAAGTTTGTTGTGCCATCCGCCAATAGAGAAGAATTAAGACTCTGTCTATAAAAAATGGACCATATTATGTTTGAGGCAAGGTATATGGGTTTCCAGTCTCCCTCAGTGAGAGATGGGCACATTCAGAGAGATTTTCAGGTTTTTTTGCTCCTTGGTTTGATGACCTCTGCCAAACCATACCAAGCCAGCTGCTTGGTATGAGAAACCATCAAAGTTAATATGTTTGTAAATTTATTTTTAAATTGTTTTTTTTAGTTCTCATTTCAACGCTTTGCTTCCCTAAAAAGTCTCATAATCCCAAGCTCCTAATGACCAATCACTTTGAAACCAGGAGGTGCTGAGAGCAATTTATGCAATTAATAATTTTGATAGGACTTTGCAGCTGGGATGATCCCACAGTAGGGAGGAGTTGAGGGTGCTTGTGGGGTTTTTTTTAGCCCTGTACAGGGCAAACAGGAGCAGACGTGATCCCAAGCAGAAACAGTCACTGTTTACCCAGTGCTATCGGCTGCATTTGTTTCTTTTCAAACATTAACTTGACCCTAAGAGAAATTCTGAAATATGGTGCAGTGACTCAATGCTTCAATGTCAGGTTGGCATCTGTTCTACATGAGATGTTAAAACTCAGTTACATATATTAATGGGAACAAAACCAGCTTCTTTCAAAATGTTGGTGAGAGCTGGTATTTGAATCTTTTCCTTTAATTTTCATGAGAGAACTCGTGAGATAATTTCTGTTTGCTATTTTGGGGTTTTTTTGTAAAACATTAAAAAAAAACCAAGGAAGGAAAAGTTGATGCATGTGTAAATTCCTGCGTGCTCGGTGGTTTAGCAAACACAGGGCAGCAGAGTGTCACTTTGTAAGTGGTGATGCTGAACATCCCACACTAAGTGCCCGTGCCTGGCGTTGCAGAGCCCAGCAGTGAGTGCTGGTGCCTATGTGGAGTAGAGTTTGGGATTGATGTGCTGGGCCAGCAAAGGGAGAGGCTGTTTAGAGTGAACTCATGCTGTTCCCAGTTTACCTCGGCAGTGTCACGCATGAGCTCCGAGAAGTGTTTTCCTTCAGTCTCTGCTAGCTAAGTGCCAGTCTCTTGCATGGTGTGTTCTCTCAGTCATTTTTCCATATGACCCAAATTCTTTTAGGACCCAAGTGGATTTCAAGTGGAGAGAAAGAAATCTTGCCATCTGAAAATCTGGGTGATGTTCTTGTATTTTAGATTTATGAGGCCTATTTTCAGCCCTGACTTGCTAGGTGACAGTTGGAGTAGTCACGAATGAAATGTAAAACAAAAAAAAGGCAAAATCTCTTCTTCTCTCACTTGGAGCGTATTTTCTACAAATCCGTAGTCTTCTTTCTTTAAAGAAGTACATAAAGAAGTACTGCACTTAGTAGTCATGAAATGTGTATGTCTTGTATTAAAATACTGCCTTGAGGAAGACCTTATCTTTACTGTGCCTGAATTTACAGTGTAGTACTTGCCAGGATTTAGAAGTTGAACCTGCTTGTGCCGAAGCAGTCATCCATCCTCTCCTGAGCCCTGGAGTAGCACCTCAGAGATGGACATGAGAGCCCAAGAGCCACAGCTTGCCTGTTATAAAAATTTCCAGGAATTAATGTGATACTTTTAATGGCATGAAAGGGGATTATGCTTTCCACAATAAAGTTAATCTTTCCACCCATTGAGATGGGACTCCTGGCTCCCTCTTTATGGCCAGTCAGATCACAGAGCAATTAAATCACAATTATGTTCCAATTATGAGCAGTCACTCAACATCATTGCAAAATAAGTTGTTAACACCATCCTGCATGTTGTTCCATGTTTTAAAGACCGAGTTACAACTCCTGCATGAGTGAATTATTGACCTGCTATCATGAGATATAAGATTCATCTTCTATGTTAGAAATGTAAGAAGGTTTTTTTAACAAGTTTGAAAGCCAAACCAGCAGTAGCTCCTTGCATTCCTGGTTTGGGATTATAATTTTCTTCTGTTTCAGGCCAGGCTGTGATCATTCATGCATCTCTTCTGGCTGTTCCTCTATCTCTTGATCTGATGCCTGAGAAACACACTTGCTCCTTTGGCAGTGTATGCGTGCTCAGGGAAACATTTGCCCCAGGGCAGCTGCATTAAGGTGTAAAGATATTCAAAGAAGCACTTTTGTGGCTGTGCAGAACTGATGATTTGAGCCCTCTCTCATTAGATTTTAGCATGGCTCAGTTTGAAGTAATGTGGAAGCTGAGAAGATGCTGCTGCCTCAAGGGCTTTTTCTATCACATTAGCAGGGTCTGGGCTGTGGGCAAGGGCAGGATCCTTGAGACCTCTCTTGAGCTTTTTAAAAATAATTGGCCACGGTTTTTATTTGCATTCCTTTACTTAACTCCAGACACGAGCTATGCCTGCTAGTTATTTCAGGTGTTTGGGGTTTTTTTTTCACACTTCCTCTGACTTTGACTGGAACTTGTAAATCAAGGCATTTGGTTTTGATCTTTGTGTGCTGCAAGTGACTTAAATTTCTTGGTGAAAAGCACAGAGTAGTGGTTCTGTATGAGCAAGTGCCATGAATTTACAGAAGACCTGTGAAGAATTTGAGGCAAAATGTTAGTTGAAGGTAGGGATCCTTGCTGTGAGCACTCAATGGTACTTGGAGGGCTGGTACTCAGACTTCTGCATCATGTCTGAGCTCCTTCCAATGTCTGAGCTCCACGTCCCAATTCCTGGAGCAGCAAAAAGTGCAGATCCTCCTGGTCTGTATTCCTCCGGAGTTTTTCTCTAGCTCAGCTGTGGAAAAGATTTATTTTTTGCCTTTTAGAAACTGAGTATGAAGTGACCTTTTTGCACCAAGGGCGCAGGGATGGGTCATCCCCCCTGTGATCTATGAAGATCTTATCCGCTCCCATTGCCCTGTCACCGGAGGCATCTCTTACAGGACAGGGGAAACAGCAGCTTCTCAATGCTGAGTGACAGCACTGCTGAGCGTGCAACACCAGCTCCTGCAGAAGCATCATTTTCACCACTATCGTCATTTTCTCTGTCCCTCTTGACACTTGATGTTTTGTTTTCTCAGTTTACAGTTTGGTCTCATGCAGCTTTCCTCAGCATAGCTGTCTCAGTGGTTTGACAGGTAGGGGCTCAGAGCTGGCAGCCCAGAGAGATCCACAGAATCAGTGCCTTTGATGGCTTAAGTTTGAGGCTTCCTGCAAGGATCTGGTGTTGGGAAACAAACTTAAGCCTAGGCTGTCATCCAGACTTTATCTACTGATCTGAGAGAGCTGTGGAAGGGGCTGCCTGTTTCCAGAGCAGTTTGGCAGCTTTTGCATAGGGCTGGTATGTTGGCAGATTGGGATTTTTTTTTTTTCCCCTTAGCTGTAATTTTTTGCTTTTCCTTTTGAACCAAATAGGTGGGCCAGCATCTCTCTTGGCCCTGCAGGAGCAGTATGGTTCAGGGTAAATGGGCTATTTTTGTTGAGATCCACCCTTCAGTTTTCAAAGGTCACACACTCCATCCATCCTCCCTCTTGTGACATTTTAAATGGTTTCCAGAACTATGCCATTGCTACAGGCTGGAATGATGGCATCATGCTCTCTCTTAGTCCCCAGCCCCGACTCTAGCTTCATTTGTGCTGAACTGTTTTGTGTTAGTAATATTATTTAAACCTGCAGACTTTTTTTTCTAACTGCCCCTAGTAGACCTTGGAGAAACAAAACAGTTTTTTCTTCAGGTCCTGATGTTTTGGGTTACATTTTCACACACTTCGCTTTTGGCTAAAAACAGTTCTAGTTTTTATAGTTGAGAGGGTTTGTATCATAACTTAAAAGAAAAATAAGGTTTTAAAAAATACTTACTGAATTTCATTAACTGTCCCTTATTAGACTAAACAAAAATGCTTATTACACGGTGTGAAAATAATGCAAAGTGCCCTGTCTTCATAATAGAACAGGAAATGAAAACAAACAAAGCCTTTGGGATGACTTGCAAAGTGGAACAGATGCCCTTACAATTGCAAGGCATTTGAATAAAGAATCAGTTTTGCATGGTTTGCTAATCCTTCAGTAAAGAGTTCATTGTCTTGGATTATACATCTGTAATTTTGGAGCCCTCAAGTCAGTGTCTCAGTACAATTAGAGTGGGAAGAGACTGACTTCTTTCTTCATATCCTTAATCTCTGGCTTGTTTTTTAAGAGGAAAACCTCAACTCTAGGTTTTTCATTTAGTTATTAACAAAAAACCTTTGAAAAAGAAGCTGCCTAAAATCCAGCCACTCCCTCAACACAAACAAAGCTGGGCAGATATTGTGTGCTTTAAAAAAAATCCCAACTTTGATGTTCAACCTGTCTTATTCCAGTGGTGCGCATCCTGCACTAAGTGGGTGTTAGACCAAACTGATGGCAGACACAGATGTCTCGGAGTTTTTTTGATGAATAAGAGAGGAAAGTTGCCTCCCAAACAGGCTGAACTGGACAGGTGAGGACCTGGGCTGCAGAATAATGCAAAATTACTTTTCTTAAAAATAGCAAGGAACATGCCCATCCTCCTCCTTTCCCGAAGGCACAGCTAGAACTCCCAATTAGCAATTTAGATGGCAGGGCTAAAGGTGGATCTTCCTGGGGCTTGGACCTGCAGAGGAGCAATTTACTGGAGCCTTGTGGGAAGCCGGGGATGGCTGGAGGAGAGGTGGAGAGAGCAGCAGGAGATACGTAAAAAATACCAAAAGCTTTGAGTTGGGGAAGAGTTTCCCTGTTCACTAATGGAGTTGTTACTGATACTGAGCCTGTCTCTAAAAACAGGCTGAGTGTTTTCTGCAGGACCAGCCAGGAGCATGGCTCTTTCTAGCTGGTGACAGTCCCCAGTCCCAGAGCAGTCCAGCCCACCATCTTCTTGTTCTGGCCGTGCAAGACAGCTGGAGAGGGACTTTGTAAAAAGGTGTGTAGTGATAAGGGGGAATGACTTTAAGCTGAGAAAGGGCAGGGTTAAGTTAGATACAAAGAAGAAATCCTTCACTGAATAGATGAGTGTGGTGAGGCCCTGGCACAGGGTGCCCAGAGAAGCTGTGGCTGCCCCATCCCTGGGAGTGTCCAAGGCCAGGTTGGATGAGGTCCGGAGCAACCTGGGATAGTGGAAGGTGTCCCCGCCCATGGCAGGGGGTGTCAGAACTGAGTGATATTTGAGGTCCCTTCCAACTGAAACCATTCTGTGACTGTGATGCAGCTTTAGCTTTGCTGTTGAATGTTCTGTTAGGATGTGCTGTCTAAAATAACTCGTGCTGCCCCAGGACAGTGCGTGGCTCCCCTGCATGGCACAGGGGCAATGGAGGATGTGTGGCAGAGCACAGCCCTGGGGGAGCTGATCCTGGTAAGCTGGGGGGATGAGAAGTCTGCAGTTTGGCTGAATTTGGGGACACTGCTGTCTCCAAGCTGTGTCTCCTCTTTGCAGTGCTGCTGCCTGGGGGAAAGCACTCAAAGACAGGACGCGTGATGGGGCTTCGCCAGCCACTGGTCCAGCCCAGGCTTTGTTCTCTTCCTGTCCTGTGGGTGAAAGAGATTAGTCTGATGCAAAACAAAGAATCATGTCCTTCTCTTTTCCTTGGTATGTATTTTTCCTTAAACAATGAAGTGACTAATATAGAATATCTTCTCAATGTGCTCTGGTGGTGGTTGAGAGGAGCAGCAGCAGCCTGGCTGCATGAGCAAGTCCAGAGGTTCTGCTGGCTGCTCAGTAGGAGCTCTGAGGATCACAGAATCTGTTGTTTCTGAATAAAATCAGTAAGTTGTTTACTTACTGGGAGGGGATGGCTTGCTTTGTTGTTGTTAGGTTGTCTTCTGCTGGTACCCCAGCAAACACTGTGTATTTGTTTGATGTGCAAATACTAAACTTGCTTAGCAGTGGTATATAGTGTTTTGTTAACTTTTGTATAGTCTGTGTGCACTGTGGAGTCCTCCCTGCCACCTACCGTCTGCTTTTATTAATCAATCTGTTTCCACGTGGAGATCTGAGCTGCCAAATGCTTTTTTACATGTACTGTCGCTTTCCTTTTATTTATTTTTTAATGAAGAGATACCGGCATGCTGAGATTGTTCACCCCATTTCGCATGGAGCTATTTTTGTCTGGACTGAGCTACAGTCTATAAATCCCTCATGTTGCAGGAAGCTTTGTTTGCTACAGGTGGAGCTTGGCAATTAAACCCCCACTGTCTGTCTCTGGCTTTCTGTGGGAGGCGTGGAACTGCTCGGGGCAAAATCCAGATGGGCACTGAGGAAATCAGGGCTGTACTGGTCCAAGGGTTGGCTGCTTGGTGAGGTTACATATAGGGGAAAATCTTATATCTACACACAGCCTGCACCCATTCCAAGAGGAGGAGCTTGTAAAAATATTGTGTCACCCATCAAAATAGTTAGAATTCTTGGGTGAGACTGAGAATATGTGACTGGTGTGTATATATGATTATATATTTAACTTTTTCACTTTAGCATCCATATTGCCAAATGCTACTTCAGTGAAAAGTTCCAGAATGTCCTTTTCTTCACTCTTAATTTTTCCTTTTTAATGGAAACTAATCCCATGATTTCAGTAGTTCAGGTTGCTAAACAGCCAGGGTTTTGCCACGAGTGCTAAAATTTGTTGTTGGCACAGCTATTTGGAAGCTGAAGAGTATGAAACCACCCCCATTATGGCTGAGAACAGTTCCCATGCCCATTATCTCATCACAAGATGCACGGGCAGCCTCTGATCGTGTAAAAACATTGAAATTGACTGTTGTGGTGTTCCTGTGGTGAAACTGTCTCGGTGATACTTGTCCTGTAAATCATCTGCAGGAGCATGTTGGTTTTGAAAGATGGTTTGCTCATGACACCTCAATGGCTTTCAGGTTATGTGATGCAGCTGCTGAAGAAGATCCAGATTCCCTTTTCCTGACAAACACTGCGGGCAGCTGCTATCTAGACCTTTGTCTGGCCCCTGTGAGTCATTCTGAGAGTGCAGGAGGGGAAATCCAGAGTACACCTATAAACTTTATCTAGGAAAGGTGCCCAGTTTCGTCGTGCACAGAGGTCTCTGGCATGTTAAAGGCCATAAAGTGGCATTTAGCTCCCTCATTCCAGGGGCAGGTGGCAGTTACACTTTAACACGAGGTCATTCCTTTATGAGGATGGAAAATGTGGTGAGTACCTGGATGCATGATGTCAGTCTGTCAGGTGTGATAAGTTTGGGGCCCTCTTGTGCCAGGCAGTGCATGGACCTGAGAGAGTTGTCCCTGCCTGGCTGCTTACAGGAGAAGAGTGAGGGCTACAAAGACCTCGGGTGATGTATGGAGGGGGGAAAGCCAAGCACAAAGGCTGGGTGGCTCACTTGGGATGTTTGTGACAAGGGCATGGACCAACAAATCTTGGCTCCCTCTTGCTGTGCTGTGGGGCTTTGCTGCTTCCCAGATCCTCATTAAAACAGGGAAAAGGGTAAATTGCCTCCACTGAAGCAGTTCCCTTCTTGCATTGCCAGGTTGTCCTGCTCAGGTGGAGCATTGCCAGGACAGTGTTTCCATAAAATGCCCTATAGTTTTTGTTTTTAAATTTGTGTTTGTAAAACATATCAAAGGCTGAAATTTTTATCTGCAAAAGAGGTGGCATAGGGACTATCCTAGGTGACTTTTCCATTTATTTTTGTTTTCTGTTGCCAGTTTTACAGTTGTATTAGTTGATGCTAGAAGTACCCACCTATCAGTTTTTCCAGGAGCTAAATACAAAGAGGGGTTTTTTACATAGTTCTGAGCTGGGATAGGATATCTTGGTCATATTGCAGACTGGCAGATTTGGATCTGCTGAAGTTGTTACACATGAGAAAAGTTCTAGTAAAAATGAGAGTGCTTAAATTTAAGCATGTGCTAATGTAACGTATTGCAGAGAGCTTTTTGTATCTTGTCTGTAAAAGATGCTATAATCAGCACTGAGGCTTACCTAAACCAGTGTGGAAATTGCTGTTTGCCTAAAATGCTGGGCAGGTTGTCACAATCTCAACATTAAAAGGCTGCAGCAGATTAACCAAAACCTAGTTCAAATTGATTTAGTGTAGCTGATGTGTAACAGCCTGGTCATCTGTGTCCTGCCGAGGACTGTGGTGCTTTGAGCTGCTCTGAGTCCTGAGACCAAGTGGGGGTGAGTTGGCACTGCATCGTGCTGTGATTGTTCTGTCTGCTCTCCCCGTGAGGATGCTGAGGAAACAAGGGAACCCTGGCTCCCAAACTGGCTCCTCACAGTCAGCTTTTATTTTCTGTGTTCCTCTCTCACTCGGTGCAGCGTCTGCCGTAGCTGTCGCTGTCCGGATGGGATCTCGCCCCTGGCAGGGAGTACAAGCATTTTTCCACGGTGCAATTGAGTTGGCAGGGAAGGTTCCATCAGCTGCCTGGCTGGAGCCTGGCTCAGGATGTGCTGGATACAGTAATTCATTGGTGGATTTCTGGCAAAAGAGTGTTTCTGCTGCCTGCAGCACCTCCTGCCCTCCAGGCCCTGGGTGTGTGCTCAACAGGAAGGTTCAAAACTTTTCTTCAAAAAGTTAGGGGCTTTTTTATCAGTCTCACAGACTTAATTAAAACTGGCATTCCTCTTTTCCTGTGTTAGTTGCAGATGGAGGTAGACTTTACAAGTAATAGGTGACTTTTGATGCTGTTCTGCTCTGGCTACTCCATTTTTATAAACCTCAAGCATCTTCCAGCAACCTGTGGGCTTTGTCAAGCAGAGCCTGCTCCTCCCTGAGCTCTGGCTGAGGAAAGGCTTCCTATTAGCATCACCAGCTGATAAACAAAACTTCATCAAGGCCTGCAAAGGACAGACCTTTCAAGTACCGGGACAAAGCAGCAGCACTGCTGAATGCTGATAGCTGTCTGAATTGGTGGCAGAAACAGCGGTGAATATTTATTGTGTACTTACTTCTCCTCAGAGTCCCTGATGTGGGAGAGACTTCAGCATTGTGATACATTGTAGTGAGTCATGTTCAGAGAACTTTTTGCCATAAAAACATTGTTTCTAGCTCAGGTTTAGCCAAAAGGTGCTCTCAGCCTTAGCTCTCCTTCAGGTGGTATTGCACATCGATGCCTTTTAATACCCAGATGAGCTTTAAGTTGTAACATTTACAGAAAACGTGGCTGAAGCTTCCCCCTCTTGGAGATAAAGATGCGATATTTGCATTTCTTAGCACTGGCTCACATAGCTGCCTTGGAATCAAGTTAAAATAAATCACAGTATGGTGTATGCATTGTTTTCTCCTTCTCTCAACTCTGCATTTCCTCTGTACTGGTCAAATCAAACAGCAGTGGCATTTCAAAGTCTTCCTGAATGGCAAAATTAGAAATACTCCTTTTCTAAGGAGTCTGTGAGAGGCAGTTCAAACATTGCATGCAGCCATTCTGGTAGGAAGTTGTTTAACTTGTCGAAATCTTTCTTTTACTGTAGAACCTCTATTGAAAATGACAAATTGCTTAAAGCAGTTTCCATGTTAGACTTTAAAAAATTCAGTTTCTTTCCATCCAGAACACGTGGAAGGCATTTGTGCACTTGCCCGACTGTTTCTCTGTCCTAAGGCTCACACTCGGTGGCTTTGGACTTCATGTAATTTCCACATGCAGCTGCTCGGGTTTGTTTTCCTCAGCTTTCTATGGAATGGGATTTTCTCCTGTCTTAGCTTAGCTGTGAAAACTCAAATATCTGCCTGGTTCAGACTTTGGGGACCGTGGAGTCAGCAGAGGAGAGACACTCCAAAGTCTGTGCTTTTTAGAAGTGATGTTCAGAGCATTATAAAATCCATAATTTAAGCTGGAAAGTCTGGATCCACAGCCAAGTTGTTGTAATGTCCTCTCAAAGTGTTGAGCGGTGTTAATGCTTCATGAAATGACAAAGCATCTTTTGCTTAAACATTTTCAACTACTCTGTAGCTGTCACTGTAGCAAAGGACATACATGGCAGGTACCAAATACTGAGCCAGGCAGTTGGCTCTAACTGCTGTAAAAATAAAAATTGCTCAGTTGAAAGGGTTTTTTCTCTCTCTTTTTTTTTAAGAAGTATTTCAAGTTGTCATTGTGTTCAGGTGGCCCTGCACAGAGCAGCACTCTGTGTAGTGTGTATCCTGTGAGGATGCATTGCCAGGCCTTGCATTGGGCTTGTGAAAGGAGAGAGGGCGCAGAAGAGAAGTGGGTCTCTTTAGCAATGCTCAATAAATGGCAGGCTCTGAAAATAAAGTGGAAATTTTATTTCTTGAACCTTGACAGGCTGAGTTGAGGCTTTCTGTGCTCTTCCTTTCGCCTGGAGTGAGTTGCACCAGTGTATTCATTTGCAGAGTTGTTTTTTGGTGGCTCTGATGCAGTTGCCGTGGATGGAGGTTGGTCCTTCCCCAGGGCCACAAGCAGAAGGTCGTGTGTGTGTCCCCTGTGTGCTCCAAGCTCTGCTGAAAGGCAGGCTCTGGGCTGCACCCAGGTCTGTGCAGTCGAGGGCACAAACTATTCCCTGTCTGACTGGGAAGGTGCTTTGCCCCAAATGGCATCAGATGAAAAGAAATCGGCATTGCCCCGTTGCTCTGCTTGAGACAACCCTGTTGCTCAAGAGCTATGATTACCAAGTTAGACAGCAGTCAGGAGGGGATTTGAGGACAATCCAGATGCTTTTTCTATAACTTGAAGGCATGTCATATCCTGGCATTTCTATTTTTACCCACTTTTCTGTAATACTTTCTTTTATCTGTTATGATTCCTTCAGTTTTGGCAGGTTTGGGCTGATGTGATATTTTTACTTTCTTTTGTAGCTATGCCTTTATTTGCCGTTTAGCATTTTGTTACAGTGTTATTTTTTTCTCTGTAGTGGTAGTTAAAAAAATAAGAGTTACAAATTTTCTGGGTTCTGTTTTTGGTTTTCTTTTTGTGAGTGGTTTTGGAAATTGTCACGTTGTTGAATGCTGTTTAGTTTGGTGTAGGATGTGTCACAGCAGACTCAGGTGAGCTGTCCTCTCCATTGCTTTCCTGATGCAAATACTGGTTGATATAATCTGTTTTAGAAGATAGCATTAGAAACAGGCACCCGCTGGGAAGAATAACCCGTTCCTGGTAGAGTGTCCTGATCTCTTGTAGGCAGAGGGCAGTTTATGTCTGGAAGCTGGAGGCTTTACATACCTTGTTTATAGTGTTTGTTGCCTTTGGTGAAATTTCAGATGCTGTCTTTGGCTCTTCTCATTACGTGAAGAAATGTCTGATCCATTTCTGAACCCTGCAGAGCTCCCTGATACCAGGCATAAAATATTTTTTTAATGGGTATTAAGCCTGCCTTGCTTGTTGTGGTGTCCCTGGCTAATAAAACCATTGTACCTCAAATACCCTGCAGATACAGATATCTGTTTCAGAACCAGCTTCTTTAGTTATGTAACAATGTGAGAGCTTTAATCCCTTTCCTCTTGCAACCAGTCTGGATCGCTTTCTGCTTGTCCAGCAGCCAGCATCGTCACCAGCAGGACTGGGCTGCTGTCGTGTTTCCACGGTTTCATACCCATGGTTGATAATTAACCTATTTCTTTGATAATGGTGCCCTGTTTGCTCTGACCTTTTTTCTTTCCCGCTCTCCAATTGCAATCCAGATTAAATGCAGCCTCTTCCTAGCAAAACACTGGAGTTAATATTCCACCAGAGGTGTGCTGATAAACCCCCTTGTTACATGGAGAAAAATTAGCTCAATGTGCTTGATTTAATATCTCAGATCAAGAGAATGTGCCAAAATGTAGGAGTAAATGCATTTAAAATGCAAGTTGAGCTCACAGGTTCAGTCTCCTGATCAGCAGTGTCTGTCACAGTTGACATACCAGCCAGTTTTTCTCTTTGAGGGGGGTGTTTGATTTTTAGAGAATACAGACCCACGTTCTGTGTGAACTTGCACAAACCGAGAGGGGGGACACAGGCTCTGCCTCAGCATTCCGAAAGGGCCCTGTCCTGCTCTGTTCTCTGTCCCTGACAGGGTGGCTTTCAGAGGGTGAGTGAAACCAGGGTGGTGCCTGGCTGGGGATGTGGTCCTGGGCAGCTGCTGGAGGTTGACAAGGTCAGCTCTAAAGGCACCAAAGGCAGTGTCCTGCTGCAGCCCAGTTCTGGAGCAGGAGGAGGGAGCAGGAGGAGGGAGCAGGGCTGAGTGAACAGGACTCATTCCTTTGCCAACAGGCAAACACTTCCAGGGTTTGGTGCATTCCTAGGTATGGGCATGGCAAATCACACAGCATTAAAATTAATGAACCCTCATGCAATTTTAACTAGAATGAAAACTGTTGCAAAACTTATGTACTGAATAACACCAAAGCCTGTTTTACTGGGAAGAGATGGGTGTTTGTGAAGCTACTGGATCTTAATTCCTGCACTGCTCCTCTTTCAAAGATGACATGTTTTGATTTATCTTCCTTTCCCGGGACCTTCTTTCAGCCTTAGAAAAGCAGTGCTTATCATCATCACTGTTGTCGGGAGCCTGTGCAGCAGTTTGAGTTACTGCCTTTCCCTTTCTAGTGCCATGTAAGTCAGCATAAATCTGTACATTACACCAATTTACATTTGGTGGGATTTGTCCTGACATGTCCAAAGCTTCTGACTCTTGTTTCCTTGTGTGAGCAACTCCTTTAATATGGAACCCTGGGGACAAGACCCAATTTAAAATAAAGTTGTGCAGGTAAAAGCAGAAAGGCATGGGACTGTATGCCTGTGGTCTGCAGCTGAACTAACTGAGGAGTTTAAATTCTGCTCTGCATTTCATCTCGAGTGCTGCACTCCTAAAGGCAGTACCAGCTTCTGGCCTCAGCCCTGCCTTAGCCAAGACAGAAGCTGGTGGGTGTGAGCACCCGGGATCTCACAGCAGGAAGAGGCTGATAATAGCAATTCCTCAGCTGCTTGCAGGGTGAATCTGTGGTGCTCCTTGCATGTGTACTCCTTTTATTCAGGTTAGCCTCGCTTTTTGAATTAAAAGATGCATGTACATTTCACTTCAAGTTCTTGTTGATGTGGGTTTTGGGTTGTGTTATTATTTTTTATATATTTTTTACCCTGCCTAATGTGCACTTCTCTGTTTGGGAACAACGTGGTTTTAAGTGAAGTGTAAACTATAAAACTTCCATTAACTCCATCAAGGGGACAGCAATGAGCCCCAGCTACCTCTGTGAAATTCCTTGGCTGGAAAGTTTACTACATTGGCTTTATGAGATTCAAAGCTTTTTGCCCAAGATGAAAGGAAGGCTTTCCTGTAAAATCCTGTTCGTTACTAATCTGGCTGTTCTGAAGTTAGATGCAAACTAGCTTACTGTGTGCTTTGTAAACCTCTAAAGGAGAAGTTGGACATGTGTGAATAGCTGAATGATGTATTAAATAAATGCAGCAAGGAAATGTGCCATCATCATTTGATAGAGACTTCAGTCACTTGGGACTGATTTTTCAAAGAACCTAATTTCTAAGTCTAGATAACAAGATTTTTAAATATGTACTCAGCCTCTTAAAATCAGTATCTCTAAAGGGCCAGATTTTAAGTGACACCTAAAATATACAGGTTTATTATAGAGGATGTTATATATATATGCACATATTAGACATTCATCCCTATAGAGTCTACAACTACAAACTTTTGGGGGAAAAAACTATTGCCAGTTCTGGGCTAACCACTTTATTTTTCTTAGATACTTTTGTAATTCTTTTTATGGGTACTGAATTACTTCTGTGACACACCACGTTGCAGACAAGGGCAAAAGTTTAGCAATCTGCTGTGCAGAAGGGCTGATTTCATTGCCAGCTGCTGATTCTGGCTGCGCAGCTCTTGTACCAGCCAATTAAACCACACTCATTACAGCCTTTGTGGTTTGGAAGTGAAGTGTTCTTGCCTTTAATTCATAGTTTTACAGGATGTTGGTTTAGGCTGGAGGTTTGCAAAGCTTGAAATCTTATATTTTCCTCTGCTGTGTGCTCCAGGGGTAGGGAAGGTGAAGAAGGAGAGCTCCATGGAGAGTGGAGTGAAGTGGGAAAGTGAGCCTATCTCTTAGAGCACTGTGAACCTGCAGGCACCTCCTAAAGTTTTCATGAAATACCATAGATCTGGTGTGCCAGGCTGCTGCAGATAGGAATAGTGTCTGCTGCAGTGCTGGTCTTGGAAAAATAGTGTCCAGTGCTGTAGGAAGTGCTGAGCATCCCTTCATAAGCATGTTCCTTCAGCTCCCCAGCCACAGATTTTTGCCTGCCTGCCTTGTGGGGGAATCCTGCTTTGCTTGCAGACCAGTTTGGGAAAGCTGCTGGGTAAAGATGGGGAGGAGGCAGAGATGGAAGAAGAATGTGACCCTCTGAGCTATAACTGGTGACTGTGCTATTTTAAAATCAAACTTAATTTTTAGTTCTCCATAAACAAATCTCCATGCCAGCTTCTTGTGTAGCTCTGAAATCACTTGCATCTGCTGCTCCATGGCTGTGTCCCCCGTGGGTGCCACAGGGAGAAGGGCTGACCTCTCCTTCCCCAAATGCCTCTTGGCACTCAAGAGGACCCTTGGAGAGGTGCTTTGCAGAGGGATAAACCCTTCCGCTCTTCTGAATGTTGCGTGACAGCTTCTTTATCCGGGGTAAACAGATCAATGGATTGAGTAAGATGCAGGTTACTGTGGGAGCTGGTGTCCTTCACCCATACATCTAAGGGACTGTCTTTTCCCCCAGTACTTTCATATTTGACCTAGAAATGCAGTATTTTCCTTGGAAATACCACCTGCAGCATGGGCAGGGAAGCAGCAGGGATCCTGTCCCTCAAGAGGGTTAGTGATGTTTAGTTTCCTTACGACATTATTGCCCTGTTGATTTTAACTTGGAAACTTCAGTGAAAACCACACACACTGCTGTGAAAATTCATACTTAGTAACAAGTAAACAAGTGATCCAGCAGTCTGACTGACTCAGGAAATTCCCTCCAGACCTTGCCAGGAGGAGGAGCTTTGCATTTTTCTTGTCCCTGGTTTATTTTTAGTCTCGCCTCTGACATTGCTGATAGTGCCATTACAGCCCGGCAGATTAAAGCCCCAGCATGGGGTGGAGTTGAAAGAATGATGCTGCAAAGCAGTCAAAACCTCCAGGATTTTCCAGCAGTGTCATGCTACAGGCAATTAATTTAGTCCATTATTTGCCTGCCTGGGCACAGCTCAGTGCCACAGTTGTGTGAAAGTCTTTGATTTCCTTGTGCACCTCTTGTCAGAGGCCATGGCTTCAGTGACTCTGTTCTTGTGACTTGAAAGTGCTGTGTTTGTGATGCTAATATTTTGGGTATAAGAGCTGGTTTTTTAGGCCCCTTTCTCCTTCAAATATATTTTGCCCTTGCTCTGAGGGTGTGTTGTGTTTTAGAGTGGAAAGACAAGAGTTTAAGTCCTGTACAGCTCCTATCACCAGTAGCTTTGGTCTGAAGCTGTCAGTAACTCTCACAGGATTTTGGGTGTGTTGGAGAAGACAGTCTTGGCGGCAGCACCCATCTGCAGGACCAGATGATTTACCCGAGAGCTCTTGGCATTTCAAGGAGGCCCTTTTTTTTGCCTTGGCTGACTGTGTTAGTCTGAATCAACAGAAGATTATTCAAGTCAAGTAATGGTTGTTGGATTTTCTGAGTCTTCGTTTGCTGACCCGTTCGTCAAAGTCCTCAGACATGGCAGAGGATGTTATTCAGGACTGCCTAGAGCTTGAAAACTCTTAGAAATAGCAGTTTCTGTGAAGAGCTGGTGTGCAGTCTTGGTTGTATTGCATCTGTTTCACAGGAAACAGTTCTATCCAAAATAGCTGAATCTAAGGTCATTTATCTTCTCCAGCAGTAGAATCCGTACCTGGTGTGAGATGAGAGAGGTGATGGAACAGACACAAATGCTCACTGTGTGTGGAGGTGGGGAAGTGCCACTGTTACTTTGGCAGCCCAAGGCTTGGGGAGCCTGTGGCAGGCAGAGCACCACTGACAGTGCTGGACCCAGAAACTGACCACCCAAAGCTGAGCTGCCTTGGCTTGGAGAGGTTCTCATCACCCAGCCAGCCTGGGTGTCTGCTCCCCTGGACAGAGCCCTGCCCTCTGTGAGGGCCGTGAATTTGAAGGTAACTGCTTAGCCCTTTCCAGCACCTTGTGGATGTACCTTAAGGCATATCCTCAAATAGTTACTGAGAAGCCTGATTCTGGAATGAGGGGCCTGGCTGCACTCAGGTGCAGTTCTGCTGCTGCCTTGGGTTCGGCCAAAATGTCACAAATCTGCTGGATTGTGGGGAAGGAGGCTGGTCTATCACTGGGAACCTGAAGAATGTGTTTGAAGACAAGAACGGCTGCTTTGCTGTTTGGAGTTTTTGTTGTAGACTTCTGCCAAACATCTGCAGGCTCTGATCAGCCTCTTTATACCTGAGAAGCCTTAACAAAACCATTCTATTTTCAGTTGAACTGGCGGTTGGATTTGCTTTATTTTTAAACAAAGCAAGATCTCTGGGGACCGGTGCTTGTTGAAGTCTCTCTGTGATAACGTAAAAAGGTTCTCAGTTAAAATGCAGCTGAAAAATAATTTAAAAATACAACTGTGTGTGCAAGGGTGGTTACAGAAACCAAGGAGATCTGTTCCTTTACTTGGGAATCTTGGATTAAAGTCTGTTGTTACATGAAAATCCAAATGACAAGTTTTATTCAGTCTCCATCATTCATGCAGTGAATATCTCTTAGGGCTCCCCATAAATATGTCCTTTTCTAGACTTACAATGAGTAGACAAACACTATATGCTTATACCAAATGCTGGAGGATTTACAAGTAAGTACTATGTGGTTTGAAGTAACAATATACACAATGTATTGTATATTTTTGTATTTGGCCTATGTTCAATATAAGATTAAATGCATGGACTTAAAAAAATCTTTCCAATACTGAGAGCAAAAAACATGGTCTATAATGAGGCTTTACAGAATATAGTATTTTTAAGGGCAATTTTTTTATTTCCTTAATATATTTTCCACGTAAAAGTATGTATTTTGCACTTCAAATAAGATTGTGTTGGTTGCACTTACCAGCAAACAGCTGGGGATTCTAGTGCCTTAACCACACAGCAGCTGCTAATTAAAAATATATAATTCTACTCTGATTAGCTTATAATGATTATAATCCTCTTAAATTTGATTATTACCATAGTGTGGTAGCCCCAGCCACCCCCTGTTTCATTGTGGGGTCTGTGAGTAACAAATCTAGTCATTAAGAGCTGATAGCTAGTTCCTGAAGGATTTCTTCTGAGAGAAGAGCACAGGGGAATAAAGGCACCCTGTTCCTATGTGGCTTTGGAGGTGCCAGGTTGGAGTTTGGAATTTTTTGTTCATGTGTAACAGGCAAGCAGTGCACTTAGTTCTTGGCAGTAGTGAATTTTCTTCAATGCTACTTCAGCTCTTATACATTTATTCAGTTTATCTTCTGATTTGAATTTTCTCTTTTTTTCTTTTTTTTTTTAGATTTTTTTTAACCACCTGGTCAACTTTGCAAAACAAAAAGCTTTACAAAGCATAAAAGTCATGCTTTCAGCCCTAGGATTGCTTTGCTTTCATCTCATGCCCATCTGCTTATCCTTCACCAGTTTTTTCTCAAAATATTTTGTAACTCTTGATAGCAGGGAATGGCCTCCTTCTTTCCTCTGCAGCACCTGGGTGACATTGTAGGGCAGAGCAGTAATAAATAACTGCTGCTGGAGAGCAGTTTGGAAAACCCTGAGTTCTGGGCAGTTTTTTCCCCTCTTGCTGCAGTCCTGAGACATGAAAAGAGGCTGTGTCAGGGGCCTGTCAGAGAGATGCCCTGATCTGAAAGTGTCATAGTCACTTAGAGTTCACCTCTGACTTGGGGATCTGGTATTAATGGAAGAGCTGAAAGGCCAGTTTTAATATACATAGGAGATAATAGAACCTGTCATTAAAAAAAAGAAATAATGTCTCCCAGAGCACACAGAAGTGACTGCATCAGTGTGTTCATTAGTGAAGTGCTTGGACAGGGGAAGGCTGGTGCTTGTCCCAGAGCTGTGTGCAGGTTGTGGCTACTGGGGCTGGAGAGGAGTGATGGAATCTCGCTTCCCTGCTGCTCAGGTGGCAGCTCCAGGGTCCTCCCAGTTGGGAGAGTGAGGTCTGAACTCTGCTGGAGTCTGGAGCTGCTGGCTGTCCTGCAGTTCTTGGGTAGGGTGTCTGCAGCCCTGCTGTGTGCCGTGCCAGATCCCAAAGTTTTGGACAGCAGAGGTGTGCTGGCCAGTGCGAGCTGAGTTTCTCCCAAGATCTCTGTGTTGGTGTGACAGCCAGATGGGTGTTACTTTTTTTTAAAGCCTATTAATTATGAATTATTCTTTATCTCAAATAACAGAGCCCGGGTGTCTTACTGTGTAGCTGTTGCATGTCAGTGATCAGGGCAAGACTAGGTGCTGATATGAGAGATAAAGGAAAGAGTTTTATTTTTTTTCTCAACATCATTCTGATTATTCCCCTTAGCTTTTTTAATTGGTTGGTTGGTTGTGGTGTTTTGGATTTCTATAAATTTATTTATTGAGATTGACACAAGCATTTTAGTGCATTTTTTAAAAAAGTATGTAACGTATGTAAGATTTTGATGCCCAGATGTTCCCTTCCAGTTTCATTCCACCACATATGGACATTTGCATACAAATAAAAGGAAATGTCTTCTGTGTGTGTGGATAATTGATAGCTATTCCTTAGGAAAAGTCAGCTAATATAATGCTTGTTATTTTTAAAGCTCTCCTGTGGTTGGCAAGGAACTGAAGGTATTGATCAGGCCCTGGGAGATGCAGTTTCTGGCAGCTCTGAAGGATGATCTCTGGTCTGAGAGTCACGAGTCCACAGTCAACTTGTTCTTGGGTAGAAGAGAAAATTTCAGTGAATTCTAACTTTGGTTTCCACTGTCTGAGATGTGAGATGTCTGTGCAAAACTGAGAGACAGAGATTTATGATCCTCCTAGTGAAGAGGCAACTTGCACTGCCGTGACATGTTGTATCTCAGAAGAAGTTAATCACAGCTTTTCTCTGTGTTGCTGGGTTACGTTGCTTTGAGAAAAAACAGAAACTGCTATGAACAGTATGAATAGCCGAAACCACAAGTCCCACTGAGATTACAGCCAGCTCCTCCTAAAGGAAACTGATTCAACCACCAACATAGTTTTTCATTAGATGATTTTTTTTCTGAGTGAACAAAATACCCCTATTGTGGCATAATTATTTAGCTTTTGGAGATGTAGGCAGAGTTGCAACTACATGACTGTTTGAAATAATAATTCAAATAGATGAGGAGGGGAGGGCAGAGAGACATTTGGCTTTTTATTACATTTTGTAGCATGTTGCAGAGTAATGCAGCAGGTTTTAATTTTCTTGGTTTCTGTGCTTTTTGGCTCTGCAAAGGGGGGAAGGAGGAAAGTCTGTCTTGCATTTCAGGACAAATCTAAATCCGATGGACAAAATTTTTGGCTATCTGATTGAAACCTTTCGTTGCTGAGACTGAGTGACTCTACCAGGCTGGCAGGGCTGACGTGATTTCTGTCTCGCATTCAATGTTTTGAACTGGTAAAATGTATTTACTTGTGGTTAATGGGAAAGTTAATACTTTCATTGTAGCAATATGATAATGGCTAAAAATCAAGCTGAGTTGTAAGTGGGGAAAATGAAGTGTAGAAAAACTATGGAAGCAGAGTTTGTACCCACAGATATAATTTAATTTAATCACTTTTTGATTCCTGGTACCTTGACCTTTCGTACCAGAAACACCCAGAGTTGTACCCAGTTCTTCAAGATGTGCAAAATGATGGTGGTTTTGATAAAGTTAATTAAACAGAAGATGGTGAAGTTTACCATATTAATGCTTGTCATCTGAAATTACTTCTACGTCTTAGCTGAAGGCCCAGAAATTGCTTTGGTCCATTCTTTTCCTGCCCTTGTATTGACAAAGTACATCACTCATCAACAAAAGATGTTGCTGTTTCATCCAGATGGGCTCATCAAAAGACAGCATTCACTTAAGGATTTAGGAGGTGCAGACAGTTAGGAATTTAAAAAATCGTCAAAATGGGGGATCTTGGATCTGTGGTTGTTAGTGTGAAGAAAAGACAACAGTTTCCAAAAAGTGTTTGAATATCTACCCACTGGAAGCTTGATGATTTAAACTGCATCACATTGGAATGTCCCAATCAGTTTTAATCTTACAAATCGCTATTGTGTTCATGTACTGTCTAGGCTAAATGTAGCAACCATACTTCAGGAAATTTTTAAATACAGGGTTGGCCAGCCTGTGTTTCTTTGTAGACTTTTCTCATGGGAATTGTCTGGCTGGTTACACCATCAAACAATGCAAGGATCTTCTTCCCCTTGCCCCACTTTATTTCCATCTCTCTTCTCAAAGCAGGCCCTTGGAGTGGTGGCTGTGGTTTGCTTGTTTGTTTTTTTTCTCTATAAAGCTTGTGAAGAAACTCTTGGACTTACTCATAAAGGCCTTTCTAGCATCTGATCTTTGCTCGAAAGTTTTCCAGAGAAAGCTGTGCTGTGTTTGTTCAGAATTCCCTTGAAAATTAATAACAAATAAGGGAGTGAAATTAATTTGTTGATCTTCTTCAAAAGCTGCTGAGCACCTCATGAGTGTTTCCATGGCCATTTCTGGGTGGCTGTTCAAATGACTGAAAACTGTTGAGCTTGAAAACTGCACTGTGAGCCTGCCAAGCATGAGGACTGGCCATGTTTAAGGCCTCTTTTTAGGCAGGCTCTCATCAGAGCTTTGGAAGGCCGGTGGCGTGCAGTAGGCACTCTTGAAAGTAAAGAATGTCTTTGCATAACTCTGGATTTAAATACTTTCATTTATTTCATCTTTAATGTTTTATTAACCATCTAAACCAGTTCAGATTGCAGCTAGAGATTCAGTAGCAAAACCAGATAAACCAGTATGTTTTGCTAACCTGAACATTTGTTGATAGGAAGATACTCCGAGCACTCCTGTGTGCTCTTGCAGAGAGCTGGGTTGGAGAGGAACAAGCATGGAGCCCTGGCAAGCCAGTGCAGAAGGTGAAACTCCAAAAGAGATGGAAAACATCCAGAGAAGACGTATACTTCAAAAGGAGTTTTTCTGATGAAAATGATCCATCATGAGGAAATGAGTATATTGAGGTATCCTCAGTGAGTGGGAATACAGTTCAACAAACTGATACCATTAAACTTTGTCTGAATTGCAGAAGAAATTAATACAGACAGTTGATTAAAAATATGACAGAACTTTGAATTTTTAACTTCTTAAAAAGGACAAGTGAAATGTCATTTCCATAAGCAAAGACAAACCTGTGAAAGACAAATCAGAATGGAAATAGATAGCAAGTTACTTGTTTAAAAACAAACAAACCCCTCAAACCTGTTAAAAGCAATGAAAAAAAGGGAAATTGCTTTTAGACCATACAAGATGGCTTGTGACTGTTGGTGCAGTGGCCTCTGGTCATGTGAGATTTTGGAAATTAAATCTTCTGCTGCCTCTGGTCACTGCTGTCAGCTGGAGCACGGGGATGTGCATGAGCCCAGGTGATTTGAGAGCAGCTGTCATCCCTAAGCCTCTGACTCTTGCATAGCATGAATTGCTAGAGGGGGATTGGGGTCAAAACTCAGGACTACAAAAAAACCCCAAATGTACAATTTGACAGAAAAGTACCTGCACAGCCAGTTTAGGCCCTGTCTGGCCCTTTGGTTTGGATTCATTGCATGCAGAGATGCATGAAGTGAGGAGCAGCCCTTCTGGAGCACAGTCCAGTTGTGCTGCACAAAGGAACCGTTTGATTTCTGCCTTTTCCCTGCAGTGTCAGCAAGCCAGAAGCAGGCACTGAGGAAAAATCTGAGCAAGGCTGTGCAAGGCTGTAAAATACTCCAAGAGCCTCTGGAGAAGCTCAGCTCTCCCTGGTCTTGCCTGGAGTAGGAAAGCTGTGTCATGACGTGGAGTTGGGCAAGTGGGCAAGTTTGTCTCAAGGACAGGGCCAGATACCAGAGATAACTCCCATCCATGCACCTGCAGCAGAACAATGAGAGGATTTATATAGAGCTCCCTGCAACCGTGCAAAATTGAGAACGCTGCCTCTAAGGCTGCTTGGGGCCCTTAGGTTTCTGGGCTTTGCCAAGGCTTGGAGAAGCACCTCTGATGTATTCGATTTAACTTGTATAATTGTGTGATTGTGTGTGTGTGTGGGGTGTATTAACCATTGCAAAGCAAGTGAAGTTATTTTAGAATCACAGAATCATTAAAGTTGGAAAGGTCCTCCAAGATCATCAAGGCCAACCTTCAAACAAATGCCACCAGGCCCACTAAGTCATGTCATGAAGTGCCATGTCTCCTCCTTTTTTAACACTTTCAGGGTTGGTGACTCCACAACTTCCCTGGTGAGCCTGTTCAATGCTTGACCATTCTTTCAGTGAAGAAATTTTTTGTAATATCTAACCTGAACTTCCCCTGACATGCCTCGAGGCAATTTCCCCTTGTCCTAAAGGGGAAATGTTTTATCATCTCTTGTAGATTTTAATAAGGGGGATGTGTTGAACAGTATTTTATTTCTACGGTTTTCGAGGCAGAAGATTTTAACCTCCTGTGCTTTGAGATGCAAACTGATCCCCCATATCTGCAATAAGATCACCCTTTTATGAAAGGGGCCTGATGGGCACATCAGCAGCAGATGGTGGAGTGGGCAATTATCAATGGCCCTGGCACACCAGAGCCAGATCAAAGCAGAGGCTGAAGAATTAACATGGAAAATACCTGTGGTTTGCAGTAGTGAAAGTACATTTACCTGTGTGACAAAGGGGTCTGGGTGTGAGACTCCTCACATCCACAGCTCACAGTCCTCCAATCGTCACATAGCCTCAGGGAGTGGCAGGGCAGGGCTATTTGCATTGATAAGGAAATGTCAGCTTGTATCATATGGAAATGTATTATTGTTTTTATACAGACACAGATATATATGAAATCTCTATCCTGTTCCTCATGAGCCAACTTTGTTTTGTTGTGTTGTATGAGGAAATATATGTCAAACTGAAGGTAGCTGTGATGCAAGTCCCCAATGCAATAAAAGAAGGTTCAGCATGCACAGCTGCTCCGAATGTAATAAATTGTGTCTCAGGGCTGCAGGTGTGTAGCAGTATCTGGGGTCTGATTTTGGTATTTCGTGTTTTTTCCAGTTTCTTCATTACAGTCTTTAAAACAAATGTGTGTGCTTGTCAATGTGCAATACTTTTTGTAAGTACATGCTCTAGAGGGAAGATGGAGGTGTCTCTTACAGAGCCTAAGTTTGTCCTTTCATGTTGCAGAGGCAATAAAAAAAGTCTGGAGGGCTGCCCCAAGGACAGCACCCATCACCTGGGGAAAACTAGGTTATCACATGGGAATTGGGCACCTCATCAGCTGCATTCCTGGTAAACCTGGGGGAGAAGAGAGGCTACGTACTTGTAAATGGCAACGGACTTTGGTTTGGAGAAGGCTAATTACCATTTGGAAGATAGGAGATATATATAGATACAGATATATTTTTATAACTTTATCCACTGAAATCTCTATAGTCTTCCTAATTTTTCTGGTGTGTAAGCACAGCTGAACCTTAAGCAGAATGCTTGTTGACCTGGGAGCAGTCTGGTATCTCAGCTCCTGGTTGATCAGAGGAGGGGCAAAATCCTTCCTGTACAGAGACATTTGGGAATCTTACCCCAGAAATACGTAGTGCTGATTTTCTGAAATCATGACATCATGACAACACTTTGCTAAAGTTTTTCCTGGTGCCTTTACCAAAACTCATTAGTGAAGAAATTTGGTTAACCAGCCTATTCCCAAATACATAAGTGATGGTCTTTCAGCAGAGCTTCCATGTGCAGCAGTCTTCAAAGGTTTTTTTTTTGGTATCCCATCAGCACACATCCCATCCTGGCTCAGAGCAAGTGTTGGTATTCCAACACTTGGAAAGTGTTGGTATTCCAACACTGGTCCCTCCCCAGCTCAGGAACTGTTTGTTACATTTGAAATTTTATTTGACTCCTGGTGAGTTAGAAATTTTGCTCCAGAACTTTTCACTAGGACTGTGGGTGTTTTTGGTTTTTTTTTTTCTTTGCCATCCTTCTTCCCCTGCTGCATTATCTTTGTTGCCAAACTGGATTCTTACAAGGTGGTATTCATCCATCTCACCCCCGAGGACTATATTGGGTTAGGTTGGGCACCTGCCAGCATTTGAGATAGCTGGGTTAGTCTCAAGCAATCCATTGCAATTTGCATAGTGATGAAGGTGGGGCACTGTCTCTCATTTAATGTTGTGAAGTGAAATAATTATTTTCCAATCGAGTGACCTGACATGGCTTTATAATTAATTTTTGTAGTTGATGGAACACATACTTTCTAATGACACCAGTCAGTTGTCTGCCAGAACACAATGATGTATTTACTACCAGATTGCTGCCTTTGACTAAAATCAACAGTTCCAGTCTTTGAGCACTGGATGATCCATAACTGTGTCAGAGTAGCATTTAATTGACTTACAGGGTTTACTCGGAAGTTGTTGGCTAGCATTGTAAACACCACTTCTCTGAAAAATCATTTGTAGTAGCTAGCAAGCTCAGTATAAATTTTGTGTGAAGCATTTTTTTTAATGTTTGCAGGTGTTTCTTTGCCTTCTTCCCAGGGGAAAGTCATGTTCTTGCAGTGTTTGTGAGGCAGGGTTGTTTCTGCTGTGGGGCACTGTTACGTGCAGGAAGGACTATTGATGGAGTAAAGTGTGTGTAAGTATGTGTATATTTGTATTTTATGTCTCCAACTCTGCCAAGCAGAGAGGCTTCTGGTGCCAAGAGCTACTGAGGGGTCACCAGTAGCTCCTCAGGGCAATGTTTAGCTCAGCTCTGGACATAAAATAGCTGGGCAGACTGTGGTCATCCTTGAGATGGGCATGAGAAATTTGCACTGATGGATAAAGATTGCTTTATCCATCAGTTCAAATCTGATAGGGATGAAAAGTTGATTTCCTCAGGTGATTTCCAGGTTTTCTGCTTTGTTGGAAGCTTCTGTTCAAAACTGTTCTTATTTCTAGTATTCATTATCTTTCCCAACAGGGAAACCATTTTGTGTTTAGCAAAAGGGTGAGGCAGAAGCACCTTTGATGAAAATGTTGGTTCAAAGCCATTTCATTACAAATCAGTGCAAGTTCCAGCAGCACTTCAGGATTTTGCTTGCAAATGTCAGCAGACAGCCTGAGTGATGTGCACAAACCACTGGAATCAAACTACAAAAGTGCTCAAATAAGACAATATTACCTTGTAGGTGAGGAACTTGTGTGGTGGGAAGTGAATGAAGATGATAAAGCTGTAGGGTCTCCTGGCACAGATGGTATTTTACAGTGTGAAAAACCATCTTTTGGATACTGGACCCGTATGTTCTAGGTCACAGGTCTGTAGTGGCTAGAGATGCCCCTTTCCAGGCCACCACGTCCATGGGAAGATGAAGGGAGTGTGTCCTGGGATGGCAGTTCGTCCACATCAATGGGTCAGGCCAGTCTGCGGGGTGGGGATTGACTTTAGGGGATGTTTTGTCTTACTGTTGTCCCACTGAGCTGATGGGGTTTACAGCATCTTGAATGCTGTGGGAAGCTGTGTGGGTCTGGTTTTGTGCCCAACCAGCCCTGTATCAAGTCTAAGGGGCATTTGAGCATTCTGCAGAGACAGCAAGAGACGATGGTTCCTGACCTAGGTTGTGGTGGAGGGAGGCTTCAATCAAAGGGGTTTTGTTTGGGTTTTTGCATTTCCCAGATTAGGTGGCTGAAAACACCTTCCTGCTCTGCCCACACTAAGGTGTCTCTCATGCAGCTGTAACTGAGGGAGGCCTTGGGAAAGGCCCCTACAGACATGACTGGACATAGTGAGAGGTGTCATTAATGGCCAGTTCCGAGTCATTCCCTGTTCCCTCACTGCTCCAAGCAGAGAAGGGGACGGGGACTGAGAGGGCATTGGCCCCAGGTAATGAGTTTGGGGCTTGCCATGCAAAGGGGGTGAGAAAGAGGGGTTTATGTGCTTTCCTTCAGGTGTAATCGTCTCACATGCTGTCCCTTTGCTCTCCGAGCATCAGAGTTTTCTGCCCTGGCCAGACCTGGTGTTACACAGCCCTGTTTGCTGAGCTGTTTTCCCTGCCAGCTCCGCACCTTGATTTTGTGTGTGACTGCACAAACATTTGACATATCACAAACAGCAATAGGAATGGGGCAGGCAGAGCCGTGATTGCTGCTTCCACCCCCCAGTGACAATTTTGGTTTCAATACACATCAGACTGCCACCAAAGGGAAGGGGAACAGAGCTGAGAGCTTAAATATTGGCCAAAGATACACTATCACCATGAGGAAATGTACTGACTGATGAAACTGACTGTGGGAAAAATAGCTGCTATTTCAGATTTCAAGGTGTGAGGAAATTCTTACTTTACCTAGTGCTAATTTGTAAATTGTTACCACATGAGTGTGACTTGCAATCCAGGAATGGCATATACAACGCTCTTGATGGATGCTGTGCATTTCATTTCAACCACATAACCTGCCTTGGGCTGGTTTATAACATATCCCTTTTGAGTTGAAATTTTTTCTGGAGGTCTCTTTAATTTTGGGTGGCTTGCATGGCTTGTAGCAACCCAGCACAGTAGGGATGAGTAATAGGAGAGACAGTGTTATTTCTGAATTTCCTTGTCTTTGAAGACTGAGGTTAGATACTTTGTTCTGGCTGAAGTGGAAGACTATGGTTTAATTTTTCTTGAATATGTGTATGTATTTCAAGTCTGTGCTTTCCCATAAGTGGTTTGCCAGCCTTTTAGAGGTTTTATTTCTTCTTTCTTCAAAAAAAAAAAAATTTGGAAGCAGCTTTTAGACTCCAGTTGCTTTCAAAATCTCACTGGGAGGAACGGGTTGAAGAAGAGCCGTGGTGCTACATGACATGGGAACCTCATCTCAGTTGCATGTTCAGGGTAGCTTTTGCTCCAGCAAAATGCTCTGTTTCAGTGGTCTGGCAGAAACTCAACAATACTGTGTATTTTACTGTCAAGTAAATATAAAATACAAACAGTTTTTGTGCAAGGTGCCCCCAGTAATGCCAGTCACTCCAAACCTTGCTTTTTTGGAGAATGCTTGGCCTGGGGAAGAAGACTTTACCAAACAGATCAAGCCCACCTTCTGTCGAGACAGGGCTCTGCTGCGGGTGCTTTGGGAGCAGCTGCAAAGTGCTTGTTGGAAAATTGGAGCAGTTTTTCTATAGACTAATGCAAAAATGTAAAAAATGGACATGTGAGGTGTCTGCAGCAAGGGGATGCAGAGGATGAGATGTTTCTGTGTGTCTGGTGGTCTGGGCAAAAATGCTGGGAGGTGAGTCTTGTTCTCACCTTTTTCTGAGATGCTGCAATTCCCTTCCACGTTCATTGCCCTTTACCCCATCTCTCTCCTAAAAAGACACAGAAATGCAAGACCATCAGACCAGCATCGACTTGATTGTTGCCTGGGCATCTGTGTCACGTTTGAGAAATCTTATTCTGAGTTGAGCATGTTTGTATAAACTCTCACAGCTCTGGACCAGCTGTCTGCTCCTGCCAGACAATCTCAGCCATTCTGCATCTGTCCTTGCCTTGTGTCATGAGAGCTCCTTTTGAATTAAATTAAATTGAAGGGGGTTGTTTCATTTTGTGTGACAGCTCTTAAATGGGAAATTTCCTTTTCCCCTTCACTTCTTTTAGCACTGCATAGTTATGGTCCTACTTATCTGGCAACTTCAGCTAAGGCTGCCCAGGACTTTGCTACATCTCAGAGTGGGGAAGTTGAATTTTTTGTGTGACAGTTTTGGGAGAGATGAACCTGTTGGTTTGCAGTCCCCAACCTTTTGGAAATGTCTCAATTGCCAAGATTTAAGGAAAGATCTGTGGGAAGAAGCTTCTTACAGAAAGTGATTTTGTTTATCATTTTGCTGCAGTTACATGGCCTTTGATTTTTTTCTATTAAAGAATGAAAATGAATAAAAATGTAGTTATAGTTCCTTGGCATTTCCTCTGCAACAGTTCATTTATTATGTATAAATGCAGTGTTATGTATTCCAGGTAATTTATATAATTACTGTGCCATTAAGTGTGTCTAGTTAGAATCAACAAAATTAGAAAATGTGAAATTTGAGCGTCTGCAGTAGTGGTTGCCTGGTTATGTTATATCCTGGATGGAATTCCCATGTGAGATCCTTCCTTTCTCTTTTTTTTGTGTGTGAACCTTTCACACCAGCATGAGTTGCATTAACACTAAATGATTAAACAGGAAAAACATTTCATTGGAATGACATATATGTAAAACATGACTTCTTAAGTGATGTTGTTAGAATATTTAATGTTTTCATTTCTTGGCCTCTGGGAATTTAGCTATGCAGCTTTAACACTGCTCTCCAAA
Organism: Falcunculus frontatus; assembly: GCA_013398115.1. Taxonomy (NCBI): domain Eukaryota; kingdom Metazoa; phylum Chordata; class Aves; order Passeriformes; genus Falcunculus; species Falcunculus frontatus. Next base: position 350,979 of record VZRV01001879.1, on the reverse strand, counting down.
GGAAACAGGGAATGGTTTCCCCCTTGTTAATTCACAGAGCTCCTTGCCATGGGGTATTACTGAGGGCCGAAATTCAATGTCTGAGACGATGCCAGTAATTAAATATACATGAACTGTTGGAGCAACTGACATTAGGGCAAAAATCCACCCAAAACAAAACCCAGCCCTTTGAAAGTAAGAATATTGGATGGGATATATCTTCATGCTTCAGGATATAAATCAATATTAAGTTTGGATTTGGGAAGAAGAAGGTTTTTCTGAAGCACATCAGGAGGAATTGCTGTCACTGCTCCACCCTGTGTCCTGTGCCTTCTCTGCTCCAGCCAGGATGCTCTCCCTGCCAGCAGTGATGCTTAGCATGAAACATCAGAGCATCAAAGGTTTGTAAAAGAGAAGGGATATATAAAAAGGATTCCTCCTTTATCTCCCCACTGTTTCTGGAACTGTTTGCCCCTCCATCCTGGGTGCTGCTGTAATACCAAGATCCGTTTGGTCACTTGTTGTAACCAAATAATCTTTCAGGTCTGCTCCAGCCCAGGCCTTTCTGTGATTCTGATTGTTATCCATCTGTGTTCACTTGTCCCAAGCCATGGTTTCCACCTAGCCAAAAACACATAATTAGGGACTGCAGGAGTGCTGGGGCATATCTGTTCCTGGGTGGGAAACTCTGCTGAACTGTTTAAAAATCTGAAATATTTAAAATATCTTTGTCTTTATGGGTTTTATGTGGCCATCAGTCATCATACTGCTGTGCTTCTGCATGAAATCATTGCACTGGGAATATTTCTGAGTGTTTTCAGCCAAGGACTATCAGGCAGCCCATGGATGTCCTGAATTCTCCCATACTTCCCTATCAGCAGTTGTCCAAGACTTGATGGCTCTTATTTCATTTATAAAGATTGGAAGCATTGTCAAGCCAGGCTTTCCTGAGGTTTAAACATGCTTTTTGACTGTGTTTTCTCTGGAGTTTTTTGTTGCATTAGATTATAAAAACTTGGTGGATGAAACTGTGTTGAATTCCAGCTGGCACAAAAAAAAAGGCAAACCAAGAACTGTGATTTTTTTTTTTCCTTCATCCAGGATCTTCCCCAGGTACTGTACTGTTCTTGGTTTTAGAAAAAGTATTTTTATGCAGGGGTTAGAACTGCTTCATTCAGCCTTTAGGCCTTTCTCTGCTCCATAGTGGTTTTTATCAGTTCCAGTCTGAGAGCACAGTGCCCTTTTCCTTGTGAGAAAATGTGAAGCTGTAGAGGGAGGGGGAGGAAAAAAAAAGAGCAGCAAATTATTTCCTCTCTGAAGTCATCACCTACAGGGTTGGTACCAATGGCATTTTAACAGATGAGGTGCTCCCCATGCAATATTGTGATAGAAATTCATTATGTGGAGGATCAGAGAAGTTGGGAAATAAAAAGCACAAAAAAGAAACAAGAAAATATTGATTTGTGCTGGGAAGAGGGAGAAGGGCAAAATGTAGTAAACGGGATAGGTAAATATTCAGTGATTTAATGGGGTTCTGTCAACCTTGTCTAAGAACTCTTGGATCCTAATAAAATAATTTAGAGATGTGTGGTATAAACCAGCTGCTCCTCATAAAGCTCTCGTCCAGCCAAATTGTAGTAAAGCGTTTTTTAGATGTTTGCTTGATTATACGTTCAGTTTTTCTATTTGTTTTTAGAAAAGGATTTGACTGATATGAGATTAATCTCGGGAAATTGGGGTGACACATCAGTTTAGGGGCAACAATTTGCCTCTCTATGTGGGTGTTTTGCTTCTGTGGAGTATAGTAAATCAGGCTTCAACATCTGAGCAGTTGTCTGAGTTTATTATTTAGCTGTGCTGGTTTCTGTGTGTGAAATCTCAATTTTCCTGCAGATTCAGCCTGTGGAGGCAGCTTTGGGGAAAGAAATTACTTCAGAGCTTTGAAGAAACAAAAGTGCAACTTTAACAAATTTCATCTTGGCCAAAAGCATTTAATACCAAGAATATTGTAAATGCTTTCTGTTGGAATTACTCCCACTGGGCTGCTAATCTGGGAGCAATTCAGGCGTTTGTTTCTGACCTTACCCCCTTCCTGGAGATCCAAGCGCTTTGCTCGTGAGAGTGCAAGACAAGGGAAGGAGGGGCTGGCAGAGCTGTTGTTTTCTAAAGGAAATGAAGTAATGTCACTTTTGGTTGGAATTACAGCCTTCTGCAATGTCTTCAGAAAAGGTGACGCTCCTCAGAAAGGAAAAACAGCTGATGAGAGGTCCTTGAAGGTGCCTTGAATGTTTGTGTGCTTTCTTCTCTGCCAGCAATGCAGGCTGGCTGTAGCTTTATGTGAGTTGGTAGTAGGTAATTTTATCACTTAATGTGTTTGTTTTCGATGGATGGCAAATACATCCCTTGGGATTAATTCACCAAGGTTACACCTGCAGGAGCAGGACACAGAGCTGTGAAATCCCCAGGGCATGGGCCTGTTGCATGGGTTTCCACCTGCAGGGCCCTGTTGCTTCTGCACTGTTTTAGGTCATGAGAGTGGTTAAAAACCTTTCAGCCTCGGCAGCGATGCACAGACAGTGCCGAAGCCAAGACTGGCCTCCTGCAAATGGCAGTTTTGGGAGCTGCCAGGAGTTTATGGTATCTGCATCAGGTCCTTGCTTCTGCTGCAGCAACATGCTCCTTGGGACTGTTCTGGAGGCTGGGACTCACTAAGGAGAGCTTTTGTTCTGCTGGAGACAACCACACTGCTGTGCCCCCAGCCTATTTAAGTGATCAGCTGCCTTTTGCTGTTGTTATTTTCTCCTTTTTCTTCCCCCATATGTAAAGTTTCAGTGCTACTGGAGCAAGGCGGTTTTATGTACTTGTTTTTCGGAACTAATAAAAACTTTCATTATTCTTCTCCTGAGCCCATGGCAGCCAGGCAGCGTGATGCAGCTCCTGGAAGGGGCTGAGAGTGTGATGGTGCATCTGGGATGTTGGAGTTTGGATGTTTGGGTCTGTTTGTCCTCAATTTGCTCCAGATCCACCAGGCATCGTTTCCATTTTCAGCGAGTCCTTGGCATTTTGATGCAAAGCCTTTGCACACCCCGTGACCTTGGCAAAGGGCACCTTCTGCAGCACATCACTTGTGAAGGCTCAGGAAAAGTTAACAGAACTGCTTATCCATTTATTGCTCAATTTTTTACTTCTTCCTGCCTTTCCTGTTCTTACCCAGCCACTCAGCCTATGGCGGAGAAAAAAAACACAACAGGTTTCCTTGCAATATTGGTTTGAATGTTCTGGAAAACAGGAATCATGAGTCATCGGTCCCAAATTAACGTTTGTGTACGAGGCTGAAATGACATGTAAGAGATGGGTCACCTCTGGAGACAGGAAGAGTGTGGTAACATGCTCAGAACTCTCAAGGCTACAGTTCAGCTCTTCCGTTTATAAAATTCTCATTGGGAAGGCTTGTAAACACCTCTGTGTACATTAGCTTCACTCTTGAATTCAGGGTTTCAGCCTGGGAACAGGTTTTAAAAACAAACACCCCTCTTCTGTGGCTCTTCCAGTTTTAAGTTTCTTTACGTGTCCTTGGAGCTTGCAGAGATCAGCACTTTCTGGAGGAATTTGTTCAGCCAGGTTTCTTTTGCAAAAGTAAATACAAGCCACAAGGTTGAGATGGATTTCTGGATTTTGAGTCTTGAGGGTCTGGTTCTGACCTACTTGCTGGCATTAGGAAAAATGGATTTCTCTGCATCTCCCAGGAAATTTTTGTCAGTTGAAAGATACTGGGGTTTCTTTTCTTTTTTTTCCCCTCCCTTCTTCCTTTCCACCTTTGCTAGACCCTGCTTTCCTCAAAGCAAACAGGCGGTTGTAACTGGACCATCATCTCCTCCATTCCACTTACCTGGACTGTGGGAGCACACTCAGGCTGAGTGCTCCTTTAATCCACACTCAGGCTGAGTGCTCCTTTAATCCACACTCAGGCTGAGTGCTCCTTTAATCCTCTGACTGGCAAAACCATCTGTGTAAATGTCCTCATCTACACATGCTGGTGGAGCCAGGAGAGATTATTCCAGCCAGCCTTAATTGCCTCCCATGATAAGGAGGTCTGTGAGGGTCCTCTACTGATTTCTGCCCAAATGAAAGGACATTTTGGCCAAGCAGGGTCTCTTTCACTAATTCAGTCCTCTCTTGATAGCTTTGCTCAGATACTGTGTACTATGTTTAGGCTGGCTTCAGCTTTCTTTTTTCTTTTTGACAGAACAAAAAATATAGCAATATTTATACACATTTTGGGTTCATCCTGAAGTAATTTTTTTTCCTTTGTAGTGCTTGATCTTTGTCATTTTGGTAATCAGCATTAACCTGAAGGGTGTTGATTTTATCAGCCCTTGGAGTCCTAATTGGTTGATATTGTTTAAGAAGCCAAAAAAAGCCCCAGAACCGACCTAGGTTAGAAACAAATATCCTAAGTCAAGATGAAATTCCTCCTTCACTGAAATGTGGTTTACAAAAACATTTCACCACTACAATTCCTTTCAAGAGCTTGACCTTGGATTGTTAATCTTAAAAATATGCAATGCAGATGAAGTTTTTCTTTTCTAGAGAGGGAAGAAATGCCATGTTTCTCGAAAGACCTCCCTAGAATTAAGGGAAACAAAACCAAAACCCAGAGTGGATGATAAATGGAGTGCAGGCTAATCTAGGAGTGACAAGAATTTCATGCCATCAGAATCTGCTTTATTTTGTTAATTTGCCTTTTTTTCCCTTGCTGTCCCATTATTCTTGTTGCAATTTGCTATCCATCAATGTACACATGCTAGTAAGTGCTTTATGTGAAAAACTGCAGCCTTGGAAGTTGAAATGCTCCATATTTAGCCTGTGCTCATGTGCCTCATAGCCAGATTTCACCCAGGCTGCTCAGCTTGGGTGGCCTGAAACCCTCTGCTGAGCATTTGGGACAATCCAGTTTCTGCTATCTCAGAAACTGCTGCTGAGGTGCCAATTCCCTATCTGCTTCCACATAGACCTGTGGTTGGATCAGGCTGGATCCATGTTGGACAAACAGCTCTGCCCAGCCCAGCCTTCCAGCAGTGATGACTCCAGCCTCTTGGCAGCAGAGATGGTCACTTGCTCAGGCCATTAAAGGGACAAGAAAATGCCACTTAGGAAGCTGGAGTTGGTCTTTGAGGGTTCAGCTGGATTACAGCTGAAACTGCCTCGGCTGCTTTGAGGCAGTGGAGGGGCTGGGTGTGCCACTGGCTGGCCACGTGCAGGGGAGAGTTCTGCATCTAAAATGCAGTTTGTGGTGGGTGGTTTCAACCATCCAACGAAAATCAGACAGCTCTTGGTCAGGCTATTGGTGCCCTCCCTGCTTCGCCTCCAGACACTCGGCCATTGCGCTGTTGGCAGCACAAACCCGCTTTCATCTCTCCTACTGTTCCTGTTTTGGTAATCTGCTCTTCCTAAATACACTTTCTATAATTATATTTCTGCTCCCCAACTGTATGGAACAGGCAGCTCTCTTAAAGCTGGAGGAGTGAGATGGGCTGCCTGCACTCCTGGACACAGGGGTGGAGGTGAACAGGATGGGTGGGATATCTGTGTGTCTTAAACACAGGGGGTTAATGGAGAAATAGAGCTGAAATCAGCCATGAGCAGATGGGCAGGAGGAGGGTAATCAGTTGAGAAAACAAAAGATTTTGAAGCCAGGGCATGAAATGGAAGAGAGCTGGCTGCCATGGCATGGCTGTGCATTTGGGAGAAGGAAGATGCTGAGTTCCTAGTCCACCTTGGGAGTGAGGTGTGGGGCTGGGGGGCTTGGAGGGGCCCGAGGAGAGGCGTGTGGGGCACCCTGAGCAGGTGTGAGTGGAGTCTGCAATCCCCAAAGACCTGCCAGCCACCTGGGCTTTGAAATGCTCTTCTTTGGGGTGACAAGGAGAGAGGTTTGAGTAATATTGTTCTGGTTTTTAATTAAAAAGACCTATGTTTCTGTATATGCTTTTTTTGAGGGGGGTCAGTATTTGTTAAGGTTCTTGCTGATGGTGAAAATTGGAGGTGACTAATATCTAGAGCATTTAGTTTTCTATTGGCCAGACCTAAAGCAGGAAACAGGGCTTGTCATGGCATTTGCCACTGGCAGTTCCCAGATTTTACCCTGTTAAACTGCACATCATTTCCAGTTACATTTTAGAAAAGGATGAGGAAATTTCTGTGTATTTATCAAGGAGTTTAATTCTCCAGTTTTTCTTTGTCGGTTTTGAGAACTGTTTTGCGGGACTAAGTTTCTGTGGAAAAATGTGCTAGGTTTTTAGTAGCTTACAAAGCACAAATAATGTGACACCAGAATTGTGGCATGGGACACCAGGGGTGGCTTGATGCTCTTGGCTTTGTGTAAGGATGTCATGGGAATACAGTACCTGATGCCAAGCACTTGGCTGTGAGAAGCTTGCTGTATAACAGGGAAGAGTTAATTTCTAATGAAGGGGAAAACCTCGAGGGAAAGGGAAGAGAATTCCTGTAACAGAACAAGTGATAGAATTTCAGCTCTTGCAGAAAACAGGCAACCAAGAGAGAGGTAAAGAGGAGAGGTTAAAACGTTGCAGCTGCAGTTGGAAAAGCTGCATTTGCTGGGGAGTCTTAGGTTAGAAGATGCCCTAAAAAAATAAATGAGAAACAGAAAAAGGAAACCTAAAAAAAAATATTTTTCTTCCCATCTATCTTGTGATAGATCCCGGTTTGATTTCTGTGTGCACCTGCAACCCAGTTCAGGCTGAGAAAGATCTGAGTAGGCAAAGGTCTGCTGGAATGGAAACATTAGGAAATTAGAATTTTTATATTATACTGAATTATTTGGGCGATTGGTTTTAAGTTTTTTAATGAGCAAATGCAGTTCTGAATATATATGAAGTGTTGCACATCTATATGAACTGTTTCCACTATATTATTTCCTATTGGTAATGCTCAAGGCTGTGTTAAAATGGGGTTTATTGAAATGCTTGTTCACACATTTATAGAAAAAGGGCATGTGTATGATCATCCATTTCAAAATGAAGTTTCAAATGGCAGTTTCTAATTGGTGTGTGACAGAAATTTATGTTTGAAGGCTTTTCTGTGGTTTATTTGGTTCTTTTGTTCCCCCTCCACTTAGAGCCCTGTGCAGCCCCTGCCTTTGTTCTCCTGGCTTGCTCACTCATTACTGTTTGCATCTCCAGGTTATAAGAAAACAGTCAAATGCTGTGGTCATTCATCTCTGAAACCTTTAATGAGCTTGTCGGGAAAGAACTGTAAATATATATCTTGTACTTCTCTTGTATTGGGAGATGCTTCCCCAGGCCATGAATAGTTAGGTTGGCCCACCTAAGCTAATTATAGACTGTCTCACTATTCAAAATACCCTCTGGGTAACATTGTTAGGACTCTCTTACAAAGTTAATGGGTTCTCTGTAGCCTGAATATTACGTTGGCCTTCACTACCCTGATCAAAAATGCACTGTATGGGACCTTTTGCCATACCAATTTGTGACTTGTTTTCTGCTAAAAGCATCATCTTTACTCCTCCTTGAAGGATGATCTCAGAGGGACAGGGCAAAGCTTGTCTTGATCAGGCTCTTTGGAGTCCATCCACCAGCTCAGCAGCACAACTGTATATGCTTCTTAGAGAGTCTGTTGAGTGGCAAGGTGGAAGCCAGCAAGTCCAAGTGTCGCTGGTAAATCTGATCGTTTGTGCTTCTGCCATGATTACCTTTCAAATCTGTTCAGTGTTGTCTAGCAAACTTAACTCACCCGCTTGTCTTCAGGAAAACAAATGTACCAGTTATTGCCTACTAGAAAGTGTGAGCTGAGCTGTGTGTTTTTTTTTTTTTCAGTGGGCTTGCTGTGATTTTGTTTTGACAGATGAGCTGTGTTTCACTTTGCTTTCATTTTTCACCCTGTCAGAAGAATTCTTAGTGCATTTTTTTCCCTTCCCCTGCCTCTTGCTGTCTGTATGGATCAGTGCACTGAAGCAGAGACTCCCTCTCCTCTGCATTGCTGGTTTGCAGCTTCTTGTGCTACAGAGGCCTGAGCTGAACCTTCCCCATGGGAAGCTCGGGTCAAACTTTGGCCATCTCGGTGGGCAGCATCTTCTGCCATGGGCAGGACATGCAGGAGAGGTGGTAGGGGCAGGTGAGCCTCCAAGTGGGAATGCCTTAGGCAGTCTGAAAGTTTTCTGTTTTTCACTTGACTTGTGCTGTGTTTCCCCTGACCCACCCCGAGGAGCAGCACACCTTGGGCTGGATCACCTCCTCTGCTTGGGGTCAGTTGTGCACGCTCACTCTGCCTCGGTGTGGAGAGGATGTAGGCCAGTTGCTGTTCCCAGCTGCAGAGGGTGGTTTGCTGAAGTTGATGTGTGTAAGGGTTTAAGGGTTCGACTTCCACTCCTGCCCTCAGCTGAGTGATGCCCCTTCATGAGCCCCTTAGCAGTCACTCTATTAATCTCGGGAAGCTTCATGCCCGTGTTCTGAAGTGTTGCCATGTTAGAAGAAAGCTGCTGTGTAATAACCAGAATAATTAGAAAATGGGAGGGTTCACACCAAACTCACTTGAATACTGCTGTGCTTAAACTGAGCTGGTGCTGAGAAGTTTAGTGGTGAGTGACTGAGCGACACTGATTGAGGCCAGGGGAAGCTGAAGTCAGGTTTAACTGTGTCATCTTCATGAAAGCAGTCTCTGAATAGCCTCTGTAACAGAGCCCTGGGAGAGTGGACTGTGATCAAAGGTGTAAATCTCTTGGTGATGCTGCAGGCCCTGCCCTGGGGACCCTCTGCTCCCAGGGGAGCAGCACAGGAACAACATGGGCAGCTGCCAGCATTGCAGCACGTGTGCTGCTGGAAAATAGGAGGTGCTAGATCCCTCCTGCACTCAGGGCAGTCTGAGTGTCATAACCACGTTATACACATCTTGGTTTGTTTTTCTGTCAGCAAAGGCCTTGTGTATGTGCAGAGCATGCCCACAGAGCTGTCCCTCCCCAGGCTCCAGGTCCCTGCCCTGCTCCCCATAGCAGCAGGGATGGCTGGTTCCTATGGGTCCATGCTGGGACTGCAGTGACACATTGCTCCCATGTCTCTCACTGCCTTGGGATGTATTCTCCAGGGACCAGATACTGCTTCTCTGCCTGCAAGGAGCTGAAGTGATCGTGATCATGTATCAAATTCTTAAGTACTTTTTTCTTTTTTCTCTTCTGAGCTTGGATTTCTTTTTTTGGCTGCGGTTTCCCTTGTTTTATGGGCTGTATGTGCCATTCTTGCCCGCTTAATACTTCATTTCTTGAGAAGTTCAGTCGCAATGCAGTGATCAGCAGGTCTGGCTCTATTGTGAATTCTTCCAAATTCTCTCTCAGTCTCTAGCAGTGTACTTAGGACAAGCAGAGATTTATTTGCATAACCGGTCAAACAGAGGTTAGTGTGAAATAAAATACATGCGTGTGCTTCTCTCTGCCTCCCCTGATGCGAGGTCAAGGCTGGCTTATTTTTTCTGAGTCCTCCCATTGTCAGAACCTCTCAGGGATCTGGGCTCTGGTCCACTTTCTGTCAGTAGTAGTTTACTTTGCTTCTCAGTAAATTGTCCAAGTTTGCAAACCTCCCCCAAGGCTATTGTATGACAGCATCCCTCACGTGATGGGTCTGGTAGCAGGAAAAAAATCTACTTTCTTGTAGTCCAAACATACAGCCCTTTCAATTATGTATGAGTGAAGTGTTCAAAGGATGCAGAACCTTTGAAGTTGGCTCAGGTGTCTCTTCTCCCCCCATTCTCCACCCTCCCTGGTGCTGCTTTACCATAGTGGTGGGGTGAATTTGCCATTCAGTGGATGAAACAGGGGAGGGAATGGTCTGGAGAAACCCACCTAGGGCTATAGCAAGATAACATTTCTGGCTGTGGTAGTCCTTGAGGCACAGCCCCTGCCAGGTGAGTACACTTTGGGGAAGTACTGCCATGCACTTGTCCTCCTCTGGGATTCTTCCTGAAGCAATTACTGCTGCTGTTCCTTGTGATAGAACTATGGAACGGAAGGACACGTGTTCTGACAACCTATGGCCTTTCTTCATGGACGGAATGAAGCCAGTGCCTTGAAGCAAGGCAGTTCAGTGCCTAAGTGATACAGAACTCTCTGAATGGCTGTGGGCCAGTTCAGGTTTTACCTCAAGTCCTGACCCTGAAGTGAGCCCAGGCAATTCCCCTCTCAGATATCCCTACAACTCAGGGCCCAGTGTGTTAGTTATGCCTGGATCTGCTGCATGAGGTGCTTTGGGCAGAGCCTGAGGACACACTGAAGGGAGCAATTCACCTCCTAGAAGGTCTCCCCTTCAAAGGATGGATGATTATTGTCATGTGCCCCTCCTGCCCTTTCTGGTCCTCTCCTGCCTCCGTAAGTTGTAACCAGAACTGTCCTCGAGCAGTGGGGTGATGCTGGAGAAGGAACTTACCAACTACGTGCAAGGGCCAGCGTTCACATCCTCTGCAGTTGATGTGTCCACAGTTTACCAGACCCAAATCTCTCCGAGTCATTGCTTGAGAGATTTTCTACTGGAATTCCCTTCCCTGACGCTGGAGAGGGATTGTAGATGAAAGGAAAGTAGTGTTAACAGTGGAAAATGGCTTTTCCATTCCTTCCCTTTGACTGGTGAATTCTTCATTCTGCCTGGAGTTTAGCTACAGGTTACATTTAAAGTGTTTGTTGAAGCTGGAAGTGCACTGGTAGCTTAAAAAAAATAAAGGCAGTGATTTGAGACAGTGAGATAGGAGACAGTGGCAGCAGGGTTGTAACTGAGTTATTTATTGCAGCCTTGAGAGCAAGAAATATTACAGAGGACAAAATTCCTGTAATGTTTATCTAAGGCTGTAAGAAACTGATTACAGCTCAGGTATGTTTTGTTGCATGCTGCTGGGAGGAATCATAAAAGTCATGCAACAAAGTTTTGAACATCGTGTTACTTCTGGTCTGCTCAAAAGCCCCATTTGCCACAATGAAAACCTTTCATTTGTTCTTTTTGCTAATTCCAGCTGTGTTGGCTTCCAACTTCTGTGAGTTGCTGCTTGCAGGATTCAGCTCTTTCAGTCTGCAGGCCTCTGGGGGTGAATTGTTTCTTCTATTCTCAGCCATTTAAAACAAACAAACACAAAACTCAGGATTTTGTGGAAGTGTTTCCCCACAGATGTGTTTTCTTTTAGTTATTATTTGTAAGTTATTATTTGTAATTTGTATTATTTGTCTTCTTCTGTCATACTAAGAGCTTTGGAAAGGCTTTCCTAATTTTCTCCCCCATTTATCCCACCTAATCTCATTCTCCTACTGAACTATGCAGGACTTGATGCACCAGCACATGGTGCCCAGCAGCAGCTCTGGGAGAGGGCAGCTTTCCTGCAGCCTCCTGCCCTGGTGGGACCAAGCCTTTTGCTTGCATTGTTGTCTTGGAGGATGTTGGGGGTCCTCAGCAGTGGCTTGAACCCCCAGCCACCCCCTTCTTGCAGCTTCAGAGTGAGTATAAGTAATAGATCTTGTAAAGACTCATTTGGGGTTTGGCATTTATGGTGCTTTACAGCCAGAAATTCATCTCTCCTCTTGCTGTCCTTCCACTTGCCCAAGGCAGTGTGTACTAGGTCTCAGTGCCTCTGATCATCCATAAGCCTCCACTGGTAAATGAAGTTACTTTCACCTGTTTACATTCTGATATTCTTTCAGGGAATGTGCATTAAATTGTTTTTCAGGTGGATCTTCTCTAAATAGATGGCATCTTGTGTCCTTTCAGGAACTGTAAGAAGCAGTAGAACGAAAGCCATAAAAATAAAATACATGTGTTGCTGGTGTCCAGCAAGACTAAAGACTAAAACTGACAATAAAAGAGACACAGGAGTGCTGTCTTCCTGCCTGCCACCTTGCAAGGTCCATGGTCTCTGCAGGGCTGCTGGAAGGTGTGGTGGAGCAGGCTGGGTTGCTCATGGTGATGCTGAGTGATTTGGGGCAGGGATTTCCTAGCAGTTACCCTGGATGTGAGTTCATCCCTGCAAACACACTGCACACAGTGCCTTGCCTTCATTTTTGTTGATAACTTGGAGCTGACTGTAGATGCTGGTTTGGCCTTTGCTTGGCAGAGGTTTGTCTGCAGAACAGACGAAGTGGTTTGAGGTTATGAAGCACACCTGCTGTTTGGCAGTGCTGTTTGAGATGAGGTAGGATGTGTGGGGGCTGAGTGTGCTGACAGACTGTTTCAGCACAGGTAAAACGGCTTTGGTCCAAACTTGTTAGTCAACAGCTGAGTTCATGTGTTGCTGCAGCTGTTCTTAGCACACTCTGCCCATGTGCTCATGTTACTTCAAGGAGAAAAGTCTGGTAAGCTGGACACAGGATTGCTGAGCTGCACAAAAGCAGCTCTAAAATTGTTAACGTGCTAATTTTAAGCCACGGCGTTACTCTGTCACTGGCATCAGTGAAAGCAGCACTTGCCACTTGTCTCCTGGCATATGCCTATGACTGAGCAGCAGAGAGGGGGATCTGAATTGTCATTTCTAGCCTCCTGATGAGCTGACATTCTCTGAGCAATCATCCCACCAGATCTCAGAAGATGAAAGTGCAAATCTCACACAGTCTGTTTGAACCAAGAAGGAAAATCCATGGAAGTACGTCTGAAATAGCTGCAACTACGAGGAGAGGACAAAATAATACAGCTTGCAGACAAAAGGATTCACTTCTGTTTATTTTGACATTAAGAGAATGGTGTTGAATGAGAATGTGTGGCATTGTTTTCAGCATGTCTGGTATTTTGAGGTGTAGTTTTGTGTGCAAATGAGGTGTAGTCTCTGGTAGCAGAGTCTTAAATATGATGACACTTTATTTGAAACGTCTCAGACAGTAGAGGTGGTGCTTTTGGGAGGACTGAGATGTTCACAAATTGTTGTCTGTGAATTTCATGGATTTCATTTCGATACTAGAAAAAGTGTCTTGACATTTTTTATTATTGTTACTGCTTTTATTATTATTTTACTGTTATATGCTTAGTATCTTTGGGCCTTCACTGACTGGAGGGAACTGTAAGACATTCAGTACATCTGATACTTCCTATGTACAAGATCCAAGCATGGGTTTGAGCGCCTGGCACCTCTAGTAAGCATCTTGATTCATGTAATGTAAGCTTAGAACAACAAAATTAGATTCAGATGCTCCCTTCTTTTTCTTCTTCTTTTTTTTTTTGTCCCTGTTGCCAAATGATTTACTGTGGAATATAGTTATATTGCTTGTTTCATCTCATAAAACAAATACACCTTTGTTGCTCTTTTGGACTGGTGTTTTCCTTAGTTTGCTGTTGTGGCTTAGCTATACCGTTCCTTCCCTCTTGGCCTTTTGAATTTTTCTCACACCATGCACTGGTCTTGAGCTCAGCCTTCTCTCCTGGCTGATGAAGTTGTCTTTTCCATGCCACAGGAGCCTGCTGTCTAGGCAATGGAGATACACTGATAAACCCTTTGCTTTTGTGTTAGAATTGGTGTTTTGTTTTGATAGAGTATGTATCATTTCCCATTCGAAACCGCTGTTATTGTATGCTTGGAAAAACCCTCTTACTTGGCATTGGCAAAGGAAGCAGAGTTTAAAAAGAAAGAAAAAAAATCCCACTTTAATTTAATAAGCAGTATTTTGGGGTTCCTTTTGTTACGTGCTACCTTTTGAACTCTGTAAAGCAGCATGCAGATCTAATCCACAATAGCGTCACTGCGTTGGGCTGCACGAGTAAACACTTTAAATGGGAGGAAGCACCTGCGTGTCGCTATTGTCTCTCTTCTCCCATTAGCAAAAGTCTCGGGGCTGACTCCGCTCCAGCCAAACGTTCCAGGCAGTGGGAATCCAAAGGCAGAGAGCAAACCTCACTGCCCTGGGCTGGAGCAGTGAGAGCACCTTGGGGGACAGCTGGCCATGGAGGGGAGCGTGGGGCTGCGTGTGGACACCCGCACACGGGTGGGGTACCGGGCACTCGCCCATCGCCTCGGCCTTGGCCCCGGCAGCACGGGATACCGGGATACCAGGAGCCAGCAAGGTGGGTCTGGGCAAGGCGTGCTCTGCCTAGGACTGTTGTGGGGCTGGGGAGGCTGATGAACCCTGAGAGCCACAGTGCTCTCAACATAATTAATGCTCTGGAATTATCGCTGTGGTCCCACTCGTTAGGTTTGTGTAACCGAGTGCTTGACTTGTTTCCTTTCCCATGGAGTTTGTGTTTTTACACCATTCCTGATTGAGGAACTGGTGAAGTGTGTTATGGTCATAGATATAACCTCTAGCAAGTTTACAAGACAAGGTTTAAAGCTGAAAAATCTGTTTTGAATAGAAGAGTGCTAAAGTCTAAAATCTCCTTAATTTACCCAAGACAGGTTGGGAGGTGACTTATCATGACCCAAAAGTATCTGCAAACAGCAGTGCTGGTATAAAACTTCCTTTGAGCTAGGAAACCAAAACATTAAAAACTTCATTGATTTGAAGCTCAATTTGGGTAAATTCCACTTAGAAAATACTCGGATGGGTCTTCTGTTTCTGTTGCTGTGTTAATTTGGTCTGTGCCTAGTGAGAAATTGTGGGGAGCATAGAAATCACAGGATAAAGTACTTAGTGTGATATAGGAAATCTTGTTAGAGCAGCATCACTTTGGAATCTTTACGTTTTCAGTCTCTATGAGACATTTTATGGTGGTGTAGTAGCTTTGGGGAGCTGGAACTACATCTTAATTTATCGAATGTTCATTTATTGAAGTTTGAGCTGCCTTTGATGAGATGTTAGTAATTATTTTATTAATCCTTCTAACATCAATTTCCATTTAGTAGAAGTTGTCTTTGTGCCCTCTAGTGGGAAAACTATTTAGTTGAAAACTTCTAAATTGGGTGAAGTTTTGCAAAAAAAGGTGGAATGTGTGAGAAAAGACAGAGGAGCAGAACAAGGCTGGAGAGATGGAGGATTGCAAGAGCTGGACGTGCTCTGTGCTTCCTCTGCTTCAGTCCTCACAAAACTGTAACTGTGAGGACATGAGCAGACTTTGTCAAATAGAGACGATATTATCCAGTATTCACATCAGCTTGGTGAAATTATTCTAGGCATAATTATGAGGAAAACCTAGTCTCAGCAAGCTCTGAACGTTGGTCAATCACTGGTGATTGCCATCGATGTTCCCGAGGGGTGTGGTGGAGAGGGAAGAGCAAAGCAAAGCCCCCTCCAGACCTTTAAACGGAGGAGAAGGAAAGACCCAGAAAATGAAAGATCAAGGAATATGACACTGGTTCCTCAAAAAGTTCCAGAGCACTTTGTACACAGCAGAGAGGAGGATGAGATCCAAAAAAAAAAAAAAAAAAGCTGACTTATATAGGCAAATCTATCCAACTTCCCTCTTTAATGGGGTAACTCATTAATGTATGAGAAGGGCTGCTGACGTGACTGAGGCTTAGGAGCAGGATTTGGATCATCTTGGTGAGCAGCAAAACCAACAGGGCACCAGCATGATGAGAAATAGGGAAGAGGAGGATGTGGAGGTGGCTCTGAGGGAGCAGGAGCTGGATGACCGAGTGCAGCGGGCAGGGTGGTACGGGATGGTGGGAGCTGTTGTGCGTGGCCAGCCCTAACAAACCAACAGCGTCCTGAGGTTTGAGGAAAAGACTCAGATCTCTCTCTGAGTCATCCTTACAGAAGCTCTATGTAAGGCAGGGCTGGTAATCACTTCCTGCTGCACCGAGGGGAGCTGGGCAGTGCAGGGTGGGAGGGGAATCATCACGGCTGCAAGTCTGGAGATGAACCACAGAGGTGGGAGGCTCAGCAAATGAGGCTGGAGAGGGAAAACTGAAGGAGCTGTATTTGGAAATACAAGCCTGAGTGCACGCAACACATTTTCTGATGCATAGAAGATTTCTGTAAAAAGGATGATCATGATCATCAGCTCTTAGTTCCCACGGGAGAAAAATACCTTGATTTGACTGAAAAAAATATTCAAGGTGCAGATTGGGGAAGAGGTTCTCACTAGGAGGTAATGAAGCAAGAGCAAAAGAAATTGTGAATCTCCTTGACTGGAGGATTTGCAGAGCAGTTAAAGCAGTGCCTCTTGCTGATGGTGTGATTTCTCCCCCTCTGCTGCCTTCTGTCCATCCACCCACTACACAGGGTCTATTTCACTCATTAACCCTCCAAGCTGGATGTTTTATTTCTGTTGCTATAGTTGCTTTTAGGGGGCAGGGGTCAAAACCAGTAGCAGTGTTGTAGGCTATTGCATGGCTTTGGGATATAAATTCTGTTCTCAGTGCAGTCATGAAAACTTCAAGCACAGATGTAGATCACAAGAAGCTGCTGCTGTCCCATACATCTTCCCTTCTGCTTCTTTCTGGAGCTGCTCATTTGGGATGCTATGAGAGCAACAGATGTGAATGTGATTGAGTCCTCACACCCCCCTCCCATCACTGTCATCCTCCCTTTCCTTGTACTGGACTGTCATTCTTGTTTATTTTGGTTTGAATTATAATTGCAGAATCTCTTGCAGTGTTGTTTATGTGCTGTGTGTCGTGAGTCACTGTTTGTGTTTGCTGCTGTTCGTGTTGCTGCTCCTCTCCCCCTGTCTTACGCTTGCAGCCACAGTTCCCCTCCTGGTATCTTGGAGCCTCTTCTGTTCTGAGTCTACAATGCTCAGCACTCCTGTGAGTGCAGGGAAAAGCAAGCTGTCAGGGAAGAGCCAGGATTAGCCTTTTTTTTTTCTTTGTTTTATCTTTCTTCTGGCATTTTGTAAGAGTCCTTGTTCAAATCAAAAGATTCCTTGGAGACTCCTTCCCTGAGATCTCTGTGCTCAATTAGTCTCTTATCATATTTCTACCAGGCAGTGAGATCAATACTGCATTTTCTGGCTTTCAGATTTCAGGGAGGGGGAAAAATCGTGTTAAAAAGACCTTTTTTGAAGTTACTGAGATGCTCATGTGCAATTCCAGCACCTCCTGTCACAGTGGAGGTGTTAATCCCTTCATGTGCGTTGTCACTGGGGTGGAGACTTTGGCATCGTGCAATAGATCATAGGTTTGGACCAATAGAGGCTGACCACACTGGCCTCTGAGAGGGGCTGTGGGTGCTCTGGGTGGATGGGGAAGAGACTCTCCAGGCCTTCATGGACTTGGGCGATCCCTTGTGCTTCTTCGTGCTCCTGGTAAAGCACCATCATTGCTAGCCAAGAAAATCCTACAGCTCCGTGTCTGTGAAGTCTGGATGGTAATGGCTTGCAAGTCACTCTTTGGATTTATCAAGGAGAAACAGACTATTTATTTGTGTCAGCTTAATGGAGCTTCAGCTCACAGAGCTCCATGTGGGAGAATTAACAATGTGTCCCGAGTCTGTCTCGGGTTGTCCAGAAGCTCAGCAAATGTTTGATTGTGAATCTGCTGTAAAAGCGCTTCAAGCTTCCTGTGCTTCAATTAGCAGCCTTGATAGAGAGCAGACAGGTTTTCAGGTAAAAAATGTCCATTTTTACTCTTTAAGTGTTCTCAGGTGGCCCATGGAATGTAAATGTTTTACTCTATTTGTAATGCAAAACCTTTTAATTATCTCCAATTCATAAATCCCTAGTTTAGTACTTCACTGCTTGTAAAAAACTGCTCATCTTTTAGTGAGTAGTAATCAGTGTCAGAGGAAATGGGGAATAGATGGTGTGTTTTAAATGGTGTCACTTCCAGCAACTGGAATGTATAATTTAAGTCACTTACATTTAGTCATCCTTTAAACACCGAATTCCAGCCTCTGCTGCCTCTCTCCCAGGAAGCTGACAGGTTTTTAATGCCACTATGGCAACACTTGAAAGTTCCTTAAACTGCTGCAGGCTGTGATGTGGCGCTGTACCGCATGTATTGGTGCATCCATGGCTGCTTCTTCGAGGCTGGATGCAGGGGTTGGGCTCTGCTTTGCCCCCCCCCCCGCCCCAATTTTGGAAGTCTCAACTGTTCTACCTTTTTACGGAGCTGTAACATCTGTCGTAAGTACCACAGCAAATGTAACAGCTGCTGAGGGTGGGATTATAGATCTGGGGTCTGTGAACAACAGCTAAACATATTCTAGCAATTCAGCAGGTTGAAAAATAAAGCAGATCAAGCTGTGTTCATCGTGCTCTGGATCTGTGTGGTGGGGATGTTTCCTGATGGAGCGAGGTTGTGCCTGGTTCAGCCTGGGTTCCAGTGCCTGGAAGTGTGAGGCTTTGATTTCATGCATTTCAGCAAGCAGACAGGGCAATGTGGGATGCAGCAGGTCCTGATCCTGCCTGGGGAGCAGAGCAGCAGTGCCCTCGGTGCTTGTGGGACCCCACCAGTTGTGACCATTGTGTGTGGGGCTGATGACATGCACACAAGACACTTGCTATTCACTTCAGTGACAATGTGCATGATTTCAACCTGCATATGTATATGCATATATAAATACATGTGCACATATATAATGAAGACTGCAGGCATTTTTAAAAAGAAGCCCTGTATGTATTTGGGATTCTGGCCCCTGGCTGCCTCCCCTCCGCCTGCTCCCTCGCCCCTGCCCCCATGGGCAGGCTGGCTGTGGATGAAATAATGTAATGCAATTCTTGCTCCCAGCAACTGGTTGATGGCATTCATGGAGTGAGTGGAATTTCACCCATAAAAAATACATCTGGGCTGCTGGGGAATGAGCCCCACAGAAAGGGTCAGGAGCAAAGGGTCTGTGAGTTCAGAATCAGTCACCTTTATTTGTGATTGCCTGCTGAGATGGCATTAGAGCTGACTGACCATCTACGTGGGCAATAGGTAGCTTTTGTTGTGCCTAGCAGTCAAATGGTAAAGTCTTAAATTAGAAGCTGCCACTTCTACTTAGAATAAAACTTGCTTTTCTCTATATGTATGAAAATGGGAGCCTGCTGAGCTCCGTGGAATGTGCACTGGATTTGCAAAGGAGCCCATTAGTGCTTGCGGAGGTTGAGAGCGAGGAGGGGGCAGCGGGAAAGAACATCTTAATGAGCCAGGGTGAGGAGTTGACGTGAGGACACGGATTGCTCGGAGGACACGAGGACACGGAGCGCTCGGAGCCACCTTCTGCTGTGGGAAGAATCCGGCTGTCGCTGGAGGAGCGAGCGGCTCGGCGCTGCTGTCGCCGAGGGGAGGAGGAGGTTTCCAAACTGCCTCTCCCACAGTGTCCTGCGGCATTGGAGGTAGTTCAGTTGTGGATCAGGAGATGGTGGAGGAGCTTCAGTTCTTTCCTGCCCGCAGCCACCAAGTGAATCAGCCACAGAGGAGGGAAGAGCTGCTGCTGAGCTCATTTCCCTGGGGCTCAGGGGTCCCAGGTCAAGCAGGGTAGGAGGGTGGCAAGTTCAGCCTGAGCTGTGGAAAGGATTCTGCTCCCATGTGATAGCCCAGTAAATGGGTGGGAGAACAGCAAATGGGTGCCAGCCATGGTCTGAGTCCAGCACAGCTTGGAGTGGCCTCAAGGCTGCTCCCATGGGAGTGGTGCTGGCTTCACTCAGGCTGCACCTGCTTGGAGCAGGGGCAGAACTGGCCCCTCTGACTTCCACAAAAACCTCTGACAAACACGGGCTCAGCACCACCCGTGGTGTGAGCTGGCCTGGCGCTCCCGTGCTGGGACTCTTTCCTGGCAGTGCTGCTGTGCCACATCTCCCTTTCCCCACACCAAAGCCATCCTGGATGGGGACAAGAGACCCTCTGTGACACTCTCCGGTGCCATGGGAATGACCCATGTCCTTCAGAGCACATCTCAGGTTTCTGTCTGGAGGGACCTGCTAGAGGTGTGGTGGAAAAATCTGGTGGAGGGGTGCAGGGGTTAATTTTTTATTAGTATTCCTTAATTTTATTAGAGCTTCTCTTCCTGGAGTGGCTCAGAGTTGGCAGGTGCCACCAGGCTATGCTGCGCTGGCTTTCAGTGGCAGTTTCATCTCAAAAATTGGGGGATCTGTAGGGTTTGGGGGAGAAGATCTTACAGAGGAACATAGAGCCTTTTGTCTGTCTTTAGAGCTCTCCAGGTTGTATTTAATTTTTAATTATATTATTTGAAAGATAAGCACTCTGTAGTGACAGGAGGAACTAAAGGCATAATTGGGAGTTTGTTCTGTTCATGTCACCTTGCTTCATATTGTTGAAGGAGTGGTAGAAAGCACATAATTTCCTTGAATTTATTCACTGCTCAGAATTACTCACAGGATAAATTTCTGGGGGAAAAAACCCAAGCAAACAACTTAGATGTTCATGCAATTTGTGAGATAAGCTCAAAAAAAGGAAAAAAAAAAAAAAAAGCATTTAGCTTACTTAGTGCCCACTCCCCCTGAGATTTAAAGCAACAGTAAGTGTTGAAGGGTTCTTCGCTCTAGGATTTTTCCAGTTTTGTAATGTAAAGGTTCGTTTTTCTTGTTCTCTGGGCAAAAAGATGATCTAAAAGCCTTTTCCTTAATAAAAGTGCATATTTCTACTTTATCGCATGACACCAGGAGCTGAGTTTTTTTAGGAAAACCATCAGATATGTGTGAAAATCATCAGCGTTGGCAGCATTGAAGTCGTTAAGGACAAGTTCAGTGCTGTATTTGCTCAGAACTGAGTGTATTGGGACCAGGGAGGTTGCAGCAGCCTGGTGTGCTGAACAGCCTGGCTGTTTTGAAAGCTCCTGGTACAAGTGCAGACGATTATATTTTGAAGTTTATATTCTATTGCACTTGATAAAACTTTGTTCACTGCACTGTTTGACTTTAAAAGGCGAAATCCTGGAGAAGTGCAAGTAGCTTCTTCAGGGAAACATGGATTTTGCTCTTGGCAAGCTGTTGATGTCAAGGCTGCAAATAGAGATGCGCTGTGCACCTTTGCTGTTTGGGGTGCTTGGAGGTTCCTCATTTTCCTGTCTCCAGTGATATGTGACTGTCCAGTTGGGTGTCTTGAGCTGTGCTGTGGTCCCAAAAGCAAGTCCTTGTGCAGCAGGAGGCCAAAGCCATTCTGATGATGACTGACATGGCCTCTCAGGCTGCTTAGCTGGGTGTTCGTACAGAAAGACCCAGTTTCAACTGAACATCTTCGAATTTCATGAGCTGGACATTGACCTCTCCCTGCTTCATGGTAAAGCATGAAGCTGCCAGGTCCTTTCCTGGTATCACCAGATCCCTCATCCTCAACATCACTTCCCAGCTGTGCTCTGTGGTGACAGTGACCCCTGGGAAAGGTATGTAGCTCCTGCTCAGGGCTAACCCACACCTGCACCGCTCCATCCTCCAGGCCACCCTCCTGTTGCCTTTTCAGGTAGTTTAACCT
This sequence comes from Falcunculus frontatus, assembly GCA_013398115.1. Lineage (NCBI taxonomy): Eukaryota > Metazoa > Chordata > Aves > Passeriformes > Falcunculus > Falcunculus frontatus. Next base: position 329,721 of record VZRV01001879.1, on the reverse strand, counting down.
GTGCTAAATTTCAGAATAAAGTGAACCAGTCTCATACCACAATTCCTGTGAGCACCAGGAGAGACCTGAAGAAAGAAGAGGGCAGGATCACACCTGTATTAGCTGTGCTCATACCGACAGCTTCTGTCTGGGTCCCAGGTACTGGTAACACCAGACTTGAGTTCTCTACTTTCAGTTTGACTGAGCTGCTTCTACTCCCCCCAAGACCCAGCTCAATTAGAAGGGCATATTTACAGATTGGGAAGACGTGGGGAAATGGCATAATTTACAAGGCAGATATGCTAAAAATGGACATTTCTGTGGCTGGACATGCACCATCAGCAAGCCAGCTCAGCCTCAGCTGGCTGGGGGGATATCAGGCACTGCACGAGCACTCAGGGGAGCTTTGGTCCCTGTCCCAGCCGTCTGGCCAGATTGGCACCGGTGTCTTGCATAGATAGTACAGTTTAAAAAGTTGGCTGGTTTAGGATTTTCACCTGAGGTGCAACATGGACATGTTGTGGGGATCTTGCTGTGCAATGGGCAGAGCGATCCCCCCGACTGGGAGAGCAGCGGCTGTTCAGCCAATTGTGGGTTTTTGTGCTGGAGCGAGGATGACATAAGGAGGCTATATGGAAATTGGATCAGATTCTTATGCGAGATTTCTGGCAACCTTTGACTCCAGGGAAGCAGTAGTCCCTGAATCAAATGTGCACTTCTAGCTGTGGGGAAGCAGCCTGCCTTTTTCATCCTTCTGCCCATTTTCCTTTCTGATCTGTAAGGTTTCACATCTCGACTCCAGCAGCTTTGGTTATATTACTGGCACTGTTTGGATACTAGAGGAGACTTCTTTTGAAAGTCACTTGGGAGCTGTTCCTTATTTGCCTAAGTTCTGGGTTTACAGTGATGCAAGCAACGTGATACTACTTAGCAGCTATAATGGAGGTCAAGGTCCTCTTGTCTTAGGTATTGTAAAAATGCCTTGTAAAAGGCTGTACATTATCCAAATGGGCTACAGGGAAGGCAAGCAAAAGAAGGAATAAACCAGGCCCTCACAGCTGCTCCTTAGAGATGTGGAGCTGAGGCACAACCAAACATGCAGGTGTGTTTTGTCAGCGCCTGAAATGGGACCCAGATCTCCTGTGTTTTTCTCCAAAGGACTTTTTGTTCATATGGGTTGATTCAGAGTCAGTTGCTAAAACAGGCTAAGGCTGCATGTGCTTTGCTCACTGCTTTATCCCCTTTTGAGTTGAAATGCTTTGAAACGGATCCAGGATAAAGCTCATCCACTGCTGGGACATCCCTAATCTACTTTCAGGGAAGCTTTTTTTCCCCTGAAACGTGTCCAGGGAGGAAGTGGGAGCATGCTCAGTGTCCCAGGTATGAAGCAGAGGAGTGCCTGTGGTTACACCCTCTGCCAGCAGCTCATCTGTCTCTGCCTGGGAATCCCAAAACAGAGGGAGGGAGCGAGAGAAGGCAGCAGGTAAGGAATGCTGAGCACTGTCTTGCACGGCATAACTGACCCCTGGGCAGGTTTTGTCTTCTCTGTAAGATGCAGGCTTGAGTAAGAATGAGTGTGTCTGGAAAGAGTTTCCGAAGGTGCACCCCCCCAGGCGGCTGCTACAGCTCTTTGTTTGCTCCTTCTCCCCATTCTCTGGAGCCATACTGAGAGCTGGGCTGATTTGGTTTGTCTCTGATGAAGTTCCTGCTCTGTGGGCTGTCAGGGCAGAGCTTGGCCTGTGTCTGCACACTCAGTGCCATTGTCAGCTTTGGCTCCAGCTTGTATTTTTGGAAATTAGGTTTACAAGCTGCACATTTTACCAAAAATGCTGCTGGATAATTTTTTTTTTCTTAAATTAAAAAAAAAATCCTTCTCAATTTCTTGCTTCTCTGAAAATAGTAAAATTCTTGCCCTGGCTGTTGTTAGGTGGCTGCCAGAAAGGGCGGTGCTCTGATCCTGTCCTAGTGTAGCAAAGAAGTCGTGTGTGTTCTTCGCTGCATTGAAAGCCTAAATATTTATGTTACAGTTCTGGTTCCTTGCCATGATCTTTACTTATAGATCATTGTGGTTATAGTTCCTAAATGATTTGAGGTCTAATAAATAGTTTATTCTGTTTCATATCAACAAGCCAAAATAATAATCGATCTTTCAAGATATAAACTCCTTTTATTACTTGAGGTATTGTTTGCTTGTATTGTTCAAGTTGTTTACAAGGAATTGTTTTTATGCGATATATTGTTCACTTGTGTATTCTGAAAGAATAACAATAAAACATTATTGTACTCCTGATTTCCCTTTGAAAAGGCACAGTAACCTCCAAGCATGGTTGCTTTCCGTGCTGTAATGGTTCTGTGCTCTTTACCATTGTGTTCCTTAAATAAAAAGCACAAGATGATCCTGCTATACAGAAACACAAACAATTGTTTCTTTAACAGTGGGTGCTCGGGTATCTGTAGCAAGTAACTAGTTTCTTGTTTATTATTTTATCTTCTTAATGAGAAATCAAGTTGCTGATACTTCCTTGTTTTTTGGAACTAATTGTACCATGATTTTAAAAAGCACTTAATGTAATTGGGAGTCATTAACTTCTGATACAATGTGATGTAAACGGAGGAAGTCCGTATCTGAAGGGCTCTCACGGCACAGATCTTCCCAGCAAGGATTGCTCCGGGTGTGTGTTCAGTGAATTCCTGAATTCAAAGCCTCCTGTTGCTTGGTGCAGGAGCAGAGGTAGGGAGTAACCTGTCCATGGGCATTGAGTAAGGCTCATGAAATTGGGAAAACTTGCGGATCCCTGAGCTAAGCATGGGCTCAAATACCTGATGGAACTCAGCCGTGACTTGTTCTCCCTTATTGCCTTGCCACCTGCGTGTCCTGGAGATCGTCAGGGGGCCGTGCTGGGGGCGGTTGGGGAGCTTTTGTTTTTTGCCTTGAAAGGCTGGTGATAAATGTCAGTCCCCCACCCCCTGTCATCTTGTTGGGCAATGTAAATGATTCCCAGGTGACTGATGGGGGAGGGAAAGGTCGGCATTAATAGCCCTGACTGCAGCCGCTGGGGAGTGCTTCTAAAGGTGCAGAAAATGCTTGTGGGATGAGCTTGTTGGGGCAGCGTCCCTGGAACCTGGAGGGACCGAGGGCAGCGCCGGCAAAGGACCCATCTCTGGGGAGAGGACATGCCCAACCGGTGCCACGAGGTGAGCAAGAGCTGTAAATCCTTCTCGAACACTTGCAGATGCTGGAAAGGGCTGTAGGTGCTTGAGCTGCGGCAGGACAGACACAGTGCAAGGGTCTGGCGAGAGGGCTGGCTGCTGAGCCGTGTTAGTGCTGCTGCTGCCCTGCCGGCCCCTTGCCTGGGCAGGAATGGCAGGCAAGTTGTTTTTCTTCATCAGGTAGAAAGGGTTGATGTATTTTCACGTCCATACCTTACTGCTAGGTGTGCTGCTCAGTTTGATAGGCATTACCCCAGCCTAGAAATACTGACTGCTATCACTTGCTGGTATGTGCTCTTTCCAGCAGCAGCTTTGTCACAGCCTGTGGGTGACAAAAGCACCCGAGGAGGGCATGAACTGGTTTCCCTGTGAGGATCCCTGGGTACTCTGCTGTTCCCTGCTGCAGCATTGCTGGCAGCTCTCTTGAGTTCCTGTGCTTGTTTGATAGTGGGAGAGCCAGCACGGTTCAGGGCAAACTTTGGGTTGTCTCATCATCCATCCTAATTAGGTACTTTATAAGGTAGATTATTTCTGTCTTTCTTTTTTTTTTCTCTTTCTCCTTTTATGTCTTGAAGTAATGCTGCTGGAGCCCAGAGGCTTTACGTTCTCTCTGTAGAATCTTTTGACAGCAAAGCTTGAGGGATGTGTCCCTGCTGTATAACACTCTCACATCACTGGCAGAAGAGAGAGACTACAAACCTCGCCACTACGTTTTGCACGTCACAGCTTGAAACCTTCAAGCCTGGAAGGTGGGCTGCCCAGCTCGTGTTTTCCAGAGAGAGCCTTCGAGAAGAGAAAGCTGGTGTCTTTTGCTGCTTCCTATCTCCCTAGGCATTACCCATTTCCAAAACTGTTTCTCTGTGAATGAGTTTAACAGTAAAACAAAGCCTGATAATAAGCAGCCTTCCAAAACTGTGCATTTTCAGTCTTCTGATCTTGCTGCCTTTTGTCTCTGGGCTGTTCTGACCTATTCATGTCAAGAGAGCAAAGAATCTGTGAGACTCTGATAAATTTGTATAGCCCCTGCATAGTCTAGGAGAAGGTTTAATTTGATCTGACATTTACTAATCTGCCAAGACTTTCAGTGATTTGTTTTCATACCAAGTTGAGTTTCATATCCCATAGAGAAATGGGTAAACATATTGCACTGGTAACAACAGCAAGTGTATGAAGCCAAGAATTTGTGCTTATGCACTTGAAAATTCCTTTCTGCTTGCTTTTTATGGGGATTTATTCCTCTTGCTAATTGTCAGGTTGCTAATTTCATTCACCTGGTAAAGTGCTGGCAGAGTCTTCACTGTGAGTGTGCAAGGCATTTTGTTTGTTTTAGTTCTGCATTGCATTAATATTTTTCTAAGTCTGTCGCCTTAACGCGCTGGTTGTAAAAGTGATTCCAAATATCAGATTGTTTTTCTACCCACCACATGTGACTGGTCTGACAGCAGCTTGTGTAGTGTACAGATATTCTTGAATTTATGTCCTTAAATGGCTCTTACACTACAGTGGGAAAATCCTTGATTACTTCTGGGTTTCTCAAACTTTGTGAGTAAATTAGTGAAACAGTGAATTTCTCCAGTGCTTTCTTTTATGTGTTTTGTTGGTTTGTGTGTTGTTGGTTGGTGGTTTTTTTTATTCCCCCTTTCAAAATCTTTTAAATTTCTTTTACTTCTTTGATATATTTTAGGATATCCTGATTAGGTAATAGTAAAAAAAAAAATTATGGTTTGATCTGGCCTCTGTGTTCAGTGAAGTCACGCTAGGAGTTTACTTGAACCCCTGGATTAGAAAAAATAATTTCGCAATTGTAATTGTTGTATCTGAAGCCCAGAGGATGGCGATCTCTTTTTGGTAAATGCTGTTCCCTTACAAAAATCCCTAGTGATGGCATAAATGTGACATGGGGAAATTTATGCATGAGAAAAATCAGTTTCCTTTATAAGAAAAAAAAACCCCAAACCCAGAGCTCACACCCTGTCCTTATACTGCTAATTTTGATTTCAAGCCTGAACAATGTATGGCTTGCCATAAAGTAAAGCATAGTGATAGATCTGACCTAAAGATTCCTGTTCCTGGGACACCAAAGGTGCTCATGTGGATTATCCCATTGGTTTAGGTTTGTTTTCTTGCTGTGAGAAGTCTGTTCTGGAGCTGAGATATTGGATTAAGGTTTCCAGGACTGAGTTTGAAGCTTGTGGGTGGATGCAGCCCCACTGAGGGTACTGCAGTGCTCATGATCCTTCCTCATCAAGGTCTCTGCTGTCACTGCACCAGTGATTTTGCTGCTCCTTCCAAGTAAAACCCAAATCAGTACTCAGTGTGTGACCTTATGTTATGTAAGCTTTTGTTGCCTAATTTCCATATCTGTTCCTTCCTTGCAAGCCCTCCAGCTCCTTGCTGGATGGAGCACAGTGAGTACCCTGTTCCCTCCAGCTGGGAATGAGGTGATGGTGCCTGCAAGGACCTGTTAACCCCCACCAGGAGAAGCAGAAAGCTTTATGCCACTCTGCTTTCCTAATTCCAGCAACGTCCCCTTTATGTGGGGAAAGGGTTCCAGCCAGCATAGCCAGCTCCGGGGCCTTGTGGCAAGTCATCAGTGTCCTTGTTTTATTTCCTCAGATTGTATTTCATTAACCTTTTACCCTGCTTGCTTACTGCAGACTAATTTCTGACAAGCACACGAGTGAGCTCGGGGTTTCTGGCCTCCTCCACCCTGCCGTGCACACGATCAATACACTACACCTTTCCAGTGGATGCACTGGAAGTGCTGGCTGAGCTCCTCAGCATCCTCCTCTTCACCTGTTGCAGCCTCCCTGCCCAGAGTCAGGGAGGGATGCCTGCTTTAAAGCACTGGGGAATGGTTTCCAGCCTGGTAACCTAACAGCAGTTGGGGAGGCGATCATTCTTGCTGGAATTAGTAAAACGTTAATTGGCTGCCAGTAAACCTGAGTCAGGCACAGCTGCCCGTGTGTTTGGTTTGAAAACTGTTCAGGATAAAATCTGTTGACAGCTTAAAGCTGTGTAGTGCCTTTTAAAAAAAATTTATTTCCATATTCTCACCCTGAGTAAGCTGGCAGACAGTCTGGGATGGTCACCAGCCATATTACTCAGGTTTTGATATTAGCATATTAACTGCACACTTGGCATTTTGCAATTGCAATGGCTTTGTGTTAAGCAATTCTTTTGATAATAATCAGAGGGATTCTGGGTTGAGAGACAAGTTTATCATGTCTGGATTCTTTCTTAGGGTTTAAAAATTAATACTGAGTTTTGAAGACAAAAGGTTTTTTAGAAAGGCAGATTGATTTTTAGAGGGAGTTTTAATAACTAACAGAATACTCATATCTTTTTTTAACCCATAGGGAAACTCTGAGCCACTCCTGACAGTAAATCCTCTTTCTTCATTAGGATTTTTGCTATGTATAAGTCATACCTTAAAAAAGAATAACTACTTTTTATTTTCCCTCCTCCCAAAGAGAGATTATTGTCCATTTTGTCAAATGCTGTGAAAGTGGGTAGGAAAGGTGGCTCTGAGTAGAACTCTCTCCTCTCACCAGTGGTTCTGCTGGCTGTCCAGAGTGACAGAGGAGAGGTTTGTCTGTCTGTTTTGGGGAACGCAGCCTACCTTTGCCCAAATGTTATGTATTGTGAGTGTGGCATGAGTGGGGAATGATGCCAGGGTGCTCTGCAGTCAGGTGGAGCAGGCTTTGCAAGGCATGAGCTGTCTTACAAAGCCAGTCTTAGTAAATACATTTAAAAACATTAATTGTCAGTATTTTGGACTGTAAATGGGAAAAGATGGTGAAGTAAAGGGGAGTCCTCACTTAATTTTAGCCGCTGCTGCTCTGTGGTCTTACTATCCCTGAAACACACTCCTCCCCTTAACTTCTCTTATTTTGTGGGGCTGTGGCACATCCACAGAGTGCAGAGTCATTAGCAGAGAACTGGTTAACAAAGTAAAGACTCTTTTCCCTCCCTTTCTTTTTCTCTTCATCTCCTTTTTTTTTTTTTTTAATGACTTGGCCAGTGCACTAAAGAGTTTGATTCTGAAAGCCTTAAAAGTGCTGGTTCAGGCCCAGTTGCTTTTATATGCCAAGGTTAAGTATGATGTAGGTTTTAAATGTGTCAGAAGAAGCTTACACATGCATAGCTTGCTTTATGTCTTCAAATATTTGACATATGCAAAAAAAAAAAAGTTGTAACTCTTTGCTCACGGAAATGCTTCTAAAAGAAGCTAAAAAAGAGAGATTCTTTAGTTGCTTTTGCCATGCTAAATGTTACCTCATTAATTCAACTTGATATTCATCATTAGACAGTAAGGTTGCCAAAATTCATCCCCACTTCCCCCGGGCAGGATGGACCTGGGCAATTAATGGCCAAGTGGAGCTGTTTTAAATGGTCTTTGGAGAAGGCCTTCTGCAGAGGAGGAGGTTTTTCATATGAAATATGATCTTGTTATCCTGACCAGGAGGCTGTTTGTTTAAAAGGCCGAGAGCATCACAGGGGTCTTAGTTCTCCTGCTCAGAGTTCATTGTCCAGGGATTTGGTGTCTTTGCTAACTGTTTGCTGAAAAAAGGTGATTTTAATGCTGTATATTAAGATAGGCTTTCACTGCCAACTGGTACAGCTGGGTGAGTGATCTCGGACATGTCGCTGTCTGTTATTATGGAAAGCCTCTTTAAACATTTCTTACTCGTCTTTTCTATACAGTAGTACCTTCCTTTGTGTTCTTTTTGTTCAAGCAATTGAAAGATTAGGTTCTTATTAGTCCACTCTTCAGTAGCTACAGATTAAAAAAGGCCTTTTTATTAAAGCTGTTGTAATTTTGCAAGTAATACATTGTCAGGAAATCGAATCTGCTTTTTTTTTACCAGAGTGGATAATTAACCACTGAAGCAATTTATCAAATGTTACCCACTGGGTTCCCTGTCATGGAAGGCATTAAGTCAAGGATTGATGTACAGGGAAATGCTCTAGTTAAAGCAGAAACCAGGAAGGAGTTGATTGATATGATGTGGCCTGTGTTATGTGGGGAGATGGGAATAGATCATCTCGGGATCCCTTGAGGCTATAAATCCATATGAATCTGTTACCTCTAAATACTGATAGGAGATTAGATCTGGATGCGTAAAATCTCTTTAATTTCTCTGAGTGACGGTGGTGCCATATTGAGACATTGTCCTGCTCCCAGCATGGTGTCACCTTGTGAATTAGTGGGGTGATTTAATGAGCACTCCTGGGTTGCTGCCTCTCTGTGTGTACACCAAAGTGAGCCTGGCTTGGCTGGAGGGAGGGGAGATCAGGTGCTCAGAGACCAGGATGTTGCTGCAGAGATTTCACAGTGAGAACTACGCTCCTCCACTGTTGGCAAAAAACCCCCTCCAAACTGAAATAATGAAGACCTGTTTGTTTTATGCTTTTTTTCATAAGGAAAAGTGTCAGTGTTGAGGAGTTTTATATATATATATATATATATATATGAAAGAAAAGAAACTGAATGGATTTTTTTTTTCTCTGTGACTTTTTTTGTTGAATGCATTTACATTCCTTAATAGGAGAAAACCTTGGAGGCTTTCAGGTTTTAATAACCCCTGGCTTTGAATTCCATCCAGTTCTGGTTGTAAAACGAATCCCCCATTTTACAGCTGAGTAACTTTGGGAAGTGTTAGAAACCTGTGACCCCATTAAGCCCTTAAACGTCGGGATACTCCACATGTTTTGTAGGATTACTGGGAGCATGCTTAAGAAAATGTTTTTCTATTTGTGCTTCTCTGCTAGTCATTGGATTCATAATAATGGTTATCTTTACTTTGTATTAGCATTTATATAATCACAGATTTATTTGAGCTGAAGCCTGTTTGCAAAGCAATTGCTGGCTGAATGGTGGTATAGCTGTGGTTGGTGCGGGAGGCGCCTGCCCGTGGATGCTTAAAGGCTCATGGAGTGGTACTTTGTGCATTGTGGCTTAATGGAAGGGCTGTCTTTGATCCACTCTATATCACTTTGTTATTGAGTGTTGAGAGGGCAGGTATAGTTGAATGGGAGAGTGACAACTTAGTGATGGATTTTAGAATCAAGGTGCTTAGATGTAAAAACAGATTTTTAAAAAAGCCCAGAGTTGGTTGTTTACATGGGGGTTTATTGTGAGTGGTTTGTTTTTCAGCAGTGACTTGATTATTTACTTCTCCCCTCTTCCCCCAGCTCGCTGTTGATGGGACTCTGCATGTCTCAGTCCTCCCCAGTGAATGTAGACTCTGGGATATGGATCTGTCCCCACTGCAGCCAGGGCTCTCCCACTCCCTCTGGGCCCTGACCTGTGCTGGCACATGGGAAATGCTGCTGGAGCCTCGGGGAACCCGGTGCTGCTTTCATAAAGCCAGGTCGGCACTGCTGCCCTTAACTGGACTGTTGCCAGTGATGAAACACCTTCCCCTCCATTTTTTTAGGGATTTTTATGGTCATGTCCCTGAGCACTGAGTCAGAGCCCACTTCCTGGGGTTTCAGCTGCCTGCTTCTCCCCATTTCCCGAGTGATGCTGTCTGGCAGAGAAAGCAGGGATGGGGGGAGGAGGGTGCTGCAGAGAGCCTCCAGCACTGGGTATCTGCTGCAGTCTCTCGATCAGGTCCCACAAACAGATCTGCACCCTGTCTTTGAGATACCAATTTTCTTGACCAATGGATTCAAAGGTCTATCTGTCTCTGCTTTATTATTGCTATTTATTGCCTCAGTGTTTGTTTGGCAGAAGGTTTTTGTGTTTAATACCAGCCCTGCTGCCCATTGCCAGGAAATTTAGAACCTGTGAGTGATTTCAAAGGCCATCTGACTCCAAAGCTTCCAGCAGGATTTATGTTTCTGCTGGTGCAGAGTTACAGTGTCATAAGCTTTTTATTTGTTCTTATTATGTCATGGGCATCTGCAGACTGTTGAGTCCAGTTTTCTTCAGCTGTTTATGTGCAAATACATCTCTGATCTTGTGAAAGGAGGTCATTCATTATTTCCACTGACTGCTGCTCTAAGAAAAAGCCCCCCCCCCATAAGTCATTAAAAGAAAATGGAATTAGTTGTGCCAAAACTGATGGCTACAAAGTATATATGATTCCACTGTTCGTATGAAGGCTGAAAAAAGCTCTCGGCTATTTGGAGTAGACCCCTGATTCAGTATCTGATCAGGTTTTATTCTGGTAAATCTGGCTTGCTCTCTGCAGTTCAGCTGGCAGTGGAGTCTGGGGTGTGCTGCCAGGACTGCAGTGGGATCCCAGAAAGGCTTAATTTAATTTCTAATTGTTGTAAAGAATAATTTATTAAACTTCTACTCTGTTTCCTGCCTGGCCAAAACAGTAGCAAGTTCCCTTCCAAGATTACTTCTAAAATTTTGACTTTTGGTGGAATCCAAAGGTTGCAGTGTGCAAGACTTGGGGTCTGGTCCTTTTGCTTGCAAATGACTTATGAATTCTGAGTCAAGGCTTACCACTTAAACCCTTTTCTATCTGTTTTCAAAGTAAATATGTTTATTAATGCTGTGTGATTTTAACAGCTGCCAAATAGAATAACTAGGTTTAGTTTATTTAAGTGCTTTTCTGGAGATCTTAATTTTTTACTTTCTGATATTTTTTTTCTTTTTTCTTTCCTAAGAAAGAATGTTTTGCTGACTGACATGATATGTAATCTGTCAGGGGGAAAAACACGTTTTCTAGGTACTGGTCTGGTGTCTATGTGGGGGTATGTGGTGGGTGCTGGGTCACTGTGAGATGAAGCAATGCAGTCATGGCATGACCAATCCTGACACTTTATTTCTGCTTAAAGCTTTAATATGTTGTGTCTAAGGATACGATGCATCCAAATAAAGCACATTTCTGTGCCGCTAATAAAAGGTCTGTAACAGAGTTCAGATCACTGAATGATAAAAATCCACTTTTACTCCTCCTCCAAGTTTTAGTCATGTCTTTCAAATGTCATTTGGAGATGTCGTCATTATCTTGTATCTGCTTGTTGTGCCTTGGACAGGCAACAGAGATTTGTGTGGGGAAGCAATATCCTATACAAGGTAATATAGTTGAATGACTCTGCTTTTGCTAACGCTTAAGCAGAAAAGATAGATATAATCCCTGAGTCCTGGCCTGACAGCACTGTTGGAGTGTGTGCCACACTGGCAGCGTAATCTGTCTTCCTAGCATTTTATCTAGTAGACATTTGCTTATCCAAATATTACTTTGTAATTTTTATAGCTGTCACTTGCAATTCAGCTCAGAACAGCAAATGTCAGAAAAGGGTTATGAACAACACCAGCATTTTTTGTGGTGTAATTGTTTGATGGCTCCTCCATGTAACTATTTGAAAGGGGAAACATGGAACAGTGGAATGATTTTGTGAGGACAGTCAAGGATTTCTGGTTTTGTTGTCCTGGCATCCCTAGCAGGTAGAAAAGATGACAAGTCTTGTCCTGCAGAGCTCAGTTTTTGTCTCTCAATATGTATTTTTACCCTAGTATTTGCAGGAGAACAGGACCCCTGAAGCACGAACCAATATGATTTCGCAAGAGACCGTTTATTGTTTACATTACACTATACTTATGCATTTCTGCAGCTGGCGTTCACGCGATCACACACGGCCTGATTGGATCCTCTGTATTGTCCACGTGCCTTGCATGCACCTTTCAGAGAACCTAATTGGTTCCAGTCCGAGATGGTGTAGTCCTTTTTTATTTACTTTTCTTGCTGTCTTATTATCTCGTTTTCCAAACCGCTTCTCTCCCAATTTAGAATAGCTTACTTTCCCGCAGCCTTGATGAATTCTTGAGGTCTCTGATAAGGACAACTAAAGTTGACATGGCTGGGGCCCCTGACAGGATTTGAATGCCTTACAACAAGTATTGATCCCCCTTTGTACAAGGATTTCCAGCATGGCAGGGACAGAGGGGAGCCTCTGTTGAGCCCAGCTCCAGGTGGTCTGGAGGCATAGTCACAACCTGCTCTGATATTCTGAGACATCAGTCCAAGCGGTTCTCCAGCGTGGCCTTAAGGCATCATTCCTGGAAATCTCTTTTCTGGATCCTTTGCCAAATGTTTCAGATGGGACTTTTAAAAAAAATAATCTATATTAACTTTGTAAGGAAAGGTAGTTGTTCTGATATGTGTGTTTCTCATATAGTCATCTTGCTTCCTGAGAAGGTTCTCTTGAAAATGAGCCCTACTGTGCTTTACTGCTAGGGTGATGTAATCTGGAACCTGACAGCTGAATTTTAGACATGTTCTTGTTGTTGGAAAGAGTACTGGTGTTGATTCAGATATACTGCTGGGTTTTCTAGTAGACAGATTGAAAAGGGGCACTATGGTATCAATTGATGCTCCGTGTTCTGCTGTGAGCAGTTGTGTAGTAATGATTTGTAGCATGTAACTGTCTGCATATCTTACCATGGATGCAGTTGTGTAATGCTCATTCTTGAACACAATGAGATGGTTCTTTTAAAATCGGCATTATTTCAGTTTTCTGGCAGGCACTGGAATACAAAGGGGATCTTGCATATTTTTATTGAAATCAGTGGACTGCTGGCATGGCATTTGGAAGAGTTTGAGGCTGGGAAGAAGTTGTATGAAATCTGCAGGAATCCTTTAGTTGTGGTGAGGAGCTGTTGGGAAAACAGGGTGGTCTGGTGGGAGGAAAACTCGAGGCACTGACCTCCAAGGTGGTCTTAGCAGGTTGTCCCTGTGAAACGATGATAATGGTAGCAGCTGATTTCTTTGAGCTTTGCTTGGGAAATGGCTATTTCCATAAAACCTAGGCCTGTGAAAAGCAAGTTTTGCTCTCATTGTTATGAACTTCTTCTGATGCTGTTGCTCCTTTTCTGAGCTCATCCAAAAGGACCGTATCAGGACAAGCAAAAGTTTCCGACTTGGTCGTGTGATTTGCACACCTGGATCAGGAGCTGGGGTGGTTGTGAGATGGTTGTTGTCTCGGGGCTGTGGGGGAGGACTCTGGGGAACCTGAGACTCATTTCAGCCCTTTTGGTATTATTTTTTTTCCTCCCTTCTTGCCCCACAGTGCAATTCGGCTGTTAGTATTTGTGGAAGTTTAATAAAAACCAAAATAAATATGGACTATTTCACGTTGCTTCCCCTGCAATTTCCAGCCCATATCTCCCTCCATTATCCTTTCATCTTCTTTTCAGACTGGCTAATAGTTGCTTAGTGATTACATTTAGTGGTGTGAGAGCCTTTTAGTTTGGATACCCTGCTTTTCCTCCACTCGTGCTTATAGAGATGTTTACATTTTTAGCCAGAGCTATGATTTGTCTCCTGTATAATTGCATGGAAAGCAACTGTTCACATTCCTAGACGGGCATCCCGAATTAATTTTGATATCATTCTAATGCCTTTCCCATGCTCAGTTCACCCTCTAGAGTCTCTTGATTAGTTCAACTAACTGTTCCCCTTTCCATAGATTTATTTCTTTGCAGTGAACCGCATATTTTAGCCTGTCTGGTGCAGTCTGTAGGGCTTTCAGAAATTCACAGTGAGCAGGTTGAGATGGAGGAAACTATGGTAAAGGAAATATTTCACCAGGTTATGCTTCGTGTAGCTGGAGTCTGTAAAGTCATTGGGGGATGCTCTCCTTGCCCAGGTGCAGCTGATGGGTGCTTGGAGGAATTTGCCAGTGAAGGTGCCTCACAGTGCTGGATCAAAACAATTGCTGGCAAAAGCTCTTTGGCATTGGCTGACTGACCGTGCTTGGACAGTGTGGAAGTGTCATTTAAAAATTATCCATTTCATCAGTGTTATTGGTGAAAATTATCAGGATGGAGCTCATCCAGGGAGAGAGGCTGATCTTCCGTCTCACCTCTGTGGCTGCTGAGGAAAGAGGGGCCCTGAGCACTGTGACTGTGCCAGCACATCTGTGGCTGTGGGCAGGGGAGAGGGCTCAGCACAGCTCTGTGAGCTTGGACTCATACTCGAGCTGCTCCACTGGTGAGATGGGAAAGGGGGATGGTGTGAACACACAAGGCACAGAGCAACCACCTCTGGGATGAGAGCTGCAGAGTTGTTTTTTCAGGAAAAACATGCTGTGCAATACAAGGCAAGCGAGAGGCTGGAGCATTGTAAGCCCTGTAAGGGTTCAGTCCCCTCATCTCTTAAGGCTTTTATCTGTGTATCTCCTGTTCTGGCACCAAGAAATTTGGAAACTTTAGGAAGAATGTCCAGTCTTAGTCTTTGATATAGCAGCGTCGCTGAGTCATCATCACTTAAGCTGTTGTTAGGGAGTGAGGAATTTTTGCTTTTTGTTAAAGAGCCAGGAGCTGTCTATTTTCATCACTGAGTTTGCAATCCTAGCAGTTGGAATGAAGCAAAATTCAAAGCTTTGGAGAAGTGGCTGGGGGTGTGTGGAATGAGTTATGATCCAATATGAGGCCTCAGCAGGGTGAAAAATGTAAAACTAGCATCTCTTCTACTGTTGGGGTTTTTTTTTAAGATAAATTCACTAACAGTGAGAGAAGTATTTTAAACGTTGCTGCTGTTGCTGATAGAAACAGGCCATTAAATTGCTACAGTCAACATTCCTTTAGGTCCTGGTCATGAGCCAAGCTGCCAACTATTTGTAAATTTACTGACAGTTAGTAAGCAGAATACAATATTTAAACTGTCAGAAAACTAATATTCGCTCGTTTCAGGGAAACATACCTCTGTTTCTCTTGGGCTCTGGCTTTTCATAGTGTCTGGTTAGTGCTGTTTTTTTCTGCTTCTCTGAACTCCAAGACTGACCCAGGAAAAAGCAAGGAGATGAAGAAAAGGCTGCCTGCCTCCCCCTTCCCTGTGCATCCAGTTCTTATCATCCTTAACAATATCCCAGATCTTTTTGGCAGAGATGCTCCAGATTGCAGCCAAATTCCTGGGCTCCCGGGGCCAGGGTTCTCAGTCTTGCCATGGCTTGCAATAGATGCTGTTCCATCTGAGTGAGCTGTAAATATGAAGACAGACATTCACAAGTGCTAACTATAAATGTGTGGTAACTTCCTGGGGTGCACACTCAGAGATAGTGGAAAGCAGCTTGAGAGAGCCTAGAAAATACTTTGAACTTATTTATCATACTACTAAAATGTTGTGGGAAAAATGGCAGAATCATTTGTTTGCTGCTTGCTGTTGAAATGCAGGCCTGGTAAGAATTACCCATGCAAAGAGAGCTCTCTGTTGTGAGCCAGCATTGCTTGGAGAAATCTGCTTTTCTTTACTGTACAGCAGCGTTATGGGTTTACCCTGTTGTGAACCTTCATCTGAAACAGCTTTTTGTGCAACTACCTATGTGGACATTCATAAAATATGAATCCAGGTGGGTTTTCCCTGTGCCCTGCTGAGCAGTAACTCTCCTGTTCCATCAGAAGAATAAGAAGCTGAGTAGTTTGCAGGGGTGGACCTCTCGCAGCATGGCAGTCCTCCCCTTCCCATGCTTTGCTGAGGGAGTGTTATTTTCTTCTGAGAAGTGATAATTTCACTGGGCACTGTAGGCTGTGGCCTTGATAAAGCCAGGAAGATGAGTTTGAATGTACTGCCGTGGTGATTAGATTACAGGCAACAGCAAAATAAGACATTTACTCCTTTTTTGTTGTTGTTTAATTTAGAAAAGTCTTTTTTTCAGACCTCAGGAAAGCCCCTGTTCCATGTCAGGATTATGCCAAGCCTGAAATGTTTGGACCAAGAGGGGAAAGGGCACAATAGCTGCTCCTTGCAGAGCAGTGGATGATCCCTGCTGAGGGTTCACCAGCACTGCCAGATGCCTGGGTTTGAGTTCTTGATCTCAGCTGGGTGCTGCAGAGCTGGATCCTTTTCCCTTGCATGCCAGAGGAGCAAGCATGCCTCTCTTGATCCTGCTGGTTTTGTCAGAATTTTTTTCCTTAAAATAAGGAGCTTTCCTCCTCAAAAGCAGTACTCTCCCCATAGCAGTCTTGGCTTGGGTGAATCATTGTGTTCATAGAAAAAGTGTTTTGTAACTTGCTTTCATTCCCCACTGTCTGTGCTCCTGGGGCACAAAGTGTGTGGGGAAGCCGTGCTCTGAATTTCTACCATCACCTCTGAAGTTTGGCCCAGCCAAAAGATATAAGAAATTGGTAGGTGTTGTGTGATCTGCAGTGTCCCCAAGCTACAGCTAACATTACCTGGGCATGGAGAGGCCACTTTGTGTGCTGTTGCTGCTCAAGTGCAAATAAATATAGTATTTATCACCGTGTGCTGTCAGCGTGTTAGAAATTAAGCCCAGAGCCTGCTATACCAATAAGTGTTTTACCAATCATTATAGCATTCGTCAACACTATGGGCTGCAGTCTGGCAGTAATAAATGCGTGGTGTTCCTGCTAGAGCAAATGGCTTTTCCAAGGAGAGGTGTATTTAATGAAGAGTGAGCAGCACAAGCTGTAAAAGGAGCAAGATCAGTGATTTTTACAAAATGGTTGTAAATGGCACAAAGCAAGGTGGCACGGGCTATGGAGTGATGTCCCCAAGGGTGCCCTGGAGTGAGCTGGGTTGGGCACCTCCACTCTTTGGCAGATGCATTGAAATTAAGAAAAAGCAAGTAAGCAACTGGTTGCTGGCACAGCCTGCAGGGCTGGAAAGGGGAGTGATACCTGGAGTCGGGATCCAGCCTGGTGTGCGTTGGCAGCACCCAGGAGAAGCCTCAGCGCTGGGAGAGATGCTGAGCCTGGAATTTCTCCTCCCACCTGCACTGGGGCAGGGATAATGGGGTGGGCTCCCAGCCACAGCAAGGGGATGGGTGTTCAGTAATGGGTTTAGAAAGGAGGAGGGAGCTGCAAAGGCTGTTCTTTCCTCCCTCTGGCTTAAAATGCACAGCTTGACTTTTGGTTTCTGCTCCCTTTATTTCAAAAGGGCAGTTTTGATGTGTGTTCAGCTTGCCAGATGGTGGTGTGCAAAAAAAGGCCTGAAAGCATGAGGGAGGGAGGGAGGAATGGGGAGGGAGAAGCATGTCCCTGCCTGGGACCTGGGGAAACCTGACTTCTGAAATTGCAATCAGCTGCTGGAGAACTGGAGGGTGTAGTCTGGACTATGGAAATTTGGATTGTGGTATTCATTAACAACACATCTGCATCCTACTACAGGTGGTGAGGCTTTGATAAATGTGGTTTATACCAACTTCTTTTCTCTTTTTATTAGCCCGTGCATGAACTGTCGGTGAGAACTGACTGTCATTTAATTCCAGGACTGTTGTGCTCTGTGTGTGTGTGTGTATGTGACAGGGTTTGTCTTTCTTTGTGCAAATATCCTTCCTTTCCACAGAGGAACACATTTGCCTTTTTTTTTCCCTAACAGTATGTGGTAGGTAAAGGTGGTACAAAAGCAATGGCATTAGTTGAGATCCAGAAGGTATTTTCATATACTGGGTGGGGAAGGAAGGACAAGATGTGATGAATCTTTTCTGGCTCCATATCCATATTGCTGAAGAGTGCTGGAGTGGGACATCCAGGGCTGCTGTAGCACAATGGTGCTGAAACCATTTGGGAAAAGTTGCATTATCAAAATAGCAGGAGAGAGGAGAAATGAAGCCCCGAGTCCATTTGTTTGAAAGACAGTGTGATTAAAGATTCAACTGAAGTAACAAAGCTGTTGGATTTAAAATTAACTTAATGTAGTGTTTGTTTCCTGAAGAAAAGTTGATGTGTTGTCTCACTAACAAATGGCTCATGCTGCAAAAGTGAAGCATGATGCCTTCTACAAATCAGACTGTTTGACTTTTATAAATGACAGTGTCACCTATCACTGTGTCAGCAAGATTAAGGGATGATTTTTCAAGTGGTCCAAAAGCATTTATTTTTCATTATGTTTTCCCTATAGTGAATATTCCACTAGTACTCATTACTGAAATAGACATTCTTTGTCACCACTGCTTAGAAGTAAATACAATAAATAGTAGTATATATGTTATGTATACTATTGTATATAGTGTTTATATCTATATACACTAAATATATATTTATATTTAAAATAAAGTAGCTCAAGTAAACACCAAATAGAAAGATTATGCCTATGCAGGTACCAGACATCACAGTTATTTTGTTAATTCATGTCTATTAGCTGCAAGTCAAAACTCAACTGGGGTAACCTTGAGACCTTAATGCAAAGGTGTCCAGAGGTACAATTACATCATCTGTGTCAGAAATGTTTTCCCTTTCTTCTGTACCTCATCCCTCCTACAGTGAGATACTTAAGGTCTTAAGGCTTAATAACAGTTCTGGATCACATCTGTCTTTCAGAAGTGTAGTTCTAAAAATATTTACTATTCTCTTTAGGAAAGAACTTTCAAGTCAAGGTTCAGAAGATCCTCTGTTATTGCTCTATGCATATGTTTAATTTATAAAATTTTCCTTAGTTATGGTAGTTTATCAGCTCTAAGTCAGGGGGACTGTTGGATCATCAAGCTTGACCTGTGTAACTCAAGCCATTGGATCCCACTCAGCAGTTCCTGGCATTCAGCTGCAGCACTGACCCCCAGGGTCTGGGGAGAGCACTGGAAATGTGCTCACCCAGCTGAGCTTCACAGCTTGTCTTTTTTCCTAAGAGGATTTCTTATTTTTTTTCTCATTTTGAGATCTGGCTGCAAAGCTTGTGTTTTCTGAGTCTGCTCTAGAAGATCGTAGGAGTACTTTAGTTAGGCAAAGCATTGCTGCTCTTGGGTAAAACACCAGCATGACGAGGCAGGGGGACACAGCCTGGGCTGCCACCTCACGTTGATCAGCCTCTCTGGGTGACCTTGTAGGATTCGCACACAGAGAGTGTAAGAACAGCTTTAACTGTTAAAAAAGCAGTGTCAGGTAGTGGAATTTCCATCTGACGTGAGATTACACATCCCAGCACATCAGCTCAGCTCACGGATTCACCCCTTCTGTAAAATGGTAATCACGATACCTGTCATAAATTTAACTTCAGCCTTGCACTGAAGCTCATGAAGTGGCAGGCACAAGACTTCATCATCATCACCTTGGGGAAGGGAGGGAAAGGCAGTCCAAAGCACTACTTGTTTCTCAGCAGTGATGAGGTCAGGTTTCCAAAGCATCAGTGGTGAGTGTGGTGATGCCTTTTAACCGTGGAGTTAAAAGGATGATGCAACTTCTGTTGTGCCAGAAAAGGCAAAGTATGTCAAAAGAGATGACCGTTGGCAATGTCTAAAGAAAAGAAAGTTGATATATTTCAGGTTTTTTTTTTTTTTTAATCTGTCTGAGGAGCTGGTCTGGGAAGGGTTGCAGCATGATAGGACGGAGTTCTGAGCAGCTCCTGGCAAACCCAAGTGAATGAGCTTCATTTCAGTTAGATCAGGGGAAGATTATTTATATCCTTTATACAGAGGTGCTCCAAATTTGTGAAGGAAAGCACTGATTTTCAAACTTTTTTCTCCCTATGACCAACTGTGCTGCTTTAAGTACATTTGCAATCCCCTTTAATTAAAGGCTGTCTGACAGCCTTTCTCAAGTTTTCTATTATCATAAGCAGCACAGTAATGGGTACCTGGAGAGAACACCAAATACCTTTTGGTGCTAAATGAGCTTTGCAATCTGCAGTGTAGCTGAAACATTTTAATACCACCCAGGTGTTGCAGTGACAGTATGTTCCAGCTATTCTAGAGGCTTTGCATGTCTTGTTTTCACCATGTCCTGTTCCTTGTCTACCCTTATGCCATTTCAGATACTAAGTTTGGAGCTACTGTAAAGGTCAGTTTCAACATCTCAGGATTTTAATAGTTTTTAACCATGGTGACCACACAGAAAGGTATAAAAGATCTGCCTGCAGGAAACTGCTTGGCTGATAATTTTTTACTATGTGCAAGTAAAAATAAGTTAACTTTTTGTAGTTTGAAAGTCTGAAGTTTTTGGGTTTTTTTAAAGCATCGCTTTGAACCAATGCTGATGACTGTGGCATTGCTTAGGAGAAAGTGTTTCATGTTTTTCAAGCGTGTGCGTGTGGTTTTGTACGTGCCTGGCTGCCTGCCTGGTGTTGCAAACTTGCAACAGTGCTGCTTCATGGTGTAAAAAAAAAGTGTTAGAGGTCTTGTCACTGAGCTCTTTGTTTGCATAGGGAAACATCTGTCTGAGATTTAATGTGCTGTTCGTAACACTGCTGTTAGAGAGCTGTAAATCTTTCCCACTTCTTCTTCTTCCTGGGATTTGATGGTGTTTTTCTCTCTTCCTAATCAAAGTGCTGTAGTTGAGTGTTGTAATTAGTATGTATGAATTTATTGATTGTCACTGGTTGTAGTAATATATAATGATAACATGACAAGATTTTATCAGTTCTGTAATAAAATGTTTAAATATTATCATTTTAAATAACATTAAAATAGAGCTTTCATATGTTGGTTTTTATTATCAATTCGTTATGATCGACTAATTGCACTTGTTTGCGTTGACACCATTCATTCCTGCAAACACAAGCTGTTTAAAGATTTAATTTTCATTTTAACTTTTTCTCAGGCAATTGGAGGAGGGGAGGGGGAAGGATCTTGGGCAGAGTTGTATCCACTAGGTGTGTGACATATGAAAATAAATTGTGTTTTCTGCTACTTACTCCATTGGTTTGGACACAAAATAAAGCATGCATTTTCTCCTCCCAAACTGACAGCATGCTTTTTAAAACATGAAGTTGTCATCTCGCTTTGTTTCCTCACCAGCACCTCCAGCTTGGCAATTTTCATGGATTGCAGTTCAATTTAAATTCCTGGTCAAAGTGTTAGATAAAACCAGTGCTTTACATCAGTAACTATTACCTGGAACACGCACGTGGGTGTTTTTGAAGGGCGGATTGGCGTGTTGGGTTTTACCTCCTTTAGCATTCTTGTCTGATCCATACCAGCTTATTTCAATAAAGTGATGTGAAATTTCCCTCACCGTGGGACTCCTGCGAGCCTTAGAAGGGAGTTTGTGTGGGGAGTGGGACACCAAAGCCGTTATGGACTCTTGGAGCCTGTCTTTGGAGACTTTACAGGGAAAGGACTGACCGTCCATTTTGGCAGGGAAGGGAGCTTGGGTGCCCGCTGTCCACCTCTGGGAGTATTTTGGCCCCTCTCACCTTGGCTCTTTGTGGCTTTTCTGAAAGATGAAACAAGGTTTTTGTCTGCGGGCAATGCTGTGGGTGTCGGAAGTCACTTGCTATTTCTTGTGTGACAGGAGCTTGGGAAACTTTTGAGCAGTAGCCAAGATAGCAGATCTCCTCTTGTCCTAGGTTACAATGTAAGATGTAACCAAAAGTATGTATTCTGTTATCATCTTCACAAGCTGTTAAAGCAGGTGGGGCAGTGTTCCTTATCTCCTACCACGACTCATCCTTGATAACTCCATCTGAGAGCTATCTCTGTTAATGGGCAATCAAGGACCCACCTCATCACCCATAGAATTACATCAGCCCATTGTGAGATGCTCTGCCCAGGGAGAAGGAGCCAAGCATTCCCACCTGGATATAATCTGAGGTTTAGAACAGCACAAACAGCCCTTACTGGATTCCCAGAGGACAGGAGCTACCACTGGACCTTCAGGTGAAGACCAGACCGTTTCTACAGGATCACTGCTTCAGCAGGGCCATTTCATCTGAACTGCTACCACCACCCTGACTAACAGGGTGTCAGGCTGTATCCTGACCCTGTCAGTGTTCTTGTACTATTGCATTTATTTTAATTTTCCTGTTAAATTATAATTCTGACCTGCGATCTCTCACTGGTTTGTTTTCAAACTAGTACACCTCCCATGGCCGAAGAGGTCCAAGGGCCACTGGTGACAGGACATGCAGAGATGCTGCTGGGCTCTGCTGCAGTACATGTCAAGCCTGGCTGGGACTGTGTCTGTACTTCTGCAGGCTTCTAGGGTAAGGCACCTTGCAGAAGTCAACCTGAGATGAGGAGGCACCACTAATTCTTCTCTTTTTGTTAGCCCCCTGCATGTCCCAAAACATTTGAACTCAAAGGCAAGGTGAGCTTCTGTGGGGCATCAGCTCCAGCTGTAAAGAAGGAAGAGTTGGTGGCCCAGTCTGGGAGCCTTCAGGGAAGAAGGGGAGAAGATAAAAGGAGTGTTTTCTGCTCTGACCTGAATGTTTGTCAAGTGTAAAATCTTCACAGCTTGAAGCTGAGTGTTTTGGCTCTATGTGCAAGGTGTTCTCCCAACGTGTTAGTGTCTCTCCCTGGAGGCATCAGTGCCCAAACGTTGCTCTCTTGGAGAGTGCTGCCAGTCTTTAAACAGAGCACTTGCCATTGGCTGCTGTATAATAAAGT
Source organism: Falcunculus frontatus (assembly GCA_013398115.1). Taxonomy (NCBI): domain Eukaryota; kingdom Metazoa; phylum Chordata; class Aves; order Passeriformes; genus Falcunculus; species Falcunculus frontatus. Next base: position 307,290 of record VZRV01001879.1, on the reverse strand, counting down.
GGACTGGGAGGTACAGGTAGTGAATTTTCCTTCTGAATAAGCACATTTTCCCTGCCTCTTCTAGGAGCACACTTAAGTCTACTATAGAATGCATAAACCTAATAAATGTCACCTCTGTGGATGTGTTTGGTGTTTTTTTCCCAGATCGTGTGCTGGCCCCTCCCGAGCTCTTGTTCCATAAATCAGGGAGTAATGAGTTTTGTTACTGTCAGGGGTATCATCTTGCAGTTTGGCAGTGGCTGTGGTCTAACAAATGGGCCCAGTGTGACAAAGCCAATTTGAAGAGAGCAGAAGGTAGGCTTATACTGAAGTTTTGCCAGCAACATCCATCAGCAATTTCATCTCTCTTATGTCTTTATTATTTTTTTGGTGTTATGTTTGCTTTGTGTTTTCAGGAGGCAGATTGCTCTGATTTCTAGGGAGAAATAAAAACCACCAAAGTTTGGTCAGAAAGCTTTTGCAAATCACTGGGAACTCTGAAGTGTGTTGGTCAGACCCCTGGGCTGTGTCTAATTGCTCTGTCTCCCTGCTATCGTAGGAAATTTACAGTGATTACTCTGTTCTTTAAAATAATGAAACTTTTGCCAGACTATTTTGCCCGTAGATAGCAAAATGTCTTCTGTTTACAGCTGTAGTGTTACGGCTGTTCTTTGCTTGCACAGGGCGGGATGATTTAACTTCAGATGCAAAGTGTGGTGGCATTGAGGGAGTTCAAGGCCAAGGCTGCCTACATTTTTGCATGTTTTCCTTTTATATATACAGACCTCAGTTTCTTTAAAACAGCAACGATAGCTATGACTACTTCGTATAAGAAGGGAAGTGAAAAGAGTTTTGAGGTTTGAGTCGTATTGAGGAAAGGCAGAGATAAGGAAGGGAAACTTAAATGAATTGTAACATCACACATTTGGAAATATGATAAGGACTACAGTTTATCAGAGACTACCTTTCTCTGGAATTAAGCAAGCAATCCAACATAAAAGCAATTATTTCTGTACTCAAGAGTTGGACCATCTCATTTTTCATTTTCATGGGATCTTCCAAGTAATCAGGCCTAATGACATATCTGCAAACCCAGGGTAGTACATTGCTGCAAAACTCTGAATCCAAAGTTTAATTATAAGAAGAATACTTCCTTCCTTTGGAGGGACTCTTTTTCTGCCTTCAGGAAATGAAAAGGAACTTATTTCACTTTTGTATACAGGAATTCAAATGTCAATTTTCTGATGTAATGGGAAAGATTTCAGGTGGGATTTAGTGTTTCTGGCTCAATGCTCTGGTGTGAGAAATGGTGTCTTTGCCTGTTAGACCCCTCTTGGCCCTAAATCTGAATTTCTTCATTGTATGGGACCTGTCTTAATCATAAGGAGATGGCTTGTGCTGCGGGGGAAGGAATTAAGCTTTTAGTCATGTTTTGCCCTGTCTTATTTATCAATTGCAACATGAAGCACAAAGTTAAGTTAAAACAAAAACAAGCTGTATGCTGGGGATCAAAACATGAGCCAGTGCCTGGGATTTTATGTCACTGTTTATGAATGGTCAGCTCAGTACATCTATTTCAGATGTCACCATTGCCTTAACAAGTGCCACAAACATAGCAACCTCTGGGTGACAGCAGTTTGTATGTGAAATGACAGTGTGTGTATGCAGAGTAAGGCTTGCCCATGAATTTAGCCTAGGCTTTAGTGACCTGTTAGTAGATGTAGTTTTATTACCAGATTTTCTTTTACTGAGGATTAGGTGGCATTTGGAGCATGTCAATTTAGTCAACTGATGCTTTTGTTAATCATGTGCTTTACTGAAGCAGCATGGGCTGAAAGGGGGACAGAATTGGCACTTAGTTATGTGTAGAAAACATGGGGGGATTGACTATGTGAAATATATGTAAACCAAGAAAAACACTCCCAATTCGTTTTTCTGTACATGAACATCTGTAAGTTTAGGGTTATTGCAATAAGAAGAGATTAAAGCCAGTAGGAGCTTGGAAGGGATTTGGTTTGTGTTTGCAGTTGGCTTGTGTCTTGACTCCCTACACTAGGGAGTAAAGCATGGAGCCAGCTGGACAGGAGTTAAAGCCAGGCTCTGGGCTGGGACTGTGTGCTTTGAAACTCTAGACCAAAGGGTGTGAGGGCTTACTCAATTGAGAGGGTGTGCAGGATGGGAAAGCCCTGAGACACATCTTGGGATTGTACTGCAGGACGTGTGGCAAAAATGGAGCTTTCCCTGCGGGCAAACGTGCACTTCCAGCCCTGCTCCTGCCCAGTGGCCCATCAGGGAATCCTGGAGACTTGTTTGGGTGCTGTGGATGTTGAGTTTTGCAGAAATATGAGGAGTCCCAGCCAAGTTTCTGAAAGTCAGAAAGATCTTCTGTGTTCTGATAGCTGACAATCGACCATATTGCCCGTATATAATTTAATTGCCAGCATATGGGCCATTTGTCTGACCACAAAAGGTTTTATTCACGTGGCTTAAGTTTTTAAAGGCTTATTATCAGCAGAAATATCACATAGCATGAAGCTGTTTCTTCTTTTGCAGCCATTTAGCTATGTGGCACAGCGATAGAGTGGCAGGAGTGCGCCACCACCAGTTTGGCTGTGAGCTTGAGTGTTTGGGGTGGGGAACACCCACTGGTGGGCTCCCCTGGGTGAGTAATCAGTAAGTGACTATTAGATGTGTTTGTCTGTGGGGAGAGGAGGAGCTGGGCACAGGGAAGCTGTAATCCTTTGCACATCTTTGTCAGAGACCCTGGTGTTGTGTGGCTGCAGTTGGGGTCATGCAGTGCACTCAAGTATTCAGATCTCTTATTAAGAGTGGCATGTGGCATTCTTACAGGTAGTAAGTTATTGTGTCTGTTGGACAAAATGTCATTTTGTCGTCTCTTACCAGCTTCATTTGTCTATAGAAGTGCCACCATGGTGTGGTACCTTCTGGTCTCATCTATTCATAGCATTCTTCTGTTGTTTGTGTGAGTCTTCTGGAGGAGAGGCTTCTGAATATTTTGTAAGACTGTGGAAATGTGACTGTGAAAGCACTTGAAAGCACTTATGACTTCTCTCTGAATGATTAGATTTCAAATTAACAATATCCTTAACAAAAAAACATGTACTGTCTTGAATTATTAACAGGGTGAAATGCATCGCACCATCAGCATTAGGTAACTGAAGACAAACTGTTGTTCTTTTATACAAAGCACTTGAAGTTCATAACTTTATCGATCAAAACCATTATATTTTCAAATCTTTTATTTGTTTAAAAGTTGTTTGGACTGCAAAATAAATGTTAGTTGCTTGAGCTACTAAGGTGTTGCCCCTGGTGAAGGATAAAGACAGATCTTGGTGCTTCATTAGCTGCTATGTGGAAGATTCCTCTTTTGCACGTTTTAGATACGAAACTGCAAGGGAGCTGTGGGTCATTTCTTCAGACCCCTATGTGCCAGGAGGGATCATGTCTTATATAATACTGGCAGAGAATTTAATGACATAATTTTCTTTTTCCTGCCTCAAATGTTCCAAACCTCACTGCCTTGGTGGTTAAAAGCCTTCAAAAGGAACCTTATCCTTTGCAAGTCCCTGTGCTGTTGTGGGCAGGTGGGCACAGCAGTGTCCAAAGTGCCTGATGGTTCACAGAGAGTGGCATTAGAGTGATCAGGAAAATACTAGAGATTGCCTCATGCTTTATAACTTCTCTTGTTATAAAGATGGTTTTCCAGCAAATGTGTTTTTTAACTATACTCAGCCCAAACCTTCCCCACCGTGCTTTGGGGATTGGTGTGGGATGCAGGGAGGCTTTGCTGGCAGTGGTCTTGGGGCAGAGGTGTGCTCATGCATTTCCTGGGGATATCTGCTAGTCTGGCCTCAGCCCTGATTTGTCTTGGCATGGCATTATCTATTTAGCACTATGCAAAAATAGAACATATCCTCCTGTTCTCTACAGGCTGTCACTTTTTAATTGCTGTAGAGGCAGCACTTCAAAGAGTTTCTGTAAAAATTTTTTCCCCCTTAAATACAAATTCTTTCTCACTTGAAATATTATTAGTGAATCAAAAAAGCCTTTATCATTTCCTTGGGATAAAAGCTAAAAGCTGGTGGTTGCATTGTTGCAGTGACCAGTTTCTTGGATTATTGTGTAATTAATCATCTTATTGAAGGAGAGGAAACTGAAATGGAAGTTAAATAATTAACTTCTTTGCATCATCCATCAAATTCCATCAAGGCCTTTTCAGTGCTTATCAACTCTTTTCCAGGTTATGAGTCTGACTCTCCCCAGCAGTCTCAGCTGAGATGAGTTGCTCTCCTGTAGGTTGGTGCCTGAGACAGGGAATTAGTCCCTATGTTAAATATCACCATGAAGTATTATAATACATCTTCTGAAGGGATCTTGGGAATTGAAGTCTTTTGTTACCAGAGAGGATCGACTTTACTTCAACCTGCCTGAGCAGGTATTTATTTAATGTGTCCATTAAAAAACCTTCTGAAAGAGACATCCTCCCAGCTCTGTCAGGTCACTTATTTCCATGCTTATTGGAGATGAGGAGTAACAGCCAGATTCTGGAACTTGGGGAAATTTGGGCTTGCTATACTTAAAATTTCTCTTGGCATGCTTCTCCCTTAATAATCTTGGGTGTTTCCTTGTGATTCTGGTTGCTAATTAACATGGTAAAGATTATTCCTGTGAGTACAGTCACGGTTTCTTTGAAGTTTTATCTGCTGATATCTGTGCACAGACTGCCTGAACGATTGTATCATTTAATGAAAGAAAGAACAAACGAGAGGATTAATGTAATCTATGGGATGGGTACAGGAGACTGGAAAGGGTCAGGTGAGAGCTACATAGGGCCCACTCAAATGTCTGATGAAAAGCACACGTTTCACTGCCTGTTGAAATTGGTAAATAGAAATTCTTTAATACTTCTGGCAAATAGCAAATGGCAAAATCTTGGTGTCAAATATGAATGTTCTCATTTACATTTAAATAGTTTAGGTTTCCTTGTGTGTGTTGCACATAGGATAAAACAATGCTCTGTTATTGCAAATATTACTTGTAGTGAAAGTAAATATCATCATCACCAGTGTTAATCTGCTGCACTCAGGAGTCTGTTTCCAAATATTGATTTCTGGTAAATGACCTTTATCAGTGTCGCAAGATTTTATTTGGAAAATGTTTTGTGTCAAAGCCTGGGAACGTTCACTGGTGACCTGGTTACATTTGTTAATAGCCGTCAGCATCAATTTGCTCAGTGTCTTACAGACCTGTGAAGGCTAGGGCATCCTCTCCTCAAAAATTTAGGGGCTGTGATGATTTGGGGGCCCATTGGGACTCGGTGGCAATCACCAAGATGAAGAGAGATAAGCAGATCTCAAAGCTACAGGATGACCACTTCTAGGAGCATCAACTTTGTGTGATTTTTGAAGCCCCAGTGTGGATTTGAGTGTGTTGCAAATGTTTAAGAAACCATTCTGGCCTGCAGAGCTAAATGCTGGTCCTCATTTCCCAGCTTGGATTCAAAGCTGGGGACTGACTGAACCTCACCTACCAACGATTTTCTGTTTTTAAAATTATTGCAGTTTTTCAGGTCTGACTTGGAAATAGCTTGCTCATCTACATAATTAAGCTATAAAGAGTAGAGTAAATGAACTTGCTTTTCAACTTTACAGTGAAAGTTGTTATTTCTTCTTGAAGTTCAGGAGAGTTATTGCCCAGCATACGAGTGATTTTCCTAAACTCTTGTCTTTGCCAAAATGATGGTTATTCATCCTGGGGTTCTACGGAGTCAGGTGCTATTTGGGAGTAGTTAAACAATGACTGAGTTATGGAAGCCTGTGAGTGACAATAGAAGGTAGGAAAACCTCTCCCATTTTTGTATTCTTCTGTATGAACTATGAAACTGGCAGGTAGAGACAGTCAGGACAAACAGACATAGTTTTCTATTGGCATTTTCACTACCTCTGAAATAAAAATGAGATTACTCAGGTCACCAGTTGGCCGTAAGTCAGCGAGTTTGTGTTGGAGGCAGTTATGTTCCTTGGGCAATGTTATTGATAAACCAGATAATAGCTTCTGCCATTGAAGTTTGCGCTTAATTTATTGCAGAGAAAGTCATGCTGACTGTTCCTGTAGATGGTTTTTCCTATTGGGATATGCTCTGACTTTGAGCCAGGATCCTGGCATGGGTACTGGAGTAACAGGCCCTGTACCAGCTGCTGGGTGTCACACTGCAGCGAGCCGAGAGCAGCTGATACAGGGAATTGGGTTACCAGGCTAAAAAGTTTGTTTGCTGCATGTTGGGAAGTGCTTATCCAAAAAGAGATGAGAAACTCATGCTTAGTTTTTAGATGAAAATCAGCCATGCACAACAAGAAACAGCTTAAAGTGGCTTGAAACTCAGTCTCTTGTGATTCCAGAGTAGCAGATGGCCGGTTGTCACTGCCGATAAAATTATGTTAATTAATATATTACAAAACTGACTCCAGTTGAACATTTGTTTCTTATGAGCATGTGATTATCAGCTTTTCTGGAAGATAAATTTTGGGAATTTTTAAACTGATATATTTTCCTGAAATAGCTTTCTGGAGGTTTAATGAGCTGTTTGTTTTTGGTGCTGTAATGCTAAATGGATATAAGTTATTCTGTTGGTGTTAAAGAACGTGGAGATAGTGGAAAGCAGAGTGAGAAAGCCTAGAAAATACTTGAAGAGTGTGCACTCTCACCTGCTGCACACCTGGGTGCCCCAGAGATGGCTACACCATGGCCCTGTCTTGAGCAGCAGCTGTTTTCCATATTTACAGCAGTGATTTTGTGGAGGGATGGATTGAGTGAAGATCTGGATTCCTTCCTATTTGTGGGCCAAGACCTTTTATGCACCTTTTTTTGCTCTAAAGGAAAGCTGTAGAAATCTGGGATGTTTTCAGGGGATTCTTTGCCCACCATGTAGATTTTCTGGCTTTTATTAAACACCAGGCTTGAGGATGGATGTTTCCTTTGGTAAATTTCCCAAGCCAGCGACAGTCCATGTTTTTACAGTTAAAATTTAACTTCTACATGGCCCAGTACAATCAAGATTTCATTTATGTTCTTCTAAATTACTGAAAAGTCTTTTGAAAAGTCTTACATGCTGCCACTTGAGGACCCTTGTACACAGCCTATAAAGCTTTGCATTCCTTGCCTGTCGAAGCTGTTGGCTCAGGCTGAAGGATGGTTTTAACAATAGCAGGCACAGATGCTTCAGAAGGTGTAAATCCTCCCCAGTCGGCAGATGCAGATAATCTGTCCCCTACTGTTAGCCACATCCTGATCTCTAACAGATAAAGACTGACTTAATCCCCAAAGCATGAGCTTTAATATCCTTTACAAAAGCCTCCTCCTAATTTGGAAGGCCCTAGTATGGTTTTCTCCCCCACCGAGTCGCTGCTGGGTGGCTGAGAGCTGTTCAGGGCTGTCTGAAAGGCAAAGAGGTGTTTGCTGGAAGGGCTGGTCACTGTCCTGCTACCAGCTTCCTTTCTGCAAGTTGTAGAAGCTGCTGACTATTTACTATTTCTTGATCGTTTAAAAATTATTTTTATTATCCCCTCTTTGACTTGCTCTCTTTCATTTCCTTATGAAGAGAGTTGGTTTTTGGTGATGCAGCCCTCGCTCCAGTGTCTTTAGTGTGATACAGCCCTATTCCTTCACTTCTGCAGGGAAATGGAGAGCTGGGACTGTTAGCCAGGAGAAGGCACTGAGCATTGCTTTGTTTTGTGACCAGACCAACCCTATCTGGGAGCCCTTTCCCATCCCAGAAGGCTGGGATTTGCCTTACTGCAGGTTGGTGCTGGCTGGTGTGGGCAGCAAGGAGGGAGGTGGCTGCGGTGGGATCAGGAGCCTCTGTGGCTGTGCAGGTCCCAGTGCAGCAAATGAAACCCAGCCTGACACTGCTGCCAGTGTGAAGGACGATTTTGCTGCCACAATGGTGCTTTTGGTTCTAGAAAGCATCTTGGATGAGTTCTGAGAAAAGCCAGCGCTGGTCTGTGCAGAGAGCTCCGTGCCCTTTCTAAGCACATGCCCCTGTTCCGTCTCTGGAAAAGTCTGAGCAAATCTGACTTTCCCCCCTGCAAAACCACGTGTGATGCTATTCCACCCCACTGTTTGTTCCCTGGGAGGCAGCAGTGACCTGGAACATCTCCATGTACCTAGCTCTGTGTAAGCACAAGGTTGGCCCTTCCCTGCTGTACTGAGCATTTGTGAAGTGTTTGAGATCTTGTATGGAAATTACAGTGGAATATTTTGGTTGTATTTCCCTAGTCACCGTAAAAGCACAGTGCGAGCGCTTGCCTTGGAAGAATCTGGAGGGAGTAATGAGCTTGTGTTGAAGGTTGAGGGGTTTTGATTTTTTTTTTTTTTTTAGGGAAACATGTTTGTTTTAAGTAAATTGCAAAGGACTCTGAACACTTGTGAGAACAGCTTTTAATTGCTTCATAGCAAGTGTTATTTTTCTTCACAATCTCACAATTAACCTACTCCCTGTGGCTTCCAAGTGTAAGTTCTGCTGTTGGTACAAATTGATTTTACCTCTGCCTTTTGTGTTGAGAGGAGAGGGGAAATTAATTCCCAGTGCCCTTGGCTCACTGGAAATCTTTTCCTGCCAGGGTCTCTGAATCTAAATGGTGTTCTGGGATTATTTAAGGGCTGAGCGTCTTTGTATTGTCCTGAATGCTATTTCATTCCTTTCCACCATCTCTACTGTCTTTATTTTTTCCTAGAATTTAAATTGCAGCTCGTATTAATGACGAACAGGATTATGCAGGTATGAGTGACTCAGTGATAAACTTTGTGTTTCACTGGCTTGTTAAATTTCCCCAGGGGGTGGGGGGGG
>VZRV01001879.1:280760-298428 GCA_013398115.1 Falcunculus frontatus | reverse complement strand
GGAACTTCGAGGGGGGGGGGGGGGGGAGGGGGGTGGAAATCCTCTGTCATTTTGAGCTGAAAATGTGAACGCCTGAAGTAAACCAGCAATTCATTATATTTGAAGGAAAGTTTGGACAGGGATTTGCTTGCCTAATTTGAAATTGTCTTTGAATTGGTCTGTGACAGTCTTTATATGAAAACTCTTAAAGAGTTTTATTTTGCTGTCAGTGCCTAATCAGTGCATAATGGCAGCTTGTGTTAGCGAAGAGGTAGCAAATGTGTGTAGTTCGCACAGCTTCCAGGGCCATAAATAGACTCTGGCACACATTTCTTTTAAAACCTTGACTCTGAGCAGCAAATAAGCATGTGTGTAAGCAGACTCACCAATTTCTGCAATGCATGGCTCTGGTAGTGGTAAGGACAGTAAAATCCCAACAGAGAGCAGTGGGTCTGCATGCAAGTGTGCCAGCAGGGACATACAGCTGTCTGTGTCTGTGCACATGCTGCTGGATGTCTTGGGTTTCGGCACATTTTTTTAAAGTGGAGAGGTGTGGGAAAATAGTGACATTAGATACTGCTGGCAAGTACTGTCTGAACTGGGAAGCCCTGTGTCTGTGCTTTGTGCAGATGTGGAATGGGTTGCTGGAGGCTGTCGGTCATTGTGTTTCCTGTGCAGGGTAAATCAGACCTCACTGGTGGGGAAACAGTGCACGGGCACACCCCGGCCTGTGAGCATGTGCTCAGAGTATCCCTGGTTTCTGTTTGTTCTGGATGGGTCTTCAGCTACATCCAGAATGAGCAGATATCACTTGAGAGGGGAAAACACATCTTATGGTGTAAGAAGAAATGATCACCAGAGGATGTCAGAAATCAGGTAGGAAAGACTTCTGAGAACATGCCCTCAAGCACTGAGTGAGAGCAGCTTCCAGTGCCAAGAGGCTGCTCGCGACAAGTAAAAAGATAGACCGTGGGTGGGGGTTTGGAGCAATGCTCAAGTCAATCAACCAAAGATTTGCAGCCACAACCAACTATTAGTAAGAGATGGTTTGATCCTGGAACTGGAGGTCAAAACCAAAGGGCTCAGGAGCTTGGCGTGGTACTCTGGGGAAGAGTCAAATAAAACATCCGGCCTGCTCTTTGGTTTCACCCTGTGGGCTGTGACAACCCATGTTGCCTCCCTGGAGGAGGATAGAGGGGTTCCCGATGACCCTGACAAGACCATGCACAGTGACATGGCCATCACAGCCGTGTCATACAGTGTTACTCCTTTCTGTGGATCATGGATATCTTTTAGCAGTCCCTTAAATGCCTGTGGTCACAGTCTGTCTCACCTTAGGATAGGGTTTAATCTATGTCTGTTTCTCAGTTGCTATTAGTGTGTTTTACTCTGTAATTTTTGACCCCTTCACTTGAAAAATGGATCTCAGGTCTGTGTTTTCATTGCTTTGCCCTCTTGTGTAAGTGATGAAAAAGATGTGCTGAGGATGTCAGCTGTGCTCATCCCTTATACTTCTGTTGCTAGCAGGGTTTTTAAAAGCAGAAAAATAAGTGATCTCATTCTGTTGCAGAGATTTGTAGACAAATATGCCTTTATAATCTTTTTTTTTTATTTTCTCTCTCTCTCTGTGGGTGTTGTTCTTCCCTTCACTGTCTTTTCTCAAATACGTCTTGACATAGAACATGTCCATACAGGGATCGTCAGGAAAGCTGAATTAAATTAACTAGAGGTGTGAATTTAAAAAGGATTATTTAAACCTCATTAAACCTCTGTGTTTGCACACTTTTCAAAATTAAAGTTGCTTTAATTTGATTTCAGTTCACTCCACTTCCTAAGTGGAGTAATCTCAATTTAATTAAGGCAAATTAATTGAGTAAATGTCCAAAGAGAGATTTAATGTCAGGTAGAAAAGGAGCATTCAAGGAAAATGAGTAAAAGGGAAGTTGAGCTTATTCAAAACTAATAAAAGCAGAAACTCTTTCCAGTCTGAGATGTTGCAAGAATTAGACGTGATCTGTGGGAAACACTGTAATTGTTATCTTGTAAAAGATCAACAAGTGAGAGCCATTTCTTTTGGCTCATACGAGCGAACTCTCATCGCTCCTTCAATTCTGGGCACCAGCCCAATATTGTGAAAGGAGAAAGCTACGTGTATTGAATGTCTTCTCTTTTTACTTTATTCATTCCTTTAGGAACCAGGATAGATTTATACCAAATAATAACCTGTTTGTTTTTGTTTTACCTCCCTGTCTCCTCCATCTGTTTCTTGCACAGTATTTTTCTAATGCTTTTTTCTTGACAAGAAAAGAGATTGGGAGGAAGAAGAATGAAAACACATCCCTTCTTTCATGTGAAGGTGCTTATCTCCACCTGTGCAGGAGGTGCTTGGCCAAATCTTATTTCTGTCTTCTTTCCAAAGAAATTCTGGCCAGGTCCCTATCTGTCAGTTCTGCAGAAAGTTCAACAGCAGCAATGGTGAGAAAAGTGAAGGGGTGTCATTCATGACAGCAGGAAGGCAAAGGCAGGATGTTGTGTGATGTTGGAGGTGCTCAGCATGACCTTCAGTCTGATTTTCATCATCTGAGAAATAAAGTAATTAATGAAGAAGCTTCTCTGCTGCAGAGACAGGATTTGAGCAGCATTAAACATCATGATACTTCATAAAAGCCAGGAAAAAAGTGTGATTTGCAGTCCTGAGACCTGTTGCCTCTTTGGACAGGGTGAAGCACCAGGGGCGTTAGCTTTGTTCATGCTTGTACTCTCATTGTTGGATTAGTAAATCCAAGCATGTGGAGGAGGAGTTCTGTAAGTATTTTCCGGTTTCCTTGCTTTGCCTCTGTGATGGAACAAATATTCAGTGAACTGGAGCTCATCCTGGGATAAGCCAGGCTAGCAGTTTGTATTTTTTTATCCTCTTATATTTTTAACGGTGGAAATGAGCTCTGGGTTTCTCCTTTGCTCCCTGTCTTGCGATTGGGTAATTTTTTTGGTGTGGAGATTTTGGGTTCTTTCCCATCTCTTTTCATATGCTCCATGCAAAGGGCTTTTCTAAAGGGAGCAGAACTCATGTCTTCTTCCAAAACTTCCTCCATCCCTGAGATGTTTAGGAGCCGGTGCCTTGCCCCCACCAGCTTCAGGGCACCTCAGAGTCATTCAGAAGCCAAGCTCTGCCCCCTGGCCTCTCACAGCAGGGGGCAGTTCACAGGTACAAAGTGGATGGTCAGAGGGAGAGAATAGAGGTTCCTGCTGTTTCTTTTATGTAGTGTTTTTTCATTAGAATCATATTGTATCAAAGTGCTCGTATCTGAAACTGGTTCTTCTTTCTACTTTGTTAAACCCAAACCCCAGGTTTCAGACATCTCATGGTCATGCAGTGCAAGAGGTATAAATTTGGTTTTGGGTTTGATTTTGTCGTTGGGCTGTCAGCTGCGCAAAGAAAGGGGAAAAAGGACAGAGTTAACAAAGATGTCTGTGTAGGAGATGATGCATGCTAAATTCAGAGACTGTTTAAACAGACATTTAACAAAAATGCAAATATAATAAAGAGCGTTAGCATTTTCCCCCAAAATGCTTTTGATGGAAGAGTAATGTGTAGGGAGGCTATTGGTTTCTCTAGCAGCAGTAAACATGATATAGTTAGAAAGCTTGAAAAAAATTTTTGAATAGAGACATAGGTATTTAGATTGACCTGTGTTAATGAGGCAAAAGTATATCTTACATAAGTAATTTATGCTTATATTTTATTCAGGCAACTTATTGCTGTGGGATTGGCGATACTGGTCCTTAGACACCACTTAAAACTAAAGTAATAGCTAATGAAGGCTAGTTGAAATTAATAAAAAATCCTGTTACGTTTGATTTGCGTGTCAGTAATACAGGTCAAAGAACTAAAATGCCATTGGAGAGTTGTCAAGGCAGCTCTTTGGATTTGATACTGCCTTCTAGCAGATGCAAACCCTATTTTTTTGAATTGGAAATGTCTACATTTTATGATCAATCAGAGCCAGCAACCTTATGTCTGAGTCACAGGACTCAGGTTTTCGCAGGCTCAGCAGTGAAACACAAATGTGAATTTCCTCCTGTGGCTGTTCTTCAGTTGACTGATGGAGAGCAGTTTCCTAAAGATGATGCTCTTTGTCAGCCAGTCTCTGATCATGGACTTTTCTGGATTCTTTAGTACTCAAATGAAGTGAAGACATACCTGCTGTCCTCAGCATGTCCTCAGCAGTGTTTCTGCCTTCTCCTGCAGTGTGTGTTTCAGTTTGAAGGATATTGCAGCTAGTGCTGGAGCCCTGAGGTTCCTAGGGAGGGCAACATGGCGTTGCATGAGAGTTTCATCGAGTGTCAATGAAAAATCTGTAGTAGCAGTTGGAAACAGTTAAAAGGAAATATCCAAAGGCTTCTCTTGCTGCCCAAACCCATTTGATTGTAATTTTAAATAGTCCCCCAAGGCGCCCTCTAACTTTTTGAAGCTTTTTTAGAGCTGCCTCAGAGCTGGTGAGGTCCTTGGCCCATGGTGTAGTCCTTTACCCTGTCCGAAGGGGCTGTGTTCCATCAGTATTGGCTGTCTGGGCTCTCACTGCCCTTGCCTCTTTCTTCTGGAGTTACTCATAACTCTGTAATGGGCTCACTGAAGTCATGCAGTGTGTGAAGGTGAAGGAGGTGATGTTGGGTGGAGCAGCAGCTGAATTCTGATGTGCTGTGAAGAAGTAAATTTGTCCTACAAATGAAGAAAGTGCCTTCAGGAGGACAGGCTTCTTGTTTGGATAGTTGAGTAATGGATTTATCTAATGAGGCTCATCTTGCATGTAGCCTATTGTATATGTGTTTGCCAGATGTTCAGGACATGCCTCTTTGTTGATTTAACGCTAGGGGTGCATCAAAAGTTACTGATTTTTAGTCTTCAGGCTTTTTTCTTTTTCCTATTACACCGTTTCAGCTCCAATGAGAAGCTAAGAGTGAGTTTGGTGTGCTACTAAACTCTCATTTCAGGGACATTGTTGTAAGGTTTTAATGAACATTTAAAAAAAAAAAAAAAGCTGCAAATTCTTTCATTAGACCACTGGGTATCGTGAAAGTCTCAATGACTCTGAAAAAGAATCTTTATTTAGGACATTAAGATGGTGTTTTTCCCACATAATAAAATATCTTCCAGGACTAACTGCAAACATCATTTTAGTGATCTTCCTGAACTTCAAGAGAATTGTGCCTGCTGCTGCCTCAAAAACTGTCTTGGGAAGAGAGGACACTTGTAAAGGTGCTTATCACTGCCATATAGCTGGAAAGAGGACCACAAAATGAAAGTCTGTCTATTCTAAGTCTTGGATATGTTTGTTTTTTCTTCAAATGGGTCCTCAGCTTTACAGTTTTCACTGTTGACCTTTACAAGGAAAAGAGATGCAGCATTTGTCAGAATCCTCTGTGTTACTATTAACTTATTTTAAAGAGCTTGCTAGTATTAACACAAAAACTATTATGTGGTACTTGGCTTACGCCATTTTAAAATCTTTTACCCTGTCTCAGTTAATGGTAGACAGACTAAACTGGTAGGCAAAGAGAACAGTCTCTTGCTATGCTTCGGTAGAAGCTCAGTATCTTGAAAAAGAACGAAGTGCCTTTTCCCATTTCAGTATATAAGACAGTTGAGTGGGAATATACTTAGCAGCTGCTTTTAAACTGTGTGTAAATAGTTTTCTCTTGTAGATACTTTTAGTAGGGAGAGCTTGAGGCATTCTCAGGAACAGAACTTTCAGGAGAGCAGAAGCTTTTATGCCTGCAGAATCTAAATCAAAAAAAGGAGAGTTTGGGGGAACTTAGGAGGAGAAGGCAGAGACGTAGTGATGGAGAATGAGATGCCCATAGCTGCACAGCTGATCACTGGCAAACTTGTCCCAGCTCTTCTGATACCCTTTTCCTTTGGGCTAGATATCCATGCTTTTGGACTTAAGCTGCTACAAGATCAGTGGTTGTTTCGGGCTGATGTACACCTTGACACTGAGCTGGGAGTGGGTAGTGACACTTCTTGCTGCCGCCTTTAATGCTTATGGCAATACAAGGAGAAAATATGTTACATGTGAGTGACTGGCTCACATTTGACCTTGTTTTGTACAGCTGAGTTGATGTTAAGGAGGGTTTTGATTTATATGAGGAAGGGGTATATGGGCATGTGCAAGATGTCAAGCTTATGAGATTTTTTCTCTTCTCTTAGTTGTTTTTTTTCCTACTGTCTGCTAGACCAGGCTGTAGGAAAGAAAAGACTGGGCTGGTTTATTGTACAGCATTAACAAATGGATGTGGTTTTCTTTCCTCTCTGCAGTATCTTGCCTTTGAGTGGAAAGAAGCAGGTCAATAGGAGACAGGTGGTGATTGGTGTAAGAGTTTCTGTAAGCTGTATCTGCTTATTTGAGCTTCAGGTCTTGACATGGTTTCTTCTCTTGCCCAGACTGTGCTGACATTTGTAGCTCTTTTGAGAAAGCTGGAATGAGCAGACAGTGAAGCCATTCAAAATAGGAGTTAATTTATCCTTTCGTTTCCTATTGTGAAGCCTTCTCATTAGGGTGAATTTCTTATCCCCTGCAAATCAGGCACTGAAATGTTGGAATCTCTGCCTTCTAAGCCTGTTTGCCATACTTTAAAAGCAGAGAATGTCTTCCCTGTTAAGAACACAGATCAAAATATTTCAAACACAGTCAGTGCCCAAGTAAAAATCCGGCTTGCGCCATGAACCGTCTTGGAAATGACCATCCCTGTTCCCAAAAGATGTAGCCAAGCATCTCTGTTAGTGAGGCTGGGTGGGAAGACTGTGTGAGGATGTCAGGAGGCTGGGTACCTCCCAGATCCTGGGAAGCTGAGCTGGCAGAACAGAGTGGGAATTGTATTGTTATTCTATGGGGCTGGTTGACCTTGGGCTCAGCTCTGGCAGAAGCTCAGTAATGTGTTGCTGCTTTTCGATCCTATGCCAAAGCTTTAATGAAAAACGTTTAAGGAAATATTAAGGAAATAGTTGCAATATTTGTGTCTGCTCTACGTGGCATAAACTGCATTTTGCAAATTCCACAGTGTAGCAAAGCAAAGAGGTTTTCTCATCCTTAGTTTTGAACTGTGGTACAGCTTATGAATGAGCTTCTAGCAAAATTAACAGACAAATGTTAATATTTAGGGCAAGTAACCTTTTTTTCCCCTCAACTTTCTTCTGCTTCGTTGTGTAAACTAATTAACAATAAAGCCTTAAACAAGCACTGTAGCAAAGTAACTGTTGTCTTTACATATATAATTGTAATTAAAAGGCATTTCCTTATGGTCTTTCAAATCAAAATCCTGATACAACACGGTCTCTCTACTACAGTGATTATCAGAGGTTCCATTGGTTCTCAGTGGACCAGCATTTATCGCTTTCTGCTCTCTCTCCTGAAAACTTAGTGGCTGTTAAGACAGAGAATTGTATTGCAGTGCTGTCTACACTAATTAGGTTTTTTTCCAGCCTCGGTTTATGCCTCAGAGATGTGCTGCAGAAAAAACCCCAGCCGATAAAGAAAGCTGTTACAGAACTAATGAATCTGTGCAGCTTGACTGAGAGGTGGTGTGAGCTAATGGCAGTAGACTCTGGGGCAAGGAGCACGTTTGGGACTAACAGTCCACGAAGAGCCTGGTCTCACCCAAGTGAAACGTGGCCTCTCTGCCTCATTTCCTTGATTGTAAAACCAGATCTGGACAACCCTGTTAGCAAATAAGAAAGATGCTGCCAAGAGTGCTTTGTACTCTCTTTCATGAATTGCTTTGCTGCCTTCGACCAAGAGGTGGGATTGAAGCATTGCAAGATCTTTCCCTGAAAATGTAGCTGGGGGAGAGGTGAGGACTGAGTGGTCATTCTGTGGCTTCCTTCATAAAGTTGCCTCCTGTCTGCTGCAAGCACACAGTTCCTGTTGTGCTCCTTTGTTCTCCAAGGTTGGATATATGTGGAAACCTTAATGAGCAAAAAAAAATGCTGCTTAGGACACCCTGGCCGTCCTGAATTGCAGTTCAGAGCTCTTCCTTGGTGGTGCAGTGAGCAGGCTGCAGTTGCCCCCCAGCATGGGCAGTTGTGGGCAAAGGGGAGGGCGGAAACCTCGGAGACATCCTGTTGGAGCCAGTGCTAAAGCATGCAGTCATTTTGGTTAAGAACAGTCCAGTTCTCTTGACTCTCCTATTTATGCTTACTGGTTTCTCCTTTGTTTAAGCAAAAGTATTGGTGCCAGGTTTCTTATTTGTTAAAGTGTTTAATGGCCAGGGCTGCTATCATTTTTGGTGCCTCTGAGATGGACACAGATGAAGCAGTGAGCAATGTAATTCCCTCTGGCATGGAGTAGTGGTCAGATACCTGCTGCTGTAGTGGGGTCATTGGCAAGAAATATGAAAGTGAGAGGTGTTTTAAGTGGTTTTATTTTTTTTCATCCCTCCCTTTATTTTTTTTTAGCCTATGGCTTTCAGTCAACCAAAAATAGTGTTCAGCTGTAGCCAGCATTTCTCTCTTTGACTTTATTGATGGGAAGGTTCAAGGTGAAGATGGATTCACTGTAGCAGCCTGTCATTATGCAAGTGCTAGTAGCCGGACTTTAGACTCAGTCCTGGCGGTGGAGGACTTATCCTGCTTAGCTCCAAGCTGGGCTCATCAGAGTACAAGCAAGTGTTAAATCTGCTACATGACAGTCAGCTGCAGTGATTTTGCACACAGAAATACTATCTTATCTCTTTTATGTAGTGTTGGCATCATGTACTGGAGGTTGTTGTGTGTTTAAGTTTACATGGAGTAGCTCTGAGCAGATAGCTGCCATAATGAGACTTTCAAGAGCATTAACCCTTGGAACAGGGAGCTAATTTGGCTCTAAATCAAGAGATGAAAACACACATGACTGTCAGAGGGAGAGGGAAAGTTTAATCAGAAGCTATTTCGATAAAAACAGTGTGCTTTTGGCAGAAGTCCTGCTGAGCATGCCGCATCCAGGACACACAGCTTTGTTGTAGTCTCTTATTTCTTTTTCTCTCCAATTGACATTATACACGATAATTAAAGCAACAGAGATTAACATGTCAAGCCAAGCTTTTAATTTGTCCGCCTTTATTTTTTCTTTTTTTCTGTGAGCTACTCAATTTTCCCTTAATTCAGCAGATCATGTATTTTAAGGAAGGTTGACTCTACAGCATGTTGGTGGCAGAGGGAGGAAAAAAGTCTTGCTCTCCATCTGGAATTTCTTCAAATAAATACTTTGTTGTATGTTAATGAAAGAAAATTATCTTTGTAAGCAGCCTGTCTTCTGGCAATAAGCTTGACATAGCAGGAGTTTTCAGGCATTAAGAATAGAGATTTATTTCCAAATGACCATCCAGACTGTTCAAAAGGATTTTGATTTTTTAATTAGTTTTTTCTGTTTATATGTTTTACTGTCTTTATCGTCTTTGCTTGAGCAATGCAAAGCTTTTCATTTAAACACATGTACTTGCATTTCTTTGATTTTATTCTGCTTGATATGGTAAATGCATCCGGCCAGTATTATAAGTCTTCTATGGAATTTCTGCCCAAAATTCTCATTGTGGTGTAATGAGTGTTAGTAGAGTCTCAGTGTAAATGGTGTTATATCACAACAGCATTCTGATATGACGAAAGATAAAACTATTGATCTGTGTCAGAGCAAAAGAATGTTTGGGGCTGTGGTGCCCCACCTTATTATCTTGCAGAGGGGACTTAGGAAGTCTGCAGTGAAAGGAGCCATAGCTCACGAGATGCTTTTTTCTGCTCTCTCCTTTGAGAGCAGATCTTTACCTGTGAGCAAACCATATGCAATACTGAAACAGCTATTAAGTACCTAGTGGAAGCTTTTTCATTGCACAGCACAAAGCTGGGCTGCTGCACCTGAGGGGTGCCAGTGGTCAGCCAGAATCCCTATAGTGAGCAGGTCTCCTGGTGTGAGTTGTTTCTGCTCCCTCGGGACACTAAGTGGTCCAGTTTTGCTCTGCTTCCAATTTACCTGCCTAAGCTGGTGATGAAACAGACATCAGAGAAGTTATGGAGCTGCCTGTGAGCTGTGCTTGCCCTGTGGGGTGTCCAAGGGAAGCGGGGAGCATCCCCTTGGCTGGTAGGCTGGCACATGCTCCTGTCCTGTTCTGCTTTGGGTTGTAAAGTAGCTGGTGGAAAGTAAAGCTCTGAACCTGCTGAAAGGGCAGAGCAGAGCTGTCAGCCACCACCTCCCACCTTATGATGTCTGTGTGGTTTGTTAGATTCCTGTTGTGCTTGGCCAATCTCACCTATAGTCAGTCAGACTATAACCAGCTCCTGATGGATGCCCTCCTACTGGGAGGGGCTGATGTAAACAGGAGCAGAGGAGGCTGAATTGTGGCGTGCACCATATTTGCTGGAAGTGAACACCTGGGAGCCTCTCTCCTGCTGCTCTGTGCAGCCTTGGCCCGTTGTGCAGCGTGGAATG
Source organism: Falcunculus frontatus (assembly GCA_013398115.1). Taxonomy (NCBI): domain Eukaryota; kingdom Metazoa; phylum Chordata; class Aves; order Passeriformes; genus Falcunculus; species Falcunculus frontatus. Next base: position 287,992 of record VZRV01001879.1, on the reverse strand, counting down.
GGAGCACTCCTTTGGTAGACTTCTCTGGAAACTCAGCGTGCTTGTCTGCTAAGTCCTCATTAGTGAGATGTTAAACTCAAGTCCATCAGTCTTCCAGTGAATGAGCTGTAGCGCAGATGCACATCTTACATTTTTTTAATGGCATGCAGCAGGTAGAGCTAAACCAATCTCTCTAACTTGTTTCTCGTTGCTTTATTATCTGCAAAACGTGCTTTCTTGCTTTGCTGGAAGCCAGAGCGTTTGCCAGCCTGGCTCTTGTGTGTCTCTGGGATTTAGTTTCCACTCACAAAGGCTGACTGCTGCTATGCAGACAGAAAACCACAAAACTTTGATTTTAGTTGGCAGTCATACTTGGACCATTGTAAAAGAGAAAATGTATTTGGGATATGTCTGCCCATAACTCGCCCACCCCTCCACACTGACTTCTAAGAAGAGATCAAGGCAAATGCTCTGCTCTGGCTTAGAGTTCATACAGCTTTGATATAGACCATTCCCACTACAGAGAAAGGATAATGAATCTGGGGAAGCTTTGGGAAGGTATAGGACCCTGAATGTGTCTCTAATGCAGCCAAATTATTGCAAGTTATGGAGATAAAATTGATGGTCTTTAAAGTGCAGCTATTTTGGGTGCTGATCAACACCTGCTTTTAGAGCTTAGCACTGGCAGTAGCACCTCATGGGGATCTTGGTGGCCCCTTGAGCAAGCTACCTTGGTTATATCTTAAAAGAATCAATGCAATTCTTCACTGCAGTGAGGATGTTCTTGCCCTGTGCAGGACTTGCTCCCCTGGGAAACAATGAACCTCTGTCTTTGCTCTTGGCTGTGTGTTCTGTCCATGTCAAGGTGTGTTGACTTGCCTTTCTGACCCTCCCAGTCTGCTCATCTCTCATCTGCTTTGTATGACTACAATGATCAGAAGCTGTCCAGCTGAGCACAGTCCAAGGTTAACACAGTTCAAGCAATTACAAAAGGAGGCCTTGTTCTGTTGTTTAACAAGGCAAAAACAACACTACAGGTGTTTGGGAGGAGTTGCATAGAAGATGGTATTAGATCTTTTCAACAGACTGCTTTTCGCTTTTCTTCTCAGTTACCTTTTGGTTTGTTCTTCTGTGGGCTCTTTTCGTCAAGGGGGTTTCAAACCCAGAGCATGTTTTTTAAATGTAAACTGCTCTTTTCCTCTGCTACAAACACGTATGGGTGCACCCACGCTCCCTCTCGTCTGGCAGCACTCAACTATTTGTGTTCTTTATAAAACAATCTGCTTTGTTTCAGTACAATACCACGATGCACACAATTGCTGTCACTTATTGTCGAGAAAGCAGCTTCATGACATACTCATCATCTAATGCAAGACACTCCCGTCGTACCCTCTCTGCTTTTCCGCTGGAAAGCCTTTGTGGTGGTTCAGCTGCCGCTGTTTTTCTGTGCGCTGGCCTCTTGCTGGCACTGCAAGAGCGAGACAGTGGCTCCCTCTGGAGCCAGCACCACTGTGGCTCCAGGGACTGTCTCTTGCTGAATCTGACATGATTTTCAGCTAAATATTTCAACCCAAGCAGTCTTTAGTTTTACCATTAAGGAGGCCTGTTTCCTGCCCAGTCTGTGGTATTCATAGAAAACAGTAATTAGCTCAAAAGTTCTAACAAAAGCTGTACAAAGAGGGACATGGGCTTGATGCTCTATAATTATTATTTTATACCTCCATTTATCTATCACCTTCCATCCCAGAAGTTTTTATAGAGATTCACATAATATCACATCTTTGAAACAGTATCTGTGCAATATTCCTATGAATAAATTTCACGGAATTTGCCTGGCTGTAAGCGGAAGTATCCCTTGTAATAGATCAACCAGTGCAGCAGCCAGCATGCAATGAGAGCAGTTCTGTGGTTACTGTGCTTGTTCCTGGGTGAAGCGATGGTCCTAAATAGTGAATACCATTTGCACTGTTGGGGTTTTTTAATTCGTTCTTTAGATAAAGTAGCAGTTGTTTGCAAAGTATTACTTTGATTGTTTTCAGGGGAGTGGGCAGTTGTACACGGTTGTACACCTTAAATTCAGCATCGCTGGGTCTTGCTGCACCATATAGGCTCCTTAACTGGGCTTCTAACATCAAGGTTGTTTTACAGACACAAGAGTGGGTGACAGTCCTGCCTTGGACAGCAGAAATGTTTGTGGCCACAGGAGCTCAGCCTGTGAGCAGCCGAACTGAGGATTAGCACCGAAGGAGATGACTGGCATTTTGGCTGACTGGGATGGGCCCAATGGAAGTTTCTTGGATCTGGGCTTCCTGCATGGCTGTTCTTGCTGCAAATGGTGCCAAACGTGTCTGGCTGGAGGTGGCTGAGGGATGTCAGGCTCCCTTGTCAGCCCTATCCTGGCATCATCACTGCCAATTTAGGGCTGAAACAAGGCTAGGTTGAAAGCTCTGCCTTGTATGGGTGCAGTGAAGCAGTGCTTCTGCCTGGTCTGCTGCAGACCTGGAGTCTGTAGGCTTGGTGGTGAAATAGTTTGTGGTCAGTTAAGCCTGAAAGGATGCTGAAAAGGAATTAGGGAGAAGGCTGGGGAAGGGGAGATATGTCTGAGGGATGTTTGGAGTGTATAGGTTAAGACTCACCTCTAGACTTGCTGGGTGCTAGCTAGGTCTCAAGCTTATAACCTGTGCTGGGAAGGAGGTGTGGTCATCCTGGTGAATGTTTGTCTGTCTAAGAGGTTCCTGGAGCAGATGGGGCAGCAGTGCACTGGCCCTGCTATGGACAGTCCTGTATTCAGCCATCATTTTCCTTTTAATGTGCCAATCTCTGAAGTGTTACCTCAGATGCCACCTGTGTGCTGCAATGTGCTAGGAAGATGGCAACCTCTAAACTAGGGTACCATCTTCTGGAGAGGGTGGATAAGCTCTCTAGTCACGATGGGGGAGTTTTGCTTAATTGTTCTGTTTGTTTTCTCTTAGAATCAAAATTATTTATTATTTCCATTCGTATAGTTTCTGACCTCACAAAACTAAGGAAAACATTCATCCTTCCTTTTGAGGCATAGGATCCACTCATTTTGATGCATACTAGCTCTTGAAGAGCCTTCCTTAGCTGCTAAGTGCTTTCCAGAGGTGTCTCTTGGTATAAGAATGACCCACAGAGATGTGCAGGTTGGGGCACAGTAGTTGAGTTCCCTGGGCTCGTTATGACAGTTTTCATTGTGCCTCTGGGGCTGGTGTGAAGACAAATGTCCTCTAGCAGCCTTAATTTAAGAAATAACTGAGCATCAACCTTCTGCCTTTGCGAGACAGATGTTGCTTCTCATGCCCCTTTGCTGCTAGAAAATTTTAGCATAAAAAGGACTGTTAAGTATTTTGGCTTTCATTGATTGTTCTGCCAGTATGTGTTTGAATGACTGCTCTGGTGTGGGAAGTCCCACTGAATTAGTCAGATTTTCTTGCGAGCTGTATTATAATGCTTTCCTTAGCATTGTACCTGGCTATATTTCAATATAAAGAAGGTTTTGACACAAACGCTGAGTTTTTATTATCAACAGGCTTTGTGGTGGCAAGGAGTAGAAAAGAGTCATTGTTGATTGTTTCATTATACACAGCCCTGATCTCAGGCTTGTAGAAATGTGAGAGCAATTGAGGAGAGCAAGTTTCCTTTGAAATGTTTTGAAAAGGTTTATTAGCAGGGAAATTGATGTGGAAAGCCCTGAATGGGATGGCACAGAGTAAGATATTGGAGCCAATATTGGTTGCTCCCCTTTTGAACAAGTGTTTGCCAAGGAAAAGTATCACTGTTTTCCTTCTAATCAGAAAGGAATAATAACTGGACCTGTGAATGAATTGTGTGTTTTTCAAATAGTTGAATTAAAATGTAATTTTTTCTTCTAGATTGAATGTACTTGCTGTATTTCCCAGCAACTTGTTAAACTAACATGTAATTTTATTTTGTATTGTAAAGGGATGTTTTATTTGTAATGCCTTTCATAAAGCTTTGGGGAAATGCTAGTGTGTATACTTGTGATAAGTAGTATGGTGAATAAAGGAAAATACATATCCTTATAACAACTATATATAGTTGTTATATACATATACATATCCTTATAACAACTTTATATATATATAACAACTTATAACAGCATTCTACTCCACTATTTACTATAGCAGGTAATGGGCTATCTTCTCTGTTTAAAAGAATTGTAGCAAAAGAGGTCTGAATCTGTACAAGATATCTCTACAACCTGTAATATGAAATAATGACCTTCCTGCTGCAGATCTGCATTCTCAGCTCACGGGCACCATTTGGAACAGAACAGTGCTGTTGCTCTGTCTGCAGCAGGTTTCCAGTGTGCTCTGACAAATGCAGCCCAGAAATAAAGCTGGCAGGGCAGTGTGTGTTGTTCTGGAGCTTGAAGGAAAGGCAAGTGCTTCCTTTCATAGAATACTTTAATATCAGTACTTCTGAGTACAGTTTAACCACATAAATAATTTGCTTTCTATAAGAGAAGTGCAGCATTGACTTTGTGAGCATTCTGAAATCACAGCTGACATTTTGAGGTGACAGCAGATGTGCAGAGTACCTTTGGTGTCCACACAGCACCAGTGTCAGCAAAGAAATGCTCAGTCTGTCACATGAATGTTTGTCCTGTCTCAAGCCTGAGTGCACTTATTGACGTTTCACATTTTCAATCTTTATGCTGCCTTTTCCCTGAGCGCTTTCCCACGTCATGACCCAAACCTTTATTTCCTCACCAGAATAACATCTGCTGCTAAGTAGGAGTTTTCTGCTTTAGGTTTTTAAAACGTGCCCTCTCGTGGTAAGCAGCAGTGTGTGCACTCTGAGTTTATTTATTAATTTATTTGTGAAAATCCTGTCGCAAAACACAGACATCGTGGTTGTCTCTTAGTCCTGTAGGTAAATGTATTAAGTTCATGCAGATTCATTCCTCTTTGGCTTGTGTCATTACAATGATGGTTTTGCCAAGGCTGGAAAATGTGCCCCTTAGTGCCCAAGGGACCATGTGAAATCCTTGGGATTTTGGGGTGTTGAGTTTCAACAGCTTTGAAAGTTGTGGCTTTGGTCATTCACCTTGGTTTTGTGGGATATATTGTATTTAAATGTAGGTACTGCAAAGACTGTATCCTTGACTTGTTTTGATGGTTCACATCAGGTACCATCTATCTATCTATTAGTCCATTAACTGAATTGCAAAGAAACATTCATTTACTCTGAAAACACAAAAGAGAAACCTGGAGTGTGAAATTTTTATGTGCAGACTGTGACCCTACCACCTCTGAACCTGTGACTGGTAGTGTTCCATATGGCTTGGATCCCAGCTTTTAGGAAATGGGGGCATTTTTCTTTATGAAAGACAAGTTGTGTCTTCTAAGTCTTTATTGCTATGCCTGCAAGACAGTAATTCAGTTAAAGATATTAATACAAATAGGATTTGGGGGGCAAAGGAGCATCAGTTTGACTTAAATTTGTTATTTTTTAGTAATACTCAAGTTAAATAAACCCAACAAAACCCTAAAAACTATCCTAAATGACAAAGTAATTATTGTTCTTAAAAGCTGTTTTGAAGTGAAACATGTAACCCATTCACTGCTGACAGTTTCTTCAGAATTATGCAAAAGAGGTTTGAACTTCTTGAACTTCTCCTCCAATGTTTTGTTAATTTGTGCCCAAAACCTGTAACTTGACTGACGCATCAAGGAAGATGCTAATCTAGGATAAGACTGTTTCCACAGGCTTAACATTGAATCACCAGTATCTGAGCTATCAAACTTGAAGCACAAATGCTAGATGGGATGTTGATTATTTCCGTCTAGAACAGCTAAAAATTAGAGCTTTCTCTAAACTTTTCTAGAGCCTGGTTGGCACCCTGTAACGTCAATTCAAGATGAGTTGAATTAATTTGCTCACACGTAGCTGTAGAGCCAGACCGTTTGCATTAATAGTGGCAATGTGACTGGTTGGTGATGGAAGAGGTCATATCTGCAGTAATGTGTGCTGGAGCATAAATTGAGTGGTTGAGATGAAAGGGAGGCTCAGTAACTCGCTACTGTTGTGGAATTTAAGAAATTTGCACTGCTTCCAGCTATCTATTTAAAAGTCAATGACTGGAAACCAAATTACTCCTTGGTCTTAAAGGCACATTTTAGTAATTTTTCATGAAGTGATTAGATAAGGGAAGGGGGTGAGCAAGAGATGATGATTATTTTTCTGCTTTATCTTACAAATTGTACTTGCAAGGTGTAATACAACCAGAAGTTCCCTTTTAAGAGGATGTCGTTTAAATGAGAGTATTAGAAATTATCCATTGTTATAATGCAGGCTTCTCTCAGAAGTTAAGAATGGTGTGAAAGCCAGGAGCCAAACCCAACTGGAGGCTCAAGTTAGAGATCACATGCTGCCTACTTTAATTCTGACAAGGCTGTAATCATTAAGGGTGCTTGGCAAGGCAAAACCTGTATTGCAAACTCAGGGTTAAAACCACCCATAAGCATTGAAGAGAGCATTGCATAGCACATAACTTGATGAACATGGTTGTGCCTCTCTTAGCCCTTATGTATTTTAAACATGTGCTTACATCCTATGTGCTGTGCTCTCTTGAAGAGCTGCCCATATTTAAACTTTTACTTCAGGGCAAAAGGAGGTAAATCAAAGTAATTTCTTGATCTTTGAAAAAAAGATGAGCTGTCTGATGTTTACTGTGTAAGGACATGGAACAAGTAATATGGAGATTTGTGGTGAATTTCAGTCTTAGAGCAACATTTTCCAGCATCTATATCCTGGAGCCATTCAGGTCAGGGATTTCAGTGAGGTGAATCATGTACTTCCCATGTACTGGAAGCCTCGTGTATTAAGGACTTTTTCCTGAAGCATAAATCTAAGATCATGTTTGTAGTAGATTCATGAGGAATAGAAGAAAATACAGTTGTAAGTCTGTAAAGTACTTGCTAGTTGTACTGGCAAAAGTGAGGCGATCTGCATTCTTGTTAGGAATGCAGACTTGTGATCTGTGCAGAGCCACGTCCACAGCTGAACAAGGCATTCAAACATGGAGTGGTAACAGGAGAACCTGCAGCTGAAAGGAGGGTTTGTCAGGGGGATTAGATGACCACTTGTTAACTAATCGAACAAGTGTCTTTCATCTGCTCCTGGCTGTAGGCAACATAGAAACATGCTTTCTATTAAATCTGCGGTTCCACTGAGGGGCACCAGCTTTCATTGTTATCATCCTTTTT